>CM019067.1:27949962-28497889 GCA_009667805.1 Leptobrachium leishanense | reverse complement strand
TGTGACTGACGGTAAACAGAACTGGCATTTCTCCAGAGACAATTTCAACCCCTCTTCATGGAGCCTCTTCAAGACCTTCTCCAAACGTTGCTCATGCTCTTCCAGAGTCTTCCCGAACACAATTATGTCATCCAGGTACACTAACACTTCGATTAGATTCATATCCCCGACCGTCTTCTCCATCAACCGTTGGAACGTGGCTGGAGCTCCCGTCAGACCTTGAGGCATTCTATTGAACTCAAAGAACCCCAGTGGACAAATGAACGCAGTTTTCTCTTTGTCTTCAGGGTGCATCGGTATCTGATGATATCCGCTTCGCAGGTCTAATACACTGAACCACTTTGCTCCAGACAAACACTGTAAGGCATCTTCAATCCGAGGAGTGGCGTATTGGTCGGGGATGGTTCTTCGGTTCAGGGTGCGATAGTCTATGCACAAGCGGACAGAACCATTCTTCTTCCTGACCAGCACTATTGGAGATGCATATGGGCTCCTGGACTCTTGAATCACATTGGTTCTCTGCAACTCATTTAGCTGTTCTCGCAGATCATCCAAGTCTCCCAGCGGAACTCGCCTTGACCTTTCACGAAACGGCTTGTCTTCTTGCAACCGAATGCGGTGTTCCGTACTCTTAGCCAGGCCCACATCGAACTCATCTTTCGAGAATAATTCTTTCCACTTTAGAACTTGAGACTGAAGACGTTTCTTCCACTCAGGTGAAATGGGGGCGTCTTTAGGGTAGAATCTTTCATCTGGAATCTCTTTATCCACTCCCCCTCCTAAATCGGTGGAGAGGGGCGTAGCAGACTCTACTTGCCCGATAGGCATTCGGGCTTTGAGGACTACTGGAGAATCTGTCACATTGCACACACTGACCGAGACTCTTCCTCGGGTTCTCTTCAGGGCTTTGGTGGAGATTATTTCAGGAATTACTTCGACTCCGGTTTCACTCCCATGATTGACATCGGTTCCCAGCACCACATAGGGACCTGGTTGCGATCCGTTCAACTTGACTGAAACCCGGAAGCTCGCTACTTCTCCTGCTTGCAGAACCTTCTCTGTCCCACCCAGTCTCCACAGTCTTCCCACCTCAGCAGGTGCTTTCCGTTCTTCAACCATCCTCTGATAGACCGGTCGTAACATGGGGTGCACTCCTTGAGTTGACCCTTCTTCCACTACGATGGGGGTCAGAAGACGCCGCACTAGGTCCGTATTCGTCCCCACTATCAGAGAGCTTCTGTTCGCACCCGAGGGTCGGGGGCACACAATGGCCAAGGCGTCACAGCCTCCGGACTGTCCGATGACTTCAGATCCGATCTCCAACCTTACTTGCAGGTACCCGTCATAAGGGAGTTTCTCAGTGCCGATACCCCATATTTCCAAATCCTTCAATTCTTGCAGAGGAATGTGCTTTAAGTGTTTCTCATAGAAGTCTTTATAAATCAAAGTCACTTGAGCCCCTGAATCTAACAGGGCTTTGGTGTAGACTCCCTCCACTTGGATTGGCACAATCGGAGAAGGACCTATCAGCTGGTCAGGAAACTTAGTGGAGGTATCCGGACGCTTAGACCCAGTTTGCTGGACCCTGGCCTTTTTCTTGGCCCGTGCAGGTTTTGGGTGTGCATTGCCTCCCCATGACGTAGACCCGGACGCTAAGGGAGTGACTCTTTCCATTCTGGCAGGCTCAGCAGTTGGCTTGGCTTTGGCCCTCTTGCCCTCTTAGTTTTAAATTGGTTCTTGGAGCGAGGTTCAACTTCTGGGCACCTAGGTTGCTCCTTTACTGGTGCCCTCTGGCGTTTCCCGCTGGTGGAGTAGATAACAGTCCCTCTAGGGCTTTCAGCAGCCACTCAACTTTATCCCTCTCAGGCTTCCGGCCTTTACACTGCGCACGGAAATGGCCCATTTCTCCACAACCGAAACATCTCTTCCTCGAAAGTGGAGACACAGTTGCTTGTTGAGGTTCTAATAAGAGATTTGAACCAGACGCCACGGCAACTTCAGTCGTCTGCATACCTGTTAGGAACTTTTGCATTTCCCCCTGCATCTCGGTCACCTTCATCAACACCCTGCACAGTTCAGCGTGCGCTTGCTGCAGTTCAGTTTGAGCTTCCTGTACCTTCTTTACAGTCTTGAACAACTCGCTTCGTTCGGAAGAGTTCGATTCTTTGGCAGCCTTTTCGATGAATTTGAAACCGACTAACTGCTCCTGTTCATCCAGGTCAGATCCATAGGTGTCTAACGAGTCGTTTTCAGGCTGCAGACCATCGTTATATCTTGCAGGTTGTGCATAAGCCCTTTCTCCCCGCCTGAAGGATTTCTCTTCCAGCAGAGCCTCCTCCTCTCGTACAACTCGGATCAGTTCCAGGTACTTCAACTCTTGATTAACTGCTCTGCTTCTCAGCTGCATCATCACCGGATCTAACGGTTGAGAGCCCCTCAGGATCTGCTTTATTCGTATCTTATCTACGTCAGCCGGTTTGGCCCCTTTCTTGAGGAGTATTTGGTGCAGAATCTTATCCAAGCGCCTCATGTAATCAATCATTCTCTCACCTCTCTTCTGATAGGTGTGTTCGTACTGATATACTAGTTCCGCTGCCTTTTCTGTTCGCCCAAACACTTCTTCAAGAACGTTCAGATAATCCAACGCAGTACAATCTTTTCTACTCAGTTTTAGGTTTCTCACCGCTTCTGACGCAGGTCCCTTTAAACTCTCGGTGATCCTTTGCTTTTTCTGGGCCTCAGGGACGTCCCACTCATCCAGAGCCTGCATCGCCTGTTCCACCCATTCCTCAAAGGTTTCTTCTCCCGCCGGAGTTGGTACATTTCCTGTAAAGTTCCTTAACCGTCGATAACCGAAATTAGTGTGAGGAGGGCTTGTTTTCTGACATTTAGCCAGCAAATCTCCAATAGCCACGATAAATTCAGGCCCGATCATGGCCAACGGACTGGGCGCGGGAACACTTTCGGATTCACCACGTGGCGCACTTGGCTGAATTAGTTGGACTTCCACCTCATCTTCTAGCTCCACGCTCGCGCCCCGAAAACATGCTGGAATCCCTTTTCTCCATTCGAGAAGAACATGCGTGTGAGAGGTATCTGGGTTTTTCTTAATGTCCAGAATTAACCCCCGATGATCTGGTGCTAGCGTGGCCACGGCCTGGCGAATCTGATCTTCAGCCCAAGTGTCTGCGGGAATATCCATGACTATGCAACATGTTAACTGACTACTATACTCCCCACACCATTCGGCAGCAGTGTCTGGATCCATATTTAACCCTTTAGATGCGGTTTTTCCAGAGACTGAATCCCGGAAACGAGCCCCCACGTGTAGCGCTCACTCCCGGAGGAGCCGCTGAAAATGAACCACGGGTCAGTCTCCCCGCACTAGGGAATAAATATACTCCAACACGCTGAACAGTTTTATATTTTAAAAGGTTTACTAAAAGGTTTGCAGCTCTTAAGACACGGTATATGCAGGAAGATTTACAGTACTTTCGTAACACGATAAACGCGTAGCGGTAAAAGAAACGAAAACACGAGGGCTTCGTATTTTCGGAAAAACCCCGACCGAGCAGAAAATTAAAAGATACGAAATTCGAGGAAAAACCGCGTAGCGGGACACAATAAAATACACAGTTCTCGTATCACGGTAAACGCGCAGCGGGAACAAAAAAGGAAAATTGTTCAGAATGTAACTTTAACTTTGCCCCCTTGTATGGATAGGAAAAAAAAAAGGAAACTGAGTCCCCACGTGGTTAAGTCCCAGAACGTGAAGTGGTATGTGTTTGTGTGTGTAGGGTACCCGGGTACTTTTCAACTGGCCAGTGAGTTTACTTTATCGATGTCTTCGACTAGTCAGTTGGGGCCCTGTGGGTTTTAGAAAGAAAGCAGCAGCGTACGCTCTTATTCACATACGGCCTTGGGGGCCTCTCACCCATCCAGCGCAACTTGAGGTTCCGTTGACCCAGGACGTCTCTCCGCTCGATATTGACTGGGGACGCCGACCACCGGATCTGTTGTCTGGCCTTCTATCGATCAGCCGCGACTCAGCCAGCTTACCGCCTGCTCCCCGCTTCCATCGACCGCGGTACTCCTTACTCGAGGGGCCCTCTCTCCTCAGCACTGCACTCGGATAATAGATGGTGATGTCTGTCTCCCGCAAGGCTGGGTGACCCAATCCTAAGGCCCAATCCACTCTGTCTGCGTTCCGGCCTGTCTTTTGGTCTCTCCTTCTCTGTGTGTGCATCCACTCCCCTCTGCTCCCTGGCGCGCTCTGCCTGTTCTCCACGAGGTGCAGGATGTACAGCGTCTCCACAAACCCACCCACTTCCTGTTTCTTCGCAAAGCATGCCGGGACATGTAGTTCGAGTGTCCAGAGTCTTTAATCGTGATTGTCTCCATCTTGTGGCTAAAAATGGGTACTGCCACAGTAAACTTTAACACATCGCTACACTAGTATAGTAACAGAAGCCTTATGTACGAGTAACTCCAGTTCCCAGAATCAGTTTTAAGTAGGTTTTATTTCTGAGAAAATGTGCAGAATGTTATTACTTGTGTATGATATTTGTTCTTTGCAATCTCCAACAGAGATTGAAAGTGAAACCAGATTATATTTTGTTGCTAGGTAGATTTGTTTAATTCTAGATATGTTTGTACCAATTGTTATTTAAGATAGACTGTATAATAGATTAGGATTTTATGTTATATAGATTCAGTAATCCTGAAGTTACCACTGGATGCAGTTAAGAGAGAGTGTGCACAGTGCATCCAGAGTAAAAACAGAATCTTTTATCTGTTTCAGGTGAACTCATAAAATAAATGTGTTGTACCAGAACAAGCTCCGTCTCTTATTCTAAAGAGTGCAACATCAACAAGCACTGAACTCCAAGCAGGAGCTCCATGCAACTCGCCTCCATTCTACAAGCACTGAGCTCCAAGCAGGAGCTCCCTGCATCTCACCTCCATTCTACAAGCACCTAACTCCAAACAGGGGCTCCCAGCAACTTACCACCAATCTACAAGCACCAAACTCCAAGAGCTCCCTGCAACTCCTCTCTACTCAACAAGCGTTCAACTCCAAGCAGGAGCTCCCTGCATCTCACCTCCATTCTACAAGCACCGAGCTCCAAGCAGGAGTTCCCTACATCTCACCTCCATTCAACAAGCACCTAACTCCAAGCAGGGGCTCCCTGCAACTCACCCCTATTCTACAAGCACCCAACTCCAAGCAGGGGCTCTCTGCTGCTCACCTCCATTCTACAAGCACCTAACTCCAAGCGGGAGCTCCCTGCTACTTACCTCCATTCTACAAGCACCTAACTGCAAGCAGGAGCTCCCTGCGACTCATCAAAACACAATTTCCATGAAGTTTTAAAGCAGGATTAGCGTGCCCACTGTGGAAAAACCAAATCCATCATTTTAGCTCTCTACTTTTCACCCTATCTACTGTAAAAAAAAAAGTTGCAAGGAGAAACTCTCACACTCATCGTAACAAAAAGTTCAGAAACTTAGCTGCCACATTACAACAACCAGGGGGGGAAGGCAGAATATAAGGAGAGCTGTGGGGTCGCTCACTGCTGTAGAGGGATAAGATTCAGGGGGTTATAATGAGTGACAATCCCTGTACAGTACAGATACAAGGTGTTGCTGTAGTTGCCATACACAGGCATTATGCAGCACATACAGATACAAGGTGTTGCTGTAATTGCCATACACAGGCATTATGCAACACATACAGATACAAGGTGTTGCTGTAATTGCCATACAAAAGGCATTATGCAGCACATACAGATACAAGGTGTTGCTGTAATTTCCATACACAGGCATTATGCAGCACATACAGATATTGCATTGCTAATAATCTCATTATGATCACTACAAACCCCCATACGCAGGAGATTTCACCATTTGATTATCTGTCTGCAGCACATTTCCTGACAGGAAGGCTATCTCTGCCTGTATGCTGATAATGCAGACTCCATGTGACATCGGGCAAGATAAGGGTGCCATCTACAGTTTAGAACCTTGAGCAAATTTACATTTAAATTTAACGCTCTCCGAACAACAAGCTCTGTGCAAAATATTTCTTATCCCTATAGGAGTTATTCAAAGAGAGCTGAATTATCAACTAAATTTCACCTAACTGTGAATTTCCGTGTACAGTGCAATTACGCACCAATTCGACTATTCAAAAAGCTGGCAATTTACCAAATATTGGCGAATTGCCAGCAAAATACAAGGTGATTTGGTGGCAGTGAAATTCCCCACAGGGAAGTATTGGTTAATCTATTTCAGAGAAAGCCGAACAGCAGTGAAAAGTTTGTGAAATGCCCAGATTTTCAGTGGTTTCATTCGACAGGTATAAACAGGCGAATCCCATAGGTGTCAATGGAAAAAAAAAAACTCCTAGGTTTTTATTAATTTGTTATTCAACCGTTTATTCTTTTATTTGCTGCAAAAAGTCTCTTACTTTTTTTGCTATTTTTTGGGATTTTTTTCGGAGAAATTTTTGATTCCGATTTTTTTTTTAAATGCTGTTTTTTTTTATTCTGCAACAGACCTTTTTATTCTTATTCATAGGAACTTATGTATTATTTCTATGCATTATTTTTGTTTCAAACACCATTTAAAATGTGTGTTTTTTTTTTATCACTGTTCGGCAGCTGGCTGGCTTTTTTCTGGCAGCGTTCGGCAGTCTATTAGGCAGGTTGTTGGCTGCGTTCAGCGGTCTTTTCGGTGGGTTATCGGCAACGGTGAAGTTCCGGTGCTCTTTGAATAACCCCTTTAATCTTTTCCAATGGCATTCGTGCTCCTTTCTGTGCTATTCCAGAGCTCCCCTGCACCTCACATTGAAACACACACACATGGCTTCATTGCGCCTGTACGCAGGAGGCACGGCACAGAGCGGATAATTCATGCGTCTGAAAGTGCATGTTTGTTTTTCTCAAATCTGAGCGATCGGAGAGCTCATGGTTTTAAATGGCACTGGCACGAGCGTTTCCTGGCACCATCCGTATGTAGCTGGAAGGCGGAGGATAAAAGGACGGCGGACGCGATTGCAACATTTACCACACGTATGTACCAATGCATAAATCATTTGGTGATTTCATACAAACGATACGGATTCTAGCGTACAAAATAAAAATCTAATTAATTTATATCCTTCATTTCCAAGTAACTGTAACACTTTACAAAATTTACTTTATAATCACCAGAAATCCCAAACTGCTTCTGCAGATGTCACTCTTTCGGGCCATTGATCTCACACATCCACTGTATCCCATTCAGGGTTATACAAAGAGATCCGAATTGTGGCTGAAAGGTAACCGAACAGTGAAATTCAGCGTTCGGTTACCTTTCCTGGCCATTCGGCTATTCAGAGAGCAGGCAGTTCGCCAAATCCTGGCCAATTGCCTGCACATACGGTGCCTGTTCGGTGACTGTTCGAGGGCAGTGAAATCTCCATAGAGAAGCAATGCTTTGTCTATTCAGAGAACACAAAACAGCAGTGAGAAGTTGCCGAATTTCCCTGCTGTTAGGTGGTTTCATTCGGCAGGTTTATTCAGGAGAATCCCATAGGCTTCAATGTTAAAAATATTCCCGTTTTAATCCAACATCTAATAAACCATTGATTCTAAATAGACTTTTTACTGCATAATATTATAGAATTTTTAGGATCTTTTAGGCATTTCTTGGGATTTTTATGTGAATTTGTTTCTTTTTTCTGTAACCGCTTTTTTATTATCATTCATTGGATCTTATATGTAAATTTCAGACATTTTTATTTAGTAGTTTCTTTGCAAGCAGCGTTTCGCTTTTCAAAAATTCAAGCGTACTGTTTTTTATTTTTTTCACTCAATTCGTCTGCAGTGTCGGCTTTTTCTGGCGGCTGCTCGGCGCTGTGATCGGCGGCTGCTCGGGTTTCTCCGGCGTGTTCGGCGGGGTTAATCCAGATGTTTTTGCGGGTTTCGGTGTGCGTTTGCTGGGTTTTGCGTGGTTTGTTCGTCAGGTTTGCGTCGACTTTTCCCTGCATTACGACGGCCCTGTGGTGCTTGCTGAATACACAGCAGGGTCGGCGAAATGGGATCGTCGAATTGCAGAGAACAAAAAGTCACCGAACGTGCGGTGACTTTTCAATTCTCTTTGAATAACCCTGTTTTTCTCTTATCCCCTTTCGCGATCTTTTAGAATTCATAGGCCATCTGGGTATTTGTATTAAAGGGCTGTTACAGCTGAGATTGTAACTTGAGAACTCCGTTATTTTGTGTATGAATATTACATTATTTATATTTCACCGACTGCAAAAATCTGTTGAAAATCGGACAAGTTGGTCAAGCGAGCCGAGAGCCTACTATAAGCTGGAATAAGCTATTTAAATTATTTCTTACCTTTGCGTCACGGGAGCCGCCATTGTTAAGCCTGGAGATCGACGTAAATATGTAGGTTTATAAAGCTTGAGACCCAGGAACCCCCGACATTGCATGAACTACCATTCCACCTGTGACCTGAAGTCCAGCACCGAGAGACTTCACCCCACCCAGGGCACTATGACCTGGTGTGAGCTAACCTTAGCGTTGGCATGTTTTTTGCGTTAGCGCTGGGTTAGTGCAGTCTAGGGATGTGCGTTTCGGGATTTCGGAATTTTCACGAAATTTCCCAATTCGTACATTCGGATTCGGCCGAATTTCCGAAAATTTTCAGATCCGAAAATGGCAGATCCGAACAAATTTTCGTGCCGAAACAAAAACTTTTCGTAATTTTCGAATGGACTGGAAATGTGTAAAATCTAAATTCATTTTCGTTCCATTCGTGATTTCGGCTCCATTCCTGATTTCGGTTCCATTTCAGGAATATCGGACATCGTATTTAGATCTCTGATTCTGTAATTAAATTTTGTATCATTCCCATCTCAATGTTTCCTTCCTGGAAAACCAGAGAAATCTCAATGTATCCTTCTTGGTAAAATCCTTTATAAATAAATAAATTTATCCTTTTTGTAAAAAATTAGAAATCTCAATGTATCCTTCCCAGGAAACCAGAGAAATCTCAATGTATCCTTTTTGTAAAACCAGAGAAATCTCAATGTATCCTTCTTGTAAAACCAGAGAAATCTCAATGTATCCTTCCTGGAAATCCAGAGAAATCTCAATGTATCCTTCTTGTAAAACATGAGAAATCTCAATGTATCCTTCCTGGAAATCCAGAGAAATCTCAATGTATCCTTCTTGTAAAACCAGAGAAATCTCAATGTATCCTTCCCAGGAAACCAGAGAAATCTCAATGTATCCTTCTTGTAAAACCAGAGAAATCTCAATGTATCCTTCTTGTAAAACATGAGAAATCTCAATGTATCCTTCTTGTAAAACATGAGAAATCTCAATGTATCCTTCTTGTAAAACATGAGAAATCTCAATGTATCCTTCTTGTAAAACATGAGAAATCTCAATGTATCCTTCCTGGAAATCCAGAGAAATCTCAATGTATCCTTCTTGTAAAACATGAGAAATCTCAATGTATCCTTCTTGTAAAACCAGAGAAATCTGAATGTATCCTTCCCAGGAAACCAGAGAAATCTCAATGTATCCTTCTTGTAAAACATGAGAAATCTCAATGTATCTTTCTTGTAAAAAATGAGAAATCTCAATGTAGCCTTGATGGAAATCCAGAGAAATCTCAATGTATCCTTCTTGTAAAACATGAGAAATCTCAATGCATCCTTCTTGTAAAACATGAGAAATCTCAATGCATCCTTCTTGTAAAAAATGAGAAATCTCAATGTATCCTTCCTGGAAATCCAGAGAAATCTCAATGTATCCTTCTTGTGAAACCATAGAAATCTCAATGTATCCTTCTTGTGAAACCATAGAAATCTCAATGTATCCTTCTTGTGAAACCAGAGAAATCTCAATGTATCCTTCTTGTAAAACATGAGAAATCTCAATGGCAGAATTATCGTATCGGTAGAATTATCATATCGTATAATTATCGTATCCGAAAAAACATTAGTTTACGTCAAAACGAATAGACACTTTGAAACGAGGAGAACAGACGTTCCGAAAAACACGAAAATTTCCGAAATCACGAAAAAAAAGTCGATACGAAAAACGAACCGAAAATCGGCCGAAACGAGTCGAAACGAAAATTTACAAAATCCGAACGAACGGAAAAAAAAAAAAAAAAAATCGGTGCACAAGCCTAGTGCAGTCTACAGCCTAACCAACAGATCGTTTGCATTTCGCTATTTGTACTGCGAGCTTATTGTACTTTCGGCGTCCTATACTTAACATGGGGAGCGCTAGAGATCTCTAGCGCTATTGTAACTAACAGATCACTTGGTGCCAGCGCTAATCGCAAAATTTTACCTACTGCTCAACCCTGGTGCCAACTCCAAAAACACAAAAAAAAGGTCCTCGCCCCGAATTAACAGGCATTTGAAAGGAATGCTGCACAGGTGTATCTCTTGGCCCCATACACCATAGTAATGGACCTGCTCAGCAATGTCGCTGCTGTTGTAGTCGGCTCTGTTATAAATGTATCCTTTATCCACATATATCCTAATTCTAATATATTGCCTAGTTCTAAACATTTTATGCTGGGGTTATTCATAGTATGTAAGCAATTGATTATTAGGGTGACTGTGTGGACCATGAAAAAAGGGACACATGGATAAGTCTTGCCCTGAAACATGTATTGTTTATATGCCGCAGCAGGGAAATGATTGTCGCTCACCTGGCCTTCCTTTTAGGTCTATTGAATGCAGTGTAATAATTCTACATGCTGTTGGGGGGCATTTATCATGCAATGCCCATCAGCCTTAATTAATATATCTGTGCATATAAACATGGATAATACGACCACCTTGGAGTATTTTAATAATGCAGGGTGTGAGGGCTCTTCGCTGGATGTGTTCATATTTATACAAGCTTGTGAGGGCAGGGGATAGGTATGGCCCGGCACTCTGCACTGGAAAATATAGAGTTCTATCCTGTACACAACCGCACACAAGGTGATCTTGAGCTAAATTTGTTTATTTTAGGCTGGGGTCAGACCAGCGCACTTTTAACGTGCGTTCTGGTGCACATAATTACGGCCGCACTAGCAGCAGATGACGGGCAATGACGGCCAATATACGAAGTACGGTCACACGAAAGTCCGACCGCGCAACGCAAGTGGAAAACGAATGCATTTTTTCGAGAACGCCGAACCGCTAGTACGGACGTACAGAGTGCGCAGCTGCGGCATAGCGGCGTGTTTGCGTGATTAGGAGATGTCAGACACTGCTAATGTCCAGCCTACATAACGTCCAGACGCAAAAAGAGTTTTATTGACGATCCGAAAAAATCACGTACGAAAAATGCGCATCGTATGACCGTTTTCGCGCACTCCGTGAAAAAATACGTCAATTCGTTCGGACGCACTTTTTTACGTTCGGGTGTAAAAATTCTTTCGTTTGACCCTAGCCTTAGGCTAGGGTCAGACGAACGCATTTTCGCGTTGTCTGTGAAAAAGTGTGTTTGAACGAATGGACGCATTTTTTCACGGAGTACGCGATAGCGGTCATACGATGCGCATTTCCGTTCGTGATTTTGTACGGATCATCAATAAAACACTTTTTGCATCTGGACGTTATGTTGGCCGGACATTAGCAGTGTCTGACATCTCAAAATCACGCACACATGCCGCTCTGCGGCCGCAGCGCACTCTGTACGACCGTACTAGCGGTTTGACGTTCTCGACAAAATGCGTTCGTTTGCCACTTGCGTTGCGCGGCCGGACTTTCGTGCGACCGTACTTCGTATATTGGCCGTCATTGCCTGTCATTTGCTGCTAGTGCGGCCGTAATTAAGTGCGCCAGAACGCACGTTTAAAGTGCGCTAGTCTGACCCTAGCCTTAGCAATGGCGTTTTAGCACACACCAAGTGATGAGGGCCCTCAGAAGGATAAGTCAAGACAACCAACCAGGGGGGAAAAACCCAGAGCATCCAAAAGGGATATCAGGTGAAGGTTCCCAGGTAAGCAAACGCTATTGTAATGTTGGGGGCTTCCAGCCTCTCTGGTATGCTTGAAGGCAGCACGTCTGAGGCTGCTCGCTGACCAACGCCTGGTTTAAATAGAGACAGGCAGGGAGGTGGCTGCATAAGGCGCGGCTTGAGAGGGGTGCGCAGTTTGGTGAAGGCCTTTTAAAAAACCCCAGTTCCTTCTAAACAGTGCCAGATCGTGGTTATCCATACCTGAGCTCCCTGTACCTGAATTCTCTCGTGATTTAACCTGTTATTGACCTCTGCTTGTTTTCTGACCATTCTACCTTCCGTTGCCCTAGACTATTTTCCTTGTACTACGCTACTGCACTGATATCGACCCGGCTATTCCATTTGACTATTCTATACTCTGTATTCCTGATTCTGGCTCGTCTGACTACCCCCGTGTTGCTGACCTGGTTTTGTATTACGACATTGTCTTTGATTAACCCTTTCTGTCTAGCTAGTACATATATACCTGGCCAATTTTTAAGGACCAGACAGTTAGGGATTTTTCTACGTCTACCCTGTTTGTAGCTTTTTGGCTCTGTGGAGTGTTGGGCTTTAAGGACTGCGTGGTGGGATCCGGGAACCGTGGCAGCTATAGACCGTAGCAAAAAGAGAATTCAGATAGGGAGCTTCCACAACAAGAGACATGGGTCCATATGATGCTACGACATGTAGTGGATGTGGCTAACGTAGAGTCCAACCATTGGATGGGAAAGACAAGATTAAAGAATAGCATTGAGCCTTTCATTCCCAGAGGCACAGGACCAGTGGGACTTCCAGACGAGCAAGCTGGTCAACCAACCATACGTCGCTGCGTTGGAGGGAAAACCATGAAGGACCACAGGAAGGTGGACAAATACCAAAGGCTGTAAAAAGAGCTTAAAAAGGATGTGAAAAGTCAGTTGATGTCCTAGATGTAATGGAGCACAACAGCTGTAACCCCCAAGCTGGACGACAGTGGCCCGGGAAGATCCAAGGCAGTGATACCCACTGGCAGAGTGTGACTAGAAGGTCAACAATCCTATCTTGTTCCAGTGTGGTTGTGCAGTGTAAGGTGGAGGTGCTTCTATGCCAGTATGCACACCTCTCAAAAGAGAAGTGTGCACATGCAAACATGCACCTCCAAATCTTGAAGTACTGCCGCACCAACCACCTGGAAGGGGGGAGAGAATATGAATGCCTATGGGAGCTCTGCACTTACATGGATATTGATTTTACTAAGAACAGGGCCCTGGTGGTCGCCCAAAACAAAGGGCGGCCTTGATTCCAGGTTGGACATCCAATATCTCTGTCCAGAAGAGCACAATCCAGTGGCGGAAGTACCGCGGTCGCAGTTGCGACCGGGCCCTGGCATTCCGCCACTGGAGGGGGGCCCAGCGCCGCAGCCAGATTCCGGCAAAAAGCGCCGGAATCTGGGAGTAGCGCCGCCGGCTGTTCCCCTCCCTGCGAGCGGCCCGCTGGCTTGCAGATTGGCCGCTCGCGTGGGATGGGAACTAGCTTCACCAGCGCACGAGATCTCGCGAGAACTCGGCTGCGCTGGTCAGGTGGTTTCCGGTGAGCGGCCAGGCTGCATGCTTTCAGCGGCCGCTCACCACGGAGAGGAACGGCGGCAGCAGAGGAGCCTGAGGTGAGCTGGGGGCCCTATATACCCATAAGAGCTGGGGGCAAAACTATCCATTAGGTGGGGCAGTATATCCATGAGCTGGGGCAGTATATCCATGTGCTGGGGCATTATCCATGTGCTGGGGCAATATATCCATGAGCTGGGGGCAAATATATCCATGAGCTGGGGCAGTATATCCATGAGCTGGGGGCAGTATATCCATGAGCTGGGGCAGTATATCCATGAGCTGGGGCAGTATATCCATGAGCTGGGGGCAGTATATACATGAGCTGGGGGCAGTATATCCATGAGCTGGGGGCAGTATATCCATGAGCTGGGGCATTATCCATGTGCTGGGGCAATATATCCATGAGCTGGGGGCAAATATATCCATGAGCTGGGGGCAAATATATCCATGAGCTGGGGCAATATATCCATGAGCTGGGGCAAATATATCCATGAGCTGGGGGCAAATATATCCATGAGCTGGGGCAGTATCCATGAGCTGGGGGCAGTATATCCATGAGCTGGGGCAGTATCCATGAGCTGGGCAGTATATCCATGAGCTGGGGGCAATAAATCCATGAGCTGGGGCAAATATATTCATGAGCTGGGGCAAATATATACAGGAGCTGGGGGCAAATTTATACAGGAGCTGGGTGCAAAAATATCCATGTGTGGCCTGGGGGCAATATATGTCCATGTGAGCTGGGGGCAATATATATGTCCATGTGAGCTGGGGCAATATATATATATCCATGTGAGCTGGGGGCAATATACAGTATATATCCGTGTCAGCTGGGGGCAATAGAAACATAGAAAAATGTCGGCAGATAAGAACCTTTCGGCCCGTCTAGTCTGCCCAATTACATGGATACTTTACCTGGATTTATCTTTTGTTTAGGATAGCCTTATGCCTATCCCATGCTTGCTTAAATTCAATTACTGTTTTGGCCTCTACCACTTCTACTGGAAGACTGTTCCATGTATCCACCACCCTCTCAGTAAAATAATGCTTCCTGATGTTACTTTTAAACCTTTGCCCCTCTAATCTAAGACTATGTCCTCTTGTTTTGCTATTTTGTTTCCTTTTAAATATACTCCCTTCCTCTACCTTGTGGATTCCCTTTACGTATTTAAATGTTTCTATCATATCTCCTCTGTCTCGTCTTTTTTCCAAGCTGTACATGTTAAGATCATTAAGCCTTTCCTGGTAACCTTTCTCCTTCAAGCCGTACACCATTTTAGTAGCCCTTCTCTGAACTCTCTCTAAGATGTCTATATCCTTCTGGAGATACGGTCTCCAGTACTGCACACAGTACTCCAAGTGAGGTCTCACCAGTGCTCTGTACAGTGGCATGAGCACTTCCCTTTTCCTACTGCTAATACCTCTCCCTACACAACCAAGCATTCTGCCAGCATTTCCTGCTGCTCTATTACATTGACTACTTACCATTAGATCCTCTGAAATAATAACCCCTAAATCCCAACCCTCAGATGTTGAGGTTAGGACTGTATCAAATATTCTATATTCAGCCCTTGGGTTTTTACGTCCCAGGTGCATTATCTTGCACTTATCCACATTAAAACTTAATTGCCACAGCTCCCACCATTTTTTTAGTTTACCTAAATCATTTGTCATTTGGCTGATCCCTCCAGGAATGTCAACCCTGTTGCAAATCTTTGTGTCATCAGCAAAAATACATACTTTTCCATTAATACCTTCTGCAATATCACTAATAAAAATATTAAAGAGAATGGGTCCAAGTACTGACCCCTGAGGTACCCCACTGGTAACAAGACCTTGCGCCGAATAAACTCCATTTACCACAACCCTCTGTTGTCTGTCACTCAGCCACTGCCTAATCCAGTCAACATCTATCTTTTTTATATTGCAGGAAAAAAAAATGTAAAAATATAGATCTTTTTTTTTTGGGGGGGGTTGGGGGGGCCCTTCATGGATTCTTGAACCGGGGCCCTCAGGTTTCTAGTTACGCCACTGGCACAAACTAATGCACAGTGACGACATTGCGATCTTCAGACTCCCAGGCTTTTTGGTGGACCCGAGAATGAAGAAGATACTAAAATACCACCCCGGGGAGAAACAGGGAGATTTTCATACATATGATAATTCTTTGGAAAAATAAAATCAAATGCAAATAAACTGCCTGAAGTTATTCATTTATTGTTATGAATGATCAAGCAGCGGTGAAAGCAGGACCGAGTATCAAACGTGAAGGTTCTATTTTGTAGATCTGATAATCCAGGTCACGGTGTGACAGTCAACATTGAAACAAACACGCGGCCCCTTTCCGCCTGTACGCAGGAGGCACGGCAGAGCCCGGATAATTCATGCCTTCAAAAGTACATGTTTGTTTTTAGCAAATCTGAGCAGTCGGAGAACACGTGGTAATAAATGGCACGAGCGTTTCCTGGCACCGTACACATGTGGCTGGAAGGCAGAGGATAAAAGCTGGGGATGTGCTTGCAAGATTTAACACACGGATGTACCAATACATAAATCATTCTGTGAATTCATATGAACAAACAAAATAAAAATAAATGGGGTTATTCACAAAGCAACGAACTCACCACCAAATTGCACCGAACGGTGAAATCGTCCCATAGAGAAGTAATGGTTAACCTAGTCAGAGAACGACGTACTGCACCGAAATGTCAGGAAAATGCCCTGATTTACAGTGATTCAGTTCGACAGATTTAAAAACAGTCCAATCCCATAGGATTCAATGTAAAAAAAATTTTTTAAAAGTTTAGACTGTTCATTTTCAGCAAAACATCTTTAGATTGATTTTTTTTTTTTTAGAACATCTTTGCGTTTTTTTTTTTTTGTATTTCATTTTTTTCCCAGTCAAAATTTTTGATTCCTAGTTGTTTTTCAAAGGCATTTTTTTTTTTTTAATTCTGTAACGGACCTTTTATATTATTCAGACACAGTCTAATAAATTTTTATCGATGTAACCACCTACAGGGTTATTCAAAGAGAATCGAAAAGTCAGTGCACGTTCGGTGACTTTTCGTTCTCTTCAATTTGGTGCGATTTGGCGATCCCATTTCAGCGACCCTGCGGTGTATTCAGCAAGCACCACAGGGCCGTCGTAGCGCAGGCAAAAGCCGCCGCAAACCACCGCAAAACCCGGTGAACGCACACCAAAACCCAAAAAACATCTAGATTAACCCCCATCGAACACACAGGAGAAACCCGAGCAGAAGCCGATCACAACACAGAGCAGCCGCCGGAAAAACTCGACACTGCAGACGAATGGAGTGAAAAACAGAAAACAGTTTGCTTGAATGTTTGAAAAGTGAAACGCTGTTTGCAAAGAAACTACAGAACGAAAATGTCTGGAATTTACATAAAAGATCCAATGAATGATAATAAAAAGGTCTGTTACAGAAAAAAGAAAAAACGATTTTAAAAAAAAAATAATAGCAAAAAAATCCCGAAAAATGCCTAAAAGATACAAAAAAATCTATAAATAAAGAGACTTTTTGCTGCAGAATATTATAATAAACGGTTTATCAGATATTGAATTAAAACAGGAATATTTTTAACATTGAAGCCTATGGGAGTCGCCTGAATAAATCTGCTGCATGAAACCACCGAACAGCAGGGCAATTCGGCAACTTTTCTCAGCTGTTTTGTGTTCTCTGAATAGACGAAGCATCGCTTCTCTATGGGGATTTCACTGCCCTCGAACAGGCACCGTATGTGCAGGCATTTCGCCAACATTTGGCAAACTGCCTGCGCTCTGAATAGCCGACTGGCCAGGAAAGGTAACCGTACGCTGAATTTCACTGTTCGGTTACTTTTCGGCCACAATTCGGATCTCTTTGAATAACCCTGATAGTAGTAGAATAGGAGAGTCCTACTTTTTTTCCCTGCAGTTTGGCGGTGATCAGCGAGTCAATCTTCGGTGCACTACGGTGACCCTGCGGTGAATAGTGAATTCAAAGGTTCGTGAAATGTAATCGCCGAAGCACACCGTAGTGCAAAGCACCAAAATGTTGATGCCTTGCGAATAACCTCTAACGTTTATCCAGTTCTTTAGGAAGACAGATTCCACGGGTCGTCAGAGACCAGAGGATTTCTGGATTTTGTAACTGTGGTGTTTGATGGTGAGCAAATACTGTAACGCTGATATTTGTGGTCTCGGTAACATTGACTAAAGCAAAATGGCAAAAGGAACATGATTTCATATGCAAACCTATCAGGCCTCTGGTGTCTTAATGGAATATCTGATTAAGCAATGGAATAGAACTGACCTATTGCGCATAGTACCGGCTGGGTGGAGTAGTACCGGCTGGGTGGAGTAGAGGTAACATCACTGCTCTATAACCGTGAAGACTGTGGAGACGCAGGTTCAAATCCCGGCAAGAGCGCCTCTCCATTAAGTGTCCTTGGGCAAGACACCTAACGGTACATACATAAGAGCTTTTCAGATATTTCAGTAATTCAGATTATCTAGCTCAAATTCTGCTTGGGAATTCTGGCCGTTAAATAGTGTAAACTCCCGCGTCAGCCTACGAGTGACTCGGTCTTTTGTAGAACTGCATGAAACAGGGAGATCTCTGGCCCTGGCCCACAGTCTAAAGTAGGGGTCAGCAACCTTTGCTCTTCAGGAGGTTTCAGAACTACAATTCCCATGAAGCTCTACCGAGCTAGGGCTCTATTAACTGCTTTGTGCAAAAGCGCACGCGCAGCACTATTTTTTTTGCGCACAGCGTTAAACGTTAACGCGTGTAAATTAACGCAGGTATTACAATCCGCGCGCATTTATTCATCCGTCAAAAAACAACATGCGTAAAAAAAGGACGCGCAAAAACATGCGTGCATTAATGCTGCGCGCAGAAATCGGTGGGCGGACTGTTTCTTTTCACGCGATTCAGCCAATCGGAATTAAGAACCACAATTGTCTCCCATTCAGTTTTTGCGCCTGTCAAAATCAATCTGAGTATATATGCTGCAGCAATAATAAAAACACACACAACCTCTCAATTTTATTGTTTGGGTATGTGTAGAATGTGTAACTAAACTTTGCTGTATTTTTTTTTCGGGCTGGTGGATTTGGTTTCGGCCGGAACGTTCAGATTTGCAGTTACCACCAGCTTTTCAAAGACGTTACAATTATGCGCGCAAACGTTGTCCGTTAAAATTTGCGCATACATTGTAATACCATCCGCGTACCAGCGCAAACGCATTTATGCTCACAATGTTAAGTATAGGACCCGCAACGTATATAACGCTCGCGCAGCGTTCGCGCGGTAGACGTTAACACGCATTTTTTGCACGGACATTGTTATACGACGTACTGCGCAAAGGCTTTTTCCCCCTCGCGTTAATGTGTTTTTGCACACGCATTAACGTTTGCGCAAAGAACTTAATAGAGCCCCTAATGAGTAGCTGAGCATCATGGGAGATGCAACTCCAAAACATATGATGGACGACAGCTGGTAAGCCATGACCTCAAGGCTTGACAGTTGACATAGGCCCAGATTGTCTGGTGGGACGTACAGTATATTGCTGGTCTAAATGTGATCCAAAGCTGCATCAGTTGAGCTGAAGTGACCATGTTCTCTAGTTGACAGAAACTAGAAAAGTTTTGTATTTTTAAACGGAACCCGTCATGGGAGGTCACATTCCATTCCACAGCTACGTTTGTTGAGAAATCGGGAGCTAACGTACTTTCCAGTGGATGATGGGGAGGAAATACAGCCTGCAGAATATCGAAGGGGACTCGAGAGGAAAACTAGAACAAAGCAGGGATTGTGGACCTCGGGAGCTGTGTAATAACAGGGCTCGATAACTACATTAATGGTATCCCATCAACACAGCAAATTTACCTACGCACGCACAGCAAAAACTGGAAATGCCGGTTTTTGGAGGTCAATGGAACAAGTGTTAATCCTATAGTATTAGAGCTCAGTCACTTCAAAAGGTGTTTTGTTGTTATGTGTCCTACTAGGATGACGTCAATGTCATAGACGATACTTTGTGACGTCTAGTAGCTTTTAAAAACACAATGGTTTGTGTCTCACAGTTGTGTGCGATGCTAGAACAAGAGCGTGACAGAGTTATCGTAGAAGTATACCTCTCCACTTTGGACATAGGTTGGTGTGATCGGAAACACGGACCTGGATTTGAGACTCTTGTTGGGAAAGACTCAATTGCAGAGCCGAATCGTTATAACTCATCTCATAATAAACCTCATATCTTGACCACACTCGAGTACCCAGTCCTTCTGCGGTTTTGCTTTGGAAGATCGGGGAGTTTGGCTGCTTTGGTCCATGTGGCACCTTATGGAGTTGTCTCTTCAACAGGCAGATGCCCTTCTATTGTGCATAAAAGTAGATTGTGTCGTTTGTGACACAGTGAGACACAATTGCTCCATTAAACGGAGAAGCCAGTTTGGCTCAAGTGGTGTCTCCATTCAGGGTTTCAGATACCCAAAATGCACTGTGTGCGGGAAAGAAGGAAATATTTTGTGCTGCGTGACCACATTCATCGAAAAGATCTTGCTGCATTCTTTGTGGATTTCTCTCAGGTGCGTAGCTCTGCTGGAAAGGCTTTCCAGAGCCCAAGATAAGGCCGGAATCCTTTCTCGCAGTCTGGAGGTATCTGCAGAATATTTTGTTGACCCGCTGGATGCTCCCAGTCAATGGGCACTGTGTCCTCAACTACCCTCCATTCTCACAAGTCGACTACATCCCCGGTCAGGGTGAAGAACCATAGCGACACTTACACTCAAGAACAGAAGAACCTGAGTAAACCATCTTTACTAATCCATCTGGCAGTTGTAATAATCCCTTACCTCAACACGCACCACAAGTCACAACAGGTTGCTGTCCCATGAAGCGATGGAGATCAAATTCATCATAAAGAGCTATATCAAGTCAGTTTTTAACACTAAAAGTTGACGTCTCTTACTTTTACAAAGGTTTGAGAAAGAATTAGCCTTCTACCTGGTGCATCAAGACACGGATGGCTGAGAGAGCCCTCTCTGGGGTGATCACAGTGCTGGGAATGTGCAATGAATCACCGTAACATACACACAATGTTACAACTGTACACACGGCTTCAGGTAAATGGGCTTTCATGTAGTTCTTTTGCTCAACGTTCGCTAATAAAAATCAGTCACACGTGGCTAATCCAAAACAGCAGAAAAACAAAATAACTGCCACAAGCAATACATAAAAGCGATACATGAAAGCAAAGCTCAACACTGCCTTAGTGGTAATTTACAGATTTCCCAAAGGAAAACAGCAGCACGTTTGTTTGAAATTCCGGAGCGAGTTCTCAGTGCAAATTCTCTGTATGTTAAAGGAGTCTATGTACCATACAGCTGGCTACTTACAGGGATCAGTCCTTCATTGTTCATTCAGTGAAAAAGGGAAAAGATTAAATTCACATTTCAAAAGGCGTACTGAAACCTATACCCTCCTCATCCTGGGTTGGTCTGTCTAAATATAGAACGCTGTATTGTATTTATTGTTTCTTGAGTTTAGAACGCATACACATGACTGGAATTTTCCCACGTGCGAAACAAGAGAATTTTTTTAAATTATTATTATTATTTTTACACGTTGGAGATAAAAGCGTTAAAATTTGTCATGTTTCACACTTTTGCTAGAAGCCAGTTCTCTATGCATATTTTATATACTGTATCGGCATAAATATTAATAAATTGGAGAGCACTTTAAGGACTAGGGGCTCGATTTAATTTATTCTGAAAAAAAACGTCAAATAATACAATTGAAAAAAATACAGGTGGAGCTGACATTTAAAAAAATGCAGCTAGTCCAAAAAAAAAAGACTGGGGAAGATTTGATGGTGTCTGGGAGGTTATTCCATAATTGCGGTGCTCTGTAGGAAAAATGAGGATCGAGCCACTTTCTTTGTGTATTGTGGTATTGCAATTAAAGTGCAGGTCCTGGATCGGAGGAGGGAACTGCTGGGGGAAGCAGTCTATTCAGGTAGAGTGGTAGCTTCACAGAAAGGCTCTTTAACCCCTTAATGACCAATGAGGTAACGTTTACGCCATAAATGCATTGACTATAAAGACCGTTGGGACCTTAAGGGGTTAACACCAGGTTGAAAAGGTGAAGGGTGCATCTGGATTCCAGCGACGGCCAGTTTAGTTCTTTTAACATGTCACAATGGTGGGTCATGTAGTTACATTGTAGCACAACACGGCAGAATGAGTTATACAATGTAGTAAGTTTATGAAGGTGCGTTTGCGGGGCGGCTGCATACACTACATCTCTGTATTCAATAGCCGGCATAAGCATTTGTTGTACAATCTGCTTTCTTATCACGGGGATCATGCAGGATTTGTTTCTGTACAGGGCACCTAGTTTGAAAAATAGTACTATAGTAAAATTATTGGTTCGCCGCTAATATATTGCAGTATTTGTTTTGCTTGTAAATTTACTCTCAATCTCTAGTTATACGTGTCGGTGCAAACTGGTGTGTTACCTACTTTACATGTGATTAGTGTTTTAAAAAACAACAAACCTTAAACACGTGAAAATGTGTAAAACGTCTATTTTTTGGGTAATTAACCAATGAGATCATAATCATTAGCCATACTGCCTCTTTTTATTTCCTTGAAAATACTGTCCTAGAACATTGTCATCGTGCTGCACAACAGCTTTCCCAATCTCTGCAGCGTAATGAATATAAAACACAAAAGGATAAAGGACCATTTCCAAATTGCTTGGTGGGAACCTAGCATGAAAAACTAATTCACTGCCGTCAAACGGAGAAAAGGAAAAAAAGATTGGCACCAACTTCCTGGGAATGATTTGCCAACTGAATAGAATAGTCTCCTTTTTGATGTCGAGTTGGCATCATGCCGTGTCAGCCGCCTCGGTGTCTATAGGTACAGCCCGGGCCAGTGCGGGAGATTAGTAATGAGACGTGGAACAGTCAAGTCGTGAGGAGAGAGGAGCTGAACATTTGCAGCTTTATTGTGCTAACTGAGGGAACGATGAATGATTTTCTTGTGCCAAGTCGACAGTCAAGATGCAAAATTTAGGCTAAAATACAAGGTTTGGAGATTTTTGTTCATACTCTATAGAGCCTAATCTTTTTAAACACTTGTACAGAAATTGATAGCTCCACAGATGATCGTGGAGACGTAAGAGGACTCAAAAAGTTGTGGTGGTTGGCATGTAGAATTGCTCTACTAATTTCATTGTAATTTCTCTACGAAACCGTACTTTAAAGACCTCAAAACCCATCTTGGTCCCCCCCCCCCTTGTATCACTGCTTGACTTGAGACTACTGGACCTGCGTGTCCACCCATCTTTATTTTTTTGTATTCATTGAAAATTTTTAATAAAACAGTATTTACGAAAAAAAACCCATCTTGGTGATGAAGTCCCAAGTCTCCAGAAGGTTTAGCAGATTCAGGTTTGGACATTTTCGATGTCTTTGACGAACCAAGATAGTGAAGCCCCTGCACGTCCACGGATAAGACCATCATGCCCAGGTTGAAGGAATTTCTGGATCAGGAACCTCGAACCATTCTTAAAGAGTTTGTGGAAAAGATTGACATTCCAAAAACAAGCTCGTTGAGGATTATTATGGCTAGAATTAGATTTGCCCATGGCAGGTGCAATTTAATAGAAAAAGTACCCCCCAAAAATGCTTTAATTCCCCTTATTTTGTGTGAAAAAGAAGTCAATGCTTCTCTCACTGAAAACCAGAAGAGCACCGACTACAGACAGTTCTCAATAGTCCTTCTGCCAGTCTGCAGACTCATGCAGGTCTCCGTGGAGACCTATGGACTCCAAGAAAGAATACCAGCGGCAGCATGGCTGCCAGTATGCATTAAAGCAGGGATCTCAAGTTATTCAAGTGAATAGTTTTAGAAAACAGGAGTGTGAGGGTGTGACTGTTCTTTGAAGACCGAAACAACAAGTGGAAAATAATGAAAAAAAATACACATCAAGGGGGTGAGGAAACTGCTCAAGATACACAGAGCTCAACGTATATTACACTATAATTCAGCCGTCACTGGACACAAGCGCTAACAAATGTCACTACAGAGATTCAGATTTGCAGCAAATTTTCATAAGTCACATGGGACTTCTAGGGTTGCTCGATCGGCCAGGTTTTCCTGGACACATAATTTTTTCATGCTGAAGGGCTGCATATGAAAAATGCAGCCCTGCAACATGTAGAATCCATACACTGCAGGCAGGTAAGAAGACAAAAAGGCATCCCAGGTGACCTGCCTTGAGTTGCCTTCCTGCAGCATATGAATTATACATGTTGCAGGACAGCATTTTCCCAGTGTTTCCCTGCGCATGAAATAGTAACAGGTCTTCAGGAAAACATGGCCGACCTGGCAACCCTAGTGGGAAGGTACAAAGTGAAAGTTATGTCCTTTGCTCCCACTTTTCCAGCCTAGAAAATACCCTTTCTTATTTAAATGTCTTAGTGAGGATTTTTATTTTAGCTCTAAGTTCGTTCTACTTCCTCAATATAAACATTCTTAATCAGTTTGCTCCTTTGGGATGCGCAGTCCATCCTGACCGAGAGGCTCCGGGTTTGCATAGATGCCATACTGAAGTGGAATAAGGCTGGAAGATGGTCACCATTATGAGCCAGGTGGCCATCTTGTTCAGAATATTGGTTCACTTGAAAATAACTAGGTAGGATTTAGCTGAAACTAGAATGAAGCATACGTAGAAATTTAGGAATGTGTTAGATTAGCAGAAAAGCAATTAAAACCTGAGAAAGATCCAGACTGTTCCTGGCACGAAGGTACAGAATGAGAAGTGGATACACCAAGGTCACAGAGGCCCGCAGAGAGACAAAGGGGAGCATAGAAGACAGACCAGGTGTTATCCGCAACAAATAAACACAGGCGCTAGGGAGGTGAGCACAGCCCGGACTGAGTGTGGCAGCAAATCACGTTCTGTCAAACTAACATGAAGTTGGCCAATTTACGGCCAATGTATGGAATGTCTTTATAATCGACCAAGGGAGGTACTAACCCACATGGGGTGGGATAGTGTCACCGGGAGGCGAGTTAATTGGGATGTACCTAATTATGTATTTGGGGTATAAGATCTCATGTCACGGTGAGTTCGATGCTCACTCTTTGCAATTCAATCCTGTGTGAGCATTTGTGTGATGACATAAATAAAGTTTGCCTTTCCTGAAGAGACTCGTGTTCAGACAATCCTTGCTCGTGTCCGTTCCGGCCTCGTCCCGAGTGAACCTAGCAGATTCCGGTTACAATACTCCAAGAGGTTCAATGTTATAATTATATTTTTAATGGCTTAAATCACCGGAAAAATCACTTCCTGTTTACACTGTGTCATTAATATAAGCCCTTGCGGTCAGGATGTCGTTACAAGAAACTTTTAAACTTTTTCTTCTAATTCCTTAGGGAGTGTTGCCACATATTTTACATGACTCTGGATTTCATTTGCAGGTTCTACCCAGAATTCCTTGCTGCATACAGGAAGTGCAGGAAAGGAGCTCTGTGGGAATAGCAATTCTCTGATTTGTTTCAATACACAAAAGGTTTTTCATGATGACTTTTTTTCTCGCTTCTAATTTATGTATTGGAGGATTCAACTGCATATTTTATTTTACTTTCTCTTGAACTTTAATAGCGATGTATAGCAACCCCTACTTATCAAGAAATGTTTTCCATTAGATTTTGGTGAGAATTTGAGAAAATAGCGTTTGCGGGTCAGGCATGGACGTTGAATTAGAAGGTCTGACTCACATGTGGCGTTTCAATTCATCCAAGTGTCTCAATGGGATCCTCACCTCCAAACTCATTAATCTGTGTCTGTATGGACCATGCTTTGTGCACTGGGACAATGTCATCCTGGACCAGGAAAGGTCCATCCTTAAACTAATGCCACAAAATTCAAAGCACCCAAAATGTTTTTTTTGTATCCTGCATCAACGGATCACTCTACACAGTGTGAGCTTGCAGTTCTATCTAAATGGTCATGCTGCAGTGAGCTCCCTGCTCCCACTCCTCCCTCTGAGGGGCTTATAGCGCTGATTCAGCTATCCAAATGCAGGGGCTTAGCCCCAACCAGACCCTTAGCTCAGGATTCAGGGCTTTGAGAACCAGCCTTATCCAATGTGAATCAACATCTTCACACACTGAGAGCCACTGGATTGGCTGGAGCGCGAAGCCCCCCCAGCGGTCACATGACATGCTGAGCTGGAAGCATGTCATATCCTGCAGAGATCAGTCGGAGACCAGCAATGGATACAGGTGGGTTTTTAAGGGGAACAGAAGGGTTAAAACAGGAGGGGGAGTGCAGAAGACACAAGGAGGGGTTAATGTTTAACCCATCTGTTTTCTTCTCCCTCCTGTTTCAACCTAGAGTGTCCCTTTAAGATGACACTCCATAAATATGAAGCAGGGATCCAAGGTCTTGAAAGCACCCCCCCCCCATTAGCCAATCCAAGGGCAGATTCAGACACAGGTTTTGGGAGGGCCACTCTACCACTTTTGGCTAAGAGTTGGAGTTTGGTTGCAGTTAGGGATCGGCAGCGTCACAGAAGCGCCGGCGGCCACGTGATCGCGCCACAGCAGCACGTCCTGAACTTCGGAAGCAGGTGAGTATTGCAGGCGCCGGAGGGGAACGCTGGCCGCGTGCTGTTCATGCACGCGGCCAGCTTCCCCAGCGTTCGATGGGGCAAATCCATGTGAACTGGGGTAAATCCATGAGAGCTGGGGGAAAATCCATGAGAGCTGGGGAATATCCATGAGAGCTGGGGGCAAATCCATGAGAGCTGGGGGCAAATCCATGAGTGCTGGGGCAAATTCATGAGAGCTGGGGGCAAATCCATGAGAGCTGGGGCAAATCCTGGAGAGCTGGGGCATATCCACGAGAGGTGGGGGCAAATCCACGAGAGCTGGGGCAAATCCACGAGAGCTGGGGCAAATCCACGAGAGCTGGGGCAAATCCACGAGAGCGGGGCAATCTCCATGAGAGCTGGGGGCATATCCATGAGAGCTGGGGGCAATCTCCATGTGAGTTGGGGGCATTCTGTAGAATATATATATATATATATATATATATATATATATATATATATTCGGGGGGGATATATACATGTGAGCTGGGGGCATTTTTATATGAGGTCTGTTCTTATTGGAAAGCGGTCACATGACATAAAATAAAGGTATCGGTACTCGTATCGGTGAGTGCTTTTTAAAAAGTATCGGTACTCGTACTCGGTCTTAAAAAAGTGGTATCGGTGCATCCCTAGTTGCAGTAATAGTGACAGGTAGAGCAGGCACCGGATCACAGGCTGCAACCATCATACTCACTCTCTCCAGAACATCGCTGCACAAAGTCTGTCCTTTTTCTGCTCAAGTGACACCTGACAGACCCCACATAGCAATGTTCTGCAGTCTGCATTCTGGCACATGCTCCGCCTGTCACGTTAGAATCAAGAACTACCAGCAATAACAAGCCACAAGTCCAGACATCCACTGATACCCATACATCGCCATATAACTGAGAAAAAGATACTTTCATAGCTATATACACACACTCACACGCGCACATACCATTTAGGGACGTCACTGGTTGCAGGCTCAGAAACTAGGCTCTTCCCAGACTTCTTAGTCGGCATCACAAACTATCAGGCTATTTATATCAATAAACCAAATGTTTGTCTTGAATTTTACTTTGTCTATTTTTCTGTGTAACTTTTACGTGGTAATATTGGATACCAGTGGAAAGACCAGACTGGCCTTTCCGGTGACACCTCACTTGACCATGTAGAGTGTATGGAACCGGAGATATGAGGGTTCAATAGTCCCCTGTATCACTGACAATGTAATTGCATTCCAGGTTGTTAAATGCCCTCTGTGCTCCCTCTCTGGGTCCACCAGTGATCCAGCCTGTACGTCTTTTTTGGAATCTCACGGCAGTCAAGGAATATAATAACTAAATAAATTAAAACAGCTTTTTAATCCAAGGAGAAGTTCGGTATGTGATATAGTGATAGGGATTTTCCCTGGCGCAACTCAACAATACTTTATATAATTTTTGTAGGTTTGGTTTGTTTTTCGAATTCCCATCGCACATGTGATTTTCCATGATACCTGATTAATACACCTAAAACCTACTATTTAGCTTCAACTACCTTTTAACCCCTTCACTACCAAATATTTTTCCAAAACACCGCTGTCGGGAACCAGTCGTTTTGTTTAGGAAAACGAATTTTATTTAATTATAATTACCGTATTTTTCGCTCCATAAGACGCACCTGACCATAAGACGCACCTAGTTTTTAGAGGAGGAAAACAGGAAAATAAATATTCTGAAATCAAATAGTGTAATAATGGATATACTGCCCCCAGCTCATGGATACTGTCCCCCAGCTCATGGATACTGTCCCCCAGCTCATGGATACTGCCCCCAGCTCATGGATATGCCCCCCAGCTTATGGATATGCCCCAGCACATGGATACTGTCCCCCAGCTCATGGATATGCCCCCCAGCTTATGGATATACCCCCAGCACATGGATATGCCCCAGCACATGGATACTGTCCCCAGCTCATGGATAATGCCCCAGCTCATGGATATTGCCCCAGCACAAGGATTTGCCCCAGCTCGCTCATGGATGTGCCCCAGCTCGCTCATGGATGTGCCCCAGCTCGCTCATGGATGTGCCCCAGCAGCTCATGGATATGCCTCCGCTCACCTGTTGCCGCCGCGTTAGGCTCCCTCTGAGCGTGCGTGCGGCAGGAAGCTTGGGCACTCGCCTGGGGGAGCCACGTGACCGCGATCTCGCGAGATCGCGGTCACGTGGCTCCCCCAGGTGAGTGCCCAAGCTTCCTGCCGCCGGACGCACGCTCAGAGGGAGCCTAACGCGGCGGCGACAGGGGAGCTGAGGCATATCATGGGGCATTCGCTCCATAAGACGCACCCACTTTTCCCCCCACTTTTTGGGGGGAGAAAAGTGCGTCTCATGGAGCGAAAAATACGGTATACGGTAAGAAATATTTGGGAGTATTCCCACTGATGAAGCTACTTCTAGCGAAACGCGTTTGCGGTGTATTTTATTTATTGTTTTAATAAAACCGATTGTGAATTTCCACCCTGTATGATCCTGGGTGATTTATTCCTTCGGCAAGCTGAATAGATATTTCTAAGGATCTGATTTCCTGCCTTGTGGACCTGAGGTTGGGGAATCGGTGCCCCTTGATTTAAATCCACCTATCTGCCTTCTGTTTGGTGCCCATTTATTTAAATCGGCATCAGAACATGTGAGTATATCTCTTATTTTTCACTCCTATCTGGGACGATACAGTCTGCACTTAATTCCTCCCTTGCATATTTTTCCCTTTTTTCCTTCCACCTCCATCAACTGTTTTCATTGAGGACTCGATCCCTGGCTGAATATCTTTTATTGAAACTGAAGATTGTGAGTGCTAGCGCCAGACACCAGCTCTGTAACCTGCATCAGTATTCCTTACTGTATTAACCTATTTGACAGGAAGATATCGCCAGCTGCTGGTAAAAAAGAGTTACTGCAGTGCTAGTCTCCGTACAAGATCAGTTGGGGATAGGTCATGAAGACACATTTCCAGATGGTTTTAAAAAGTGTTAGCACTTGTGCATCATACCCATGGAGCTAAAACTTTAGGGGTACCTTCTGGAGCCCAAATCCAAACAAATGTCATTCATTTGAAATGAAACAGAGTAAATGCGATCCCGGGATGCTGTATCTGCTATGGCTGATCGTGTATACTCGATCATAGTATTCAAGGGGTTAATGTGTTGTGGTTTTTTTTTTACATTCTTGTTTTAGTCTTCAAGTGTCATAAAAGGTATTCTCGGTCATTAGAATGACTGCTTCATCAGCTGCAAGCTATGTTATTACTTCGGGCGGCTCAGTAATTAACGTTTAGTGGTTTTGCAAAGCACTTTCCATGGAGAAATTGAATTTATTTTCAACAATGATGTAATCCATTGAGTTGCAGCCTAGAAAGACAGAAATGAGCCCAAGCGTAAAATAGTAATGAGGAGGGGTCATCTAGGGGAACATGGTGAAGGGTGGCAAAAACAAGACGCAAAAGGACAATGAGGGAAGATCGTCAAAAAGAAGCAATTGACTAAAAGTGAACTCTGAGTTAATAGAGACACATCGAGTTGACTTTCACAACAATTAACCATTGTCTGGATCAGAAGAGAGGAAAAACTCCATTTAGATAAGTTAATAAGCTCTGGGAAAAAATTTCATAAAGCCCGAGAAATTACCAGGTTCCGATAACACGATAATGAAACGCATTTTATGAATTTTACTTCTGTGGAAACGCTGACCTAAAATGTTAATTACACATAAAACCAACCCATTTATTAAAGCCACTTTAATGAAAAACGTTCCGGGAAATACAATGTGAGCCATGCGGGTGCATATGTGCTTGGATATGCCACCAATTGGTTATTTTACAAAATTGTAATGACCTGAGTGTCAAATCCCACACCCTGTTAGTAAATAGGAGGAAAAAGAACAATGTAGTTAATCATTAGACAGGACGGAGGAGACATCAAAGAGGTACTCCATGCACCTGGAAAACCAGAACGCCTATGAAAGCTAGAAATGAGATGGCCTCGTTCAATAACGCATGTCAGTTTTGACTAAAATGCCCCAAGGAATCACGAGTTTCAGCTCTGAAAGCCAATCGTCTCGTTAGCCAACCGTATCCCACCGTCGACATATGATTGGCTTGCAACTCATTGGCTGCGTGCCAATTCCATAGCAAATCAAATTTCACCCCATTTGCAGGAGTTAAAACGAGCCAAAGTGCCATGCCCTATCGACATTGACCTGTTTAAGTCAGGGTTCAGTAACTGTGGCCCTCCAGGTGTTTTGGAATATCTCCCACAATGGTTAGTCACTCAGACTGGCCGAGAAACGCGGGAAATGTAGATCCAAAAATTTGGAAGGTCAAGGTTCCTGACCCATGCTTTAAGTCCTTTTCGGTGACCTACCTGGTGTAATATACATATTAAAAGGGATAAATAGAGTAACATTTTGTTGCCCTTCAATAATAGGACACATGCTGCTGAGATTCTTCTCTTGTTCTTTTCCTTTTTTTTTTTTTTTTGGTAATTTTACTCAACTTTTGGCCCCAACTGCGAGCAGGTCCTCCTCTTCGGCTCAAGGACTCTCAAACCTGGAAGGCCCTGAAGTTTTTCTGTGCAATTTGTGCTCCTATGCAACTTGCGTAATATAGGAACCGCAAATTGAGCACCGCTACTGGACTTGCATGTTTTATCTAGCCCAGTTCCATAACGCCTTCACAGTACTATTGGTCGGAGCTACGCATGTATGCGTAGATCTAGAGATGTGCATTCGTTTCAGAAAAATTCGGAACGAAATTTGATAATTCATGTTTCGGAAGTACTTCCGAATAACGAATCAATACGAAACGAATTCGAAACGAAACGGTATATATAAACAAATTTATTTCGTTTTACACTATGTCATCATAAAAAGAAAGATTTGAATAATTGATATCAACGATCAAATTTGAAATGAACTATCAAATGGATATCAACTATAGAATTTGAAATCAATTCAAATTTCAAATCGAAACGAAATACGAAATGAAATTAGTTCTGAAATTCTGAAAACAAAATTATTTAAAAACGTAACGAAACGAAACAAAATAAATTTTTCAGCCATGCCCATCCCTACGTAGATCTGATCCTTCGGCTGCATCTCTGAGACTGACTACTACCGCAATTGGTCTCAGAGAGGGGGACGCCTGCATGCTCTCTACATGCTGGCGTCACTAGTGACCGATTTGGTGACCGTAGCCAGAAATTAAAAAAAAAAAAACACAACTGCTGGTGATGCTGGGTGGGGTGGAGGAAACTCCCACACTTCACCCAGTGATTCTACCAGATCAGGGGGAACAAGGGAATGGTGGAGACTATTGATTTAAAGTGGTCAGGATCTGTAAAGTTGTCAGGATCAGTAGACAAAAACATTTAGCAAAAACGAGTGCCATGAGGACACCATCTTACAGCATTTGTCAGGGGTCAGCAACCTTGGCCCTCCTGATGTTTTGGAACTACATCTTACGTGATGCCAAGACACTCAAAAGGTTGACAGAGACTCATGGGAAATCTGGTGGGCCAAGGTTGCCTATCCCTGCCATATGTGCTCTACCACCAGGAGAGCAGAGGAAAAGGAAAGATCGATACGTTGCTGAATGAAGAAACAAAAGGCTAGTCTGGAATCACCATTTCAGACAACCAAATGCATACTTATTAAATATGTAACTTGTGGAATATTGATCAAGAAAAAAGGGGGAGGGGCATGGTTTGGTGTCCAGACACCGAAAGATAGTGTTTAATACTTATGAATAAACTGTAATATGCTGTAAAAAAAAAAAAAAAACTTCCAGTGTTTTTGTTTGGAAGAATCTGAATGGACCATAAATCATAGAAATTATTAACATAGCACATCACTGAATAATACAAATATACACATTATTTTTCCAATTTGCGTATGGGGTCTTATGTAGAGGAGGGATTTTCAGTTATTTAGGTGGTTTATAGCGCTGTCTCTCAAGGTCTTCTCTATCCATTAGCGCTTGTGGCCAACCTCTGAGGTTTTGTATATTTTTTCAGAAGTTCCAAAAATGTTATCAAAGGTCTCATCATTGCTGAAACGTTTCTGGTTCTCAAGATTTGAAGTTTCACGTGTATCTCGGTTGGATAATAATAAGGCAACAGTGAATTGTCCTGTAATGGCTCGTTTCAGGTCAAAGTAAGAGAGTTCAAGGAATTTCTTGGTCAGGCGTGATATTTTCTCTGAGGTATTCACAAGAAAGACCAATGAATGACTGCATTCCATCTATGTGTGGAAGAGGCATGACCAGTCTTCCTACTGCGTTGGTGGTCTGGTCACGCATCAAGACTAACAGGTTTGTTGAAATGTTGATATGTATATAGAAAGCTCTAGATGCCAGATGAGATAAGAAATCCACCTACCCGGCAGGTCTTTGACAACATCAGCCTCCAAAGATAATGCATTGAGGAGGAATCAATATGGAGTCTACAAGGATTTTTCACTAACCACCGTTCTGTCATTCAAAAGCCAGTCGATTGAGGGCTCGACATCCAATCGACAAAATTTTGTGTATTTTCAGCTGCAATTTGGCCTTTTTTTTTAGGCTAGTCTGGTTTAATTAAGAGCATACCAGCATTTTGAGTCCCAATTAAAACTTGGTTGGAATATCGGCACTCGAGCCTATACTCAGTAATGGAAATTTTGGCTTTGGAGACTCAATTTGAATTTATATGTAATGTCAAGTGCTGAAAAAGGCGAATGAATCAATTTTCAGGCAGGGAACCAGAAAAGGAGACTGAAACCCCCAAATAAATGTTGGCGATTTTCAAATACTCGAGTATACTGCTAGATTTTGGTGACGAAAATTTACCTTAACCCTTTCGCTGCGGAGGACGCGGTCAGCGCATCCACCCGCAGGTAACGTTCCTTGCGGTGGACGCGCTGAGCGCGTCCTCCCTTTGGGGCCAGCGTTCAGCCGGGTTCCGGCCGATCGCTGGCCCCCCCGGTGCGGGCTGACATCCTTGATGTCAGCCCAGCACCCAGAACCGCCGCCGGCCTAATTAGGTGTCATCGCGGCGGCACGATGACACCTAATTCAGGCGCCCCCCCGCATGTGCGGAGGAGGCGCCTGAAAGGGAGGGGGGGAGGTCCTTCGGACCTCTCTCCCTCCCAATCGCCGGCATTGCGGGGGTTAATCCAGGCACCGTTTGGAAGGGCACAGCCTGCCCTTCCTAACGGTACCTGGAATTAACCCCATGGGGGCTGGATCACGAATCGGCACCGAAAAGCGCCGGTTCGTGATCCTTTCTCGGAGCTGGCCGACATCTTGGATGTCGGCCAAGCTTCCGGGAATGCCCCCTGAGGCCTACATTTTTTTTGGGGGAAAATTACGTGATTTTTAACAAACGCACCGCATACAAAAATCGTTAGTGCAGCATCATTGTTCACATTATAATTGAAATGGGAACAATATTTCTGCATTAACGAACAAAAAATAAAAAAATTTTTTTTTTTATTTATTATGCTATGCACGATGACGCCAGTCCTGGAGTTAACCCCTAACTGCCACCAATGGTGGAGATAGGGGGTTCCAATGAACCCCCTATCTCCCGATCCGTGGCAGTTAGGGGTTAATGTTTGATATTGTTGGATCGGCCAGAGCATGGCCGTTCCAACGATACCACACAGGAGTATGAAAAAAGTTTTTAAAAAAACTAATTAAAAATAAAAAAATATTTTTTAAAAAAATTCTAAAAAAAAATAAATTTTTTTTTATTTTTTTTGGTTTGTTAATGCAGAAATATTGTTCCCATTTCAATTATAATGTGAACAATGATGCTGCACTAACGATTTTTGTATGCGGTGCGTTTGTTAAAAATCGCGTAATTTTCCCCAAAAAAAAAATGTAACGAGACCCCATCTCTAAATTTTTTTAACAAGCGCACCCCATACAAAATATAACCGCAATTGCTCGCATGTTAAAATGTGAAAAAAAACACTTTAAACATTGTAAATTATTGAAAATTCATATTTTATTGCATTTTTTGTTATAATATACAGTGTCATGACCTATACATATAATAATGACATATTATGAATCTGCCAAGTCTGACGGAAAGAACGATATATAATATGTCTGGGTCATATACTAAAATAAGCCTTCAAAACACGTTTAAACATGATGAGCAAAATCGGTAAAAATGACCTCTGCACAGAGGCGGGAAATGCCTCAGCAGCGAAAGGGTTAAAATTGGAGGGGTCACGTTATATTTCGAGACATCTGCATCGCAGGAAAAAAACAAAAAAAAAACTTGGCTTGCTCTGGATCCCAAGTCTCCCAGAAGTTCTGGTAGTCTCGCTGAAGTGAATGCGGGCTCCCTGATGCTTGCAAACACTTCAGAAACTCCTGGATTTGGGAGAGGTGGGATCCATCATGGCCAGAGGGCACACATGGTTTAAGCCAATCATTCACCTTTCTCGCCTCCGCCGGCCCTCTGATAGCTAGTAAAGAAGACAGGTGGCCGGCGGCTTCATACTTCGGAATAACTGCAATCATTCTAGAGCAGAGCACCCTGGCCTGAGGGGGAGCCTGGCTGCGTTAAGAGAATTAGAAGGATCTTAATTGTTTACCGATACAGTAAAATTTAGTTCCTCGCGTTATATTCGAGTCTTGAGTATTCTCTCATTTCCATAATAAATGTATATCCATCATGATATATTCGGGTCGCGCTATACTCGAGTATCTACGGTAGTCATGATATTTTTTTGAACAGCAAACTGAAAAATATGCTTTTTGAGCGTCTTATCGTCCAGTCACAGCTAACATTGTTAACACCTACACTACCAAGCGATTTTTGTTGAGAGAAAAAAAATGCTATCATAACATGTATTTTAAATATGGTATGTGGAGTTAACAAATATAGGGTAGAATAGAAGTTTTGAACCGGAATTGTTATTCCAAGATAGTTAAATGTAAATAATGTTAATTTGCTCATTTAAAATTTTTCATGTATTCGTTTAGCTTTTACAGAAATATTGTTGAAATGTAGGATTCCGAGGTCTAGATGACGTGCCTTATATTACACAATTTCAAACGGGGTCTGCGTTATCATAACTTTTAGATACAGTAACTGTGATAAAGATGAATATTAAAAATAGTGAGCACTCCGGCTTATGGGGATGTGTAGTGATCAGAAAGAGATGCCCAGAATTCTCTGCTACCAAGACCAAGGTTGCACAACTCCATCCTACTCAATGCGTGACGTTGGTTGAACTTTTGGAAGTTCTCCTCTTGCGATTGGATTCTTCCTAAAACTGGATGTTGTTTAGAATGGGCACATGTGGGTTTGAGAAATATGCCAGAGATCGTGTCCATACTTCAAGTGGTAGAAAACCGTCCTGCGGCACTTCCATGCCACACATCCAGGGAAATGTTAAAGAGAGGATTGTATTTATCGCATTGGAGATTACCGCAACAAATATTAGTATTGTAGAGCTTTCGGCATTTTGCGTCATTAGCAGGGGAAGCTGCCAGGGACGATATAGCTTCTATGCCATCTGGGTGCGCTCCATGCTACAGAATTTCCATCTGTATGTTTTTACAGGTGGCTTCCTGCTCACACATCAGAAGCCTCCGAATCCAATGTTTACGGACGGAAGGGGTAACCAAGATGGAGAAAGGAAACGAGAGGAAACAGGAAGTAAAAATACAGGGCAACGTGGAAGGGAAATGAGGCTGGAAGAATGAGAGACAATACTGCCCGACACGATAAGGGAGCTTCCAGGTACAGATGAGCAACAAAGAGAACGAAAATGAAAAAAAAGAAACCCATTCATCAATCACAAGGAGTCAGCACTGATCAACATGTAGAAACATAAATATTGCAAGCAAGGGGGTGCAATGGATGATAAAAGAGCACTATCCCCCCCTCCGTATCCTTTCTACAAAAGGTGCAATATTATTGTAGTGTGCGAGTGTATAACAGAGCTGCAAGGCAATAAAACTCCCAGCAATGAGTCTCTAAAACAGGGCTGTCAAACCCTGGTCAACCAGATGTTCGTGGCCTATAATACCCATAATTTGAAGAATGCAGTGGATGGTCATAGAATCATGGGAGTTGTAGTTCAGAAACATTTGAGGGGGCTGGAGTTTGACAGCCCTGCTCTAAACTATGACAACTTTATTTACAAAAATAGCACGAAAAGGTCATGAACGTTTGTCCTAATTATATATTTATGATCATATATGCCGATTGCACGGGATGCCATAAAAAAAGGAAACTGTCGGAAGGAAGGCAGGACATAATAAAAACCTGTGGGTATCCCCCCCAGTGTAAAAAAACAAAAAAGAAAATACATAGCCGTTCCTGGGATTTTTAAACAGCCCGTATTTAATATTTACAGCGTGGTGTGAGACAGTGTATTCCCGAGTCACACAGGAAATGGAGAATGAAGATAACAAACATCTGTGTAAACTATAAAAGGTTACTCTCTCCCATCTCATCCAGTCTCTCATTAAATAACGATCTTTCCCATTTGGAAACCCACACTAACTCAGAGATCATCACGTACATATCTTACCAATGTCCGGTTTGGGAGCCAGTAACAAAAGTTCATGAGCCAGGCTCAGTTTTGAACATATAATTTTATAGAATAAACCAAACATTTAGAAACCAGTATTAAAATTCTAGGAGCCAATGATAGCCTGGCCCCTGGATTTGTAAAGCCCTGATATATAGTGTAGATAGATTATATGCATATATAGGGTGTCCATAAAGTCTCTTTACAATTTCAAAAATAATTTAATATAAAAAGGTAAATGAAAAGACAGAGAAGTGAAAATCCTTACAAAATGAGATGTGTAAATATATATATTTACACAACAGACCCAGGATGCATAAAAGTGAGACAGATATCATTTGCATATCCTACCCAGAATTCCTTGCTGCATATGGGGAATGTGGCACAGGAGCTCTGGGATGCAATTCATCGAATTGCTGTGATGTGCAGGTGGCTTCTGCAATAATAAACACACTTATTATAGTGTGGAGGCTTTTTATCTCACTTTTTGTCCTCCACTACAACCCTTGTAGATACTGATTGCCTTTGTTGTGGAAATTTTATTATGTGGACATTATATTCTAGGATGTGTGTGTTTTATAAATTGTCTCCCTGTGTGAGGATTAAATGAAGAAACGCTCTAGCAGAGTGTACTTGGGTTTAATCCAACCAGCGACAAAACCGTCAGTATGAAAACCTTCTTTTGGGTTTAGAGACGACATACCTGCTTTTAAGACATTTAAGCCTTGTCTGTACACTCGTACCGTGTACTGACAATAACTGTAATGTCTCCGCAGATATGTCTCAAAATCTATAAGAACAAGCACACTGATCTTCACTAGATGCTGATCACTTTGAGCAGGATCTGAATGGGGTCCATACTGAGAGTGATGGGGGATGGTCGGACAAACATGGCTGACGGGGACCATGGACATGACTCAGGGATGAGTCATGTACAGGGGGCCGGTCGGTCATTCTAGTCCACTCCCCTGTCCTTATGATATGTAAATGTATTACTGGGCTAACTGGTTCCTGTTGTAAAGCCAGTTAGCCACTGAGCGTTGTCCTATTGTCTAATAAATTAAGCAGACCAGAGGCTCTCTTGGGTCTCTTGGTCAGATGAACTCCAGCTAAAGCAGCGTGTGTGTCTGGGTCTCTTTTACTGCGCATGTTCAGGTAAGTATGGCAGGGAGAGCAGAGAGCTGCTTGTAAGTGCAGCGGATCAAACTACACAGAAATTAAAAGTAGAATTATTTCTACAACATTATGGTGAGCCAGGTTAAACAAGGGAACCAACAGATTTTTCCTCTGCACAGTAGAAAAAAGGAGAGAGAGGAAGTAAATTGAAATTTTGTCTCCTGCGTCGAGGAAATTCCTGATTGGTAAAAGAACATTTTTTCTCGTTTTGTGTAAGAATGAGGTAAGTGCTTTTCTGTTTTGTAGTTTTTGGTGGATCTGAGCTGATTGTACAGAGACTGTATGGTGAGATTGTGACGTGTGTGCTGAACAGTACAGGGTATCGTGTTTTTTGTTGTAACCTCTCTGTTTTTGTGTAAGAGGTGATTTTGGTTTGTAGAGGCAGAATTTTGTTTTAATGTTTGTACAGGAGAGACAGCATTTAGAGGATTTTTATACGGTTAGTCTGTAAATCACCCGCAGAGAGAGAGGTTTGCTCTGGTTTCGGGGGTGGGGCACAGGGAATAGAGAAACTGTCTTGTTTAATTTGGTTTCTCTATTGCTGGATTTTGGAGACACCATCTTGGTCTTCCTTTGTGTGCCCAGACATGTGCTTTTGTCGGCCATCTTTGATTACCTTTCTGTGAAGAACATGTGCTTTGGCAGACATCTTGGTTAGTTTGGTGCTGCAGGTTTTTAACAAGGAATTCAGTTTTAGATGGAGCTGATTCACTTTTAGTTTTGGTGTCTATGGAAAGCGATTCGTTTGTTTTTGCCTCAAATGTTAGTTTTTGTCCTGAAGTTATTTTTGTCTTTTTTTGTAACTTTTCTATGTACAGCTTGATTTTGTTTTGAGTGTTCGGTTATGGTATAGCCCAGTGACCAGCCTGATAGGGGAATCATTGTGTGATGGTTAATGATTCTGCTTAATGTTTTTATATCTGTGGCTGTTAAACTGAATTGTAGAATTGTTTGGCATCGTTAATACGGGTACTACAATGTAGAAGGGTGGTGCTTTGTAGTTCTGTGCCAAAAGTATTGGGACAACTCATAGATTGATAACAGTGTCTTTTTCGTAGTAACCATTGTAGTGTTTGTATTCCTGTACAATGGAAAGCATTTTTAAGGAAGTACAGTTGTGTTCAAAATTATTCAACCCCCAATGCTGTAAAGGGTTTTAGGGAATTTAGTGTACATTTGTAATTGTATTCAGAATGAAATCCTACAAGGACTTTTTAAAGAACCATATGCAACTAAAATGACATCAATTGGTTTTATAATACAGTAGAAAATGTTTCTTTTGTGAATTCTTCATTGACACAATTATTCAACCCCTTAAAGACTACCACTCTGAAGAACAGAGGTTCATTCAAGTGTTTTCAATCAGGTATTGAAAACACCTGTGGATGTCACGGAGCAGCAATAAAGCATAATAAGCACCAATTAGGCAGCTTTAAAATGACTGTGATACTCAGCTCCTTCTAGACATTTGCTGGTGTGGTTACATACATGGTGAAGTCAAGAGAATGGTCCAGGAAGACAAGAGAAGAGGTGATTACTCTTCACAGGAAGGGCAATGGCTATAAGAAGATTGCAAAGATGTTAAACATACCAAGAGAGACCATAGGAAGCATCATTCGCAAATTCAAGGCAAAGGGCACTGTTGAAACGCTACCTGGTCGTGGCAAAAAGAAGATGCTGACTTCGACTGCTGTGCGCTACCTGAAGCATAGAGTGGAGAAAAGTCCCAGTGTGACTGCTGAGGAACTGAGAAAAGATTTGTCAGATGTGGGTACTGAAGTTTCAGCTCAGACAATACTGCGCACACTGCGTAATGAAGGCCTCCATGCCAGAACTCCCAGGTGCACCCCCTTGCTGTTTCCAAAGAATAAGAAGAGTCGACTGCAGTAGGCCAAAAGTCATGTGAACAAACCACAGAAGTTTTGGGATAGTGTTCTGTGGACTGATGAAACAAAATTAGAACTGTTTGGGCCCATGGATCAATGCTATGTTTGGAGGAGGAAGAACAAGGCCTATGAAGAAAAGAACACCTTGCCTACTGTGAAGCATGGCGGGGGGTCAATCATGCTTTGGGGCTGTTTTGCTTCTGCAGGTACAGGGAAGCTTCAGCGTGTGCAAGGTACCATGAATTCTCTTCAGTACCAGGAGATATTGGATGACAATGTGATGCAGTCCGTCACAAACCTGAGGCTTGGGAGACGTTGAACCTTTCAACAGGACAATGATCCCAAGCATACCTCCAAGTCCACTAGAGCATGGTTGCAGATTAAAGGCTGGAACATTTTGGAGTGGCCATCGCAGTCACCTGACTTAAATCCGATTGAGAACCTCTGGTGGGACTTAAAGAAAGCAGTTGCAGTGCGCAAGCCTAAGAATGTGACTGAACTGGAGGCTTTTGCCCATGACGAATGGGCGAAGATACCCATAAATCGCTGCAAGACACTTGTGTCAAGCTATGCTTCACGTTTAAAAGCTGTTATAACTGTAAAAGGATGTTGTACTAAGTACTAAGATTGAATGTCACTTGGGGGTTGAATAAAACTGATAATGATGTGAGCACAGAAAAGACATTTGTGGTTATTTCATTATAAATGTTATGTTATATTTGTCGACCTACACGTGCCTCTTTGATTTAATTGTAAGCAAGATGACTGAATGATCAAAATCAATGTCAAACTGGCCAAAACACTCAATTTCAGTGGGGGTTGAATAATTTTGAACAGAACTGTAGCTAAGGTAGAACACACGGCGGACATTTTTCTAGCTATGCAGGGATCTATTGATCCATGGTGGCAGGCTCAGAATTGTGTAGCAGACCTGATAGGTAACGGAAAGTTCCGCAAACGGAAAGGAAAGTATGCTCTGATTTTTGCTGCTGGTTGGATAGCTGATAAATTTCAGGAGTCTTGTAGGCTGAAGCTGAGTTTGGAAGGAGAGATGGAAGTTAAAAGTGGAAATTGGTAAATTGAGAGCTCTTGTCCAGCAGGCAGCTGAAGCCAGCACAAAGTATATATGTACTGTGAGGTCTAATACTGAGCTGTGCAAGGAGAATGAATGGTTGTCTGAAAGCTCGATGCATGCACAGGGGGCTGTAAGGGAATTGCCTGGTCCCTGCAGGAGGACAGAAGTTGAACATTGTGCTGTAAGTATGGAGACGTCTGAGGACTTTGGGTCAGATACTGAAACCGACTCAGGGATGGAGATAGACAATTTGTCTGACCCTGGAGTTGGAAAGGTTGGTGCAATGGCAGAGGATACCTCAGGTGAGTCTGTGGTAAAGGGACTCCATTCAGATGGTGGTGTGGGATCTAGTCATGCTAGGATGGTTAGTGTTGTGCAGCAAGGCCGATCACCATATGCCCAGAGAAGGTTTTGTGCAGGGAGACAAGCTATTCATTGTTTTGCATGCAGGGGATTTGCGCATATTGCGAGGTAGCATTATTTTACTGAGAGGGTGGTGGATACATGGAACAGTCTTCCAGTAGAAGTGGTAGAGGCCAAAACAGTAATTGAATTTAAGCAAGCATGGGATAGGCATAAGGCTATCCTAAACAAAAGATAAATCCAGGTTAAGTATCCATGTAATTGGGCAGACTAGATGGGCCGAAAGGTTCTTATCTGCCGACATTTTTTCTATGTTTCTATGTACTGTGCGGTAACTAATGGCAACAGACACAGAGATTCTAAGTATCCCAGAACCACACCTAGACATAAAGCGGTTTATTCAGCAAGGTGGGGTAATGGTCCCAGACATGGATCTTTGCAAAGGCATAGAAGTCAGGGACAGCCAAGGTCATGGATCCAGGAAACAGATTTAAAATCCCAATATGAACGTCTGAAATGTGAAAATGTGAAGCTTAGAGAGGAAAGAGATAATTTCTGGGAATTCAGCAGAGTTCCTAATTTTGGGATCCAGAGAAGGGGAAATGAAATGAAGCGATGTTATTGAGGTCTTTGTAAACTATTTTACTGTTTGTATTTTGCAGGAAAAAAATGGGAGGAACTTTTAAACCAAATTTAAATAGACTTTTTCCTTTTGCTGGAAACCTGTTTGGGGACCTTGTTTTAATGTTAAATCCTGTTTCTATGGTAATATAAAAGGTGGCTGGGGACTGGACTGTTTCAGGCATTGATGTGTTAATTCAGTCCTATACAATTGTGTGTTCCAAGGGTTTTTTGTTTTGTTGTTTGGTGTTTGCATTGAGTTTTGGTTTTAAGTTAAAAGTTACTTTTTACTGAATCTCAATGTATATAGCAAGACTTCCTGTAACTGAAGTTTTTGGTAGAGAGTGTACTTCAGTTGTGGTTTTTTTCATGTTATTGTTTTGGGTTTTAGAACCTTGCTGCGTTTTGCATAGTATCGCATTACTGTTGGTTTTGTGGTAGATAAAGAAAGGATTTGGTTTTAAAACTTTCTTTTTATATTTACTATTTCATATGTGGATTGTGCAAGCGAGAATAACAAGCTTTTATTGGTTTAGAGTTGCTTTGCGCAGTGAGTAGTTTATTTCGGTTTTAAGGTCAGACTGTTTGTTAGGTTTTTTGAGAAGTTTTTTCATTTGGTGACAGTGATTCAGGTGTTGTACTGAGACATCGTACAACTAGGAAATAGACAGCAGGAGGCTATCCCCATTTAACTTCTGTATTGAGAGAAGCCACATTGTTCTGTAGAGAAAGAGGATAGACATTGTGCTGTGCGGTTTAGTCTGGCGACGCAGTGTTCGGTCGTACAGCGTATACAGTTGTGTTCAAAATTATTCAACCCCCACTGAAATTGAGTGTTTTGGCCAGTTTGACCTTGATTTTGATCATTCAGTCATCTTGCTTACAATTAAATCAAAGAGGCACGTGTAGGTCAGACAAAGATAACATAACATTTATAATGAAATAACCACAAATGTCTTTTCTGTGCTCATATCATTATCAGTTTTATTCAACCCCCAACTGACATTCAATCTTAGTACTTAGTACAACATCCTTTAACAGTTAGAACAGCTTTTAAACGTGAAGCATAGCTTGACACAAGTGTCTTGCAGCGATCTACGGGTATCTTCGCCCATTCGTCATGGGCAAAAGCCTCTAGTTCAGTCACATTCTTAGGCTTGCGCACTGCAACTGCTTTCTTTAAGTCCCACCAGAGGTTCTCAATCGGATTTAAGTCAGGTGACTGCGATGGCCACTCCAAAATGTTCCAGCCTTTAATCTGCAACCATGCTCTAGTGGACTTGGAGGTATGCTTGGGATCATTGTCCTGTTGAAAGGTCCAACGTCTCCCAAGCCTCAGGTTTGTGACGGACTGCATCACATTGTCATCCAATATCTCCTGGTACTGAAGAGAATTCATGGTACCTTGCACACGCTGAAGCTTCCCTGTACCTGCAGAAGCAAAACAGCCCCAAAGCATGATTGACCCCCCGCCATGCTTCACAGTAGGCAAGGTGTTCTTTTCTTCATAGGCCTTGTTCTTCCTCCTCCAAACATAGCGTTGATCCATGGGCCCAAACGGTTCTAATTTTGTTTCATCAGTCCACAGAACACTATCCCAAAACCTCCGTGGTTTGTTCACATGACTTTTGGCATACTGCAGTCGACTCTTCTTATTCTTTGGAGACAGCAAGGGGGTGCGCCTGGGAGTTCTGGCATGGAGGCCTTCATTACGCAGTGTGTGCCGTATTGTCTGAGCTGAAACTTCAGTACCCACATCTGACAAATCTTTTCTCAGTTCCTCAGCAGTCACACGGGGACTTTTCTCCACTCTACGCTTCAGGTAGCGCACAGCAGTCGAAGTCAGCATCTTCTTTCTGCCACGACCAGGTAGCGTTTCAACAGTGCCCTTTGCCTTGAATTTGCGAATGATGCTTCCTATGGTCTCTCTTGGTATGTTTAACATCTTTGCAATCTTCTTATAGCCATTGCCCTTCCTGTGAAGAGTAATCACCTCTTCTCTTGTCTTCCTGGACCATTCTCTTGACTTCACCATGTTTGTAACCACACCAGTAAATGTCTAGAAGGAGCTGAGTTTCACAGTCATTTTAAAGCTGCCTAATTGGTGCTTATTATGCTTTATTGCTGCTCCGTGACATCCACAGGTGTTTTCAATACCTGATTGAAAACACTTGAATGAACCTCTGTTCTTCAGAGTGGTAGTCTTTAAGGGGTTGAATAATTGTGTCAATGAAGAATTCACAAAAGAAACATTTACTACTGTATTACAAAACCAATTGATGTCATTTTAGTTGCATATGGTTCTTTAAAAAGTCCTTGTAGGATTTCATTCTGAATACAATTACAAATGTACACTAAATTCCCTAAAACCCTTTACAGCATTGGGGGTTGAATAATTTTGAACACAACTGTACGCTTGTGTATGCATACACTGTGAGGGGTAGAGACATAATTCAGGGGGGGTAATCTGTGGTTGTTGACTAATCGTTTGGGGCATAGTTCTGTACCAAACCTGTTGGGACAACAAGCCATAGAGTTACATGTCGCCTTGGTTAGGGTCTCTAGTTGGGGGACTATAGTGGTATAGTGGTTATAGTCTGACAATCCACCGCAGAAGAAGACACCAGGCGGTGCTCTCCTAAATTGGTGCAAGGGTTTCCCTGGATGCAGGGGTAAGACGATAAGCCGATTCGAATCGCCATGGGCAATGTGCTGTCCATGCAAGGGAAGGAAAGCGAGGCTTCCCACAGTCAGACGGCTGCGCAGCACACAAAATCTAGTTTTGGGGCGAAGACCATGAAACCCCTTTAAAGTATGGCATAGATAGTCCAACGGTACCGCTTGGGGTATCCCTCTGGAGGGGACGTTTGATGTAGCTCAGATCTGGCTTCAGAAGTCTATTAAGGTAAACCGACAGGGTATACAGAAGGCGGTTTCAGTCCGGAAGAACCGCATTATGTACACCTGGCCAGAGGGGATAGCCACGATTGGTAATCAAATGATGGAAGCGGAAGAGGCTCTTACTGGGCTAATTCTGCTAAGGCAGGCTGGATCCACCAACACTGGATCTGTTGTAGTTTCCTCTGATGTTTCTGTCGTCACCAATGTAACTAACTCTGTTCTCTCCATTTTTTTTGTGTTTTTACATTCCAGAGTCAACACCTAACATGGACACGTTTCCCTCAGGAGTCGGTGACTAGTCCCTCGGAATACAGTTGCAAGCTGAAGATCGTGTTAGATTAGTGGGCCCCAATCGATCCAGGGGTGGTATGTGGATGACTTGGTACTTTGATGTCCCATACGGGAGGTTTGTTATCGGCATACTGTATCATTTCTTAGCCTTATTACCTGTTGGCACCAGATGGTTAACAAGGAGAAAGTACAGTTTTGCAAGGAAAAGGTTATCTTTTTAGGACATTGCATATCTCAGGGTACCCGACATTTAACCACCCAGAGAGTAAAGACATTAAGTGGCTCTAACACCCACTAAACTGACTCTAAGACGATGCACCATTTTGAACACAGCGTCTCTTCTTCCTGTTATGAAGGAGGAAGCGAAGGGGGGGAGATAATGGTGTGGAGAGAAGGGGGCGATAATGGTGTGGAGATAATGGTGAAAGAAAAACGTAAATTTTCCAACTTTTACTAACCATTCTAACCTCTCAACTTCTAATCAATTTTCCAACCTAGTAGGGAAACACTTTGAGGGCCATCATGATTGCTTTTCCTTGATGAGCTCAAAAAAGTCCACCGGGTCCAGGAGTTTCACCCAGACCCAAACTCAATAACCAGTGTTCATTCTAGTCAACCAGGTGATTGGATCACGCTAAAGAAACATCCGAGGACGGGACTAGAGGAAAGATATCGTGGGCCATTCCAGGTGCTGCGGACGACGCCAACCTCCCTGAAGTTTGAGGGACGAGACAACTGGATCCACGCCGGTCACTGCAAGAAGTTTCTCAACTACGTCAAAGAGTGAAGAGTATCATTTTCTTTATTTGTTTAGTTTAGTTTTTAGCGAGGGAAATGCACCTAAGACTAGCAAGGGCCACAAGGAGACATTTGTAATAGTAACTCTGGCTCCTGCCGTTCGCCTGTTTAAGTTCTTGTGCGGTGTTGTAGTGAGGGAGATCACCAAGGAACAACGACAGTAGAGCGTCCAAAGGGGGGGTTTACAAGGGTCACGTGCACACTGACGGGAGCAGGGCAGAGGTGGAACTATGACTAGTGAGAGTTGGAATCTTTTTTGAAGGTTTGGGAAGCTTCGGGGATTTCTTGTTTTCCATTGGATCCTGGCTAAAGGTAATGGGAGTATATATACTTATGGTGTTTCTGTCTCTATTCCTTCTATATGCCGGAGTGAGATGTTCCTGATGTCTAATCGACCGAGTTACCGAAGCCCGAACAGATGAGACGCCCTGAAGACCAACCCATGGACCGGATACAGAGGATTCCAGACCGACCGGCGACCGACGCAACCCACCACCTCATGTCCTCCCTCTGAGTCACGTCCCCTAAAGCAGATTCTACGTGTCAAGTTCTACGTGTCAAGATTTGTTTTAAGATTTGCCAAAAAAAATCGGCGTGTCAAGATTTGGTTTTAGACTTGCTTTATTATCCACGTGTCAAGATTTGTTTTAAGACTTGCTTTAAGATTCTACGTGTCAAGATGGACTTTCTGTTGTTTTCTGGCTTTTTGCATTCAGGACTTTCCATATACAAGAGGAACTCCTGCCCCTCTACCACCGACCCCTACACTATCTGCATCTCTCCCTCCCTCCTCTCGTCCCACATGACGGCCTCGCATGAGCTCCTCTGTTTCCTCAGAACATGGTCTCCCTCTAACTCTCGTGCTGCCAATCACTCCCAATCCCACAAATCCCATTCCCACCTTCTCTTTCTCACCCTCCTGCTGTTACTCTATGCAGGTGACATATCCCCTAACCCCGGCCCCACAACACATACAATACATCCCTCTCATCCTATCTCCATCGCACATAAATCACCTCCCTGCAAGCCCAGCAACCTCATTCCCATAATGCCTCAGCGCCTGTCCTCTTTCTCCTGCGCCGTCTGGAACGCTCGCTCTGTGTGCAACAAACTCACAGCAATCCATGACCTCTTACTTTCAAACTCCTTCAACCTCCTAGCTTTAACTGAAACCTGGCTAACTCCCTCTGACACGGCCTCCGTTGCTGCTCTCTCACATGGCGGTCTACACTTGAGCCATACCCCCAGACCGGGTGAGAGAAATGGTGGCGGGGTCGGAATCCTGCTCTCTCCCACCTGCACCTACCAGCATCTCTCCACCCCCATCCCTCTCCTTCTCCTCCTTCGAGACACACTGCATCCGCCTGTTCTCTCCTCTGGCCCTCAGGGTGGCAGTCATCTACCGCCCACCGGACCAACCTCCCAGTTCTTTGACCACTTTGCTACCTGGCTTTCTCACTTCCTGTCTTCTAATCTTCCATGCCTAATTCTCGGGGACTTCAACATTTCCATTGACGATCCTTCCGCCCCTGCTGCCTCCAAACTTCTTTCACTCACGTCCTCCCTTGGACTCACACAATCCTCCCTACCCACCGCGATGGTCACGCTATTGACCTTGTCTTTTCCAACCTCTGCTCCATTTCTGAGTTCAAATGTCGCCCTTTCCCCATCTCTGACCACCACCTTCTCTCTTTCAACCTATCTGGACTTCCTAAACACCCTGCTCCCCCACCCCGCACACACACTCGCAGAAATCTACATGCTGTGGACCCCCATCAATTCTCCAACCTACTTCACCACCTCCCTCATACCTCATCCTTCACCTGCCCTGATGCTGCCACTAATCACTACAACACTACGCTTATCTCTGCTCTAGACACTCTTGCTCCTCTTCGACTCTGTAAGGCCCCACGCCGCCAGCTTCAGCCCTGGCACACCCTCCAGACTCGCTACCTGCAAAGATGCTCCCGCACCGCAGCGCGTGCCTGGAGGAAATCCCACTCTGAAGCTGATTTTGTTCACTTCAAGTTTATTCTCCGGTCATACACCTCTGCCCTCCACTTGGCCAAACAATCCTTCTTCTCATCTCTTATATCTACGCTGTCCTCCAACCCTAAACGGTTCTGGTCCACCTTCAACACCCTCCTCTACCCACCTGCACCTCCCCCCACAGCTGCCTTCAGCGCTCAAGACCTGGCAGACTACTTCCTCAGTAAAACTTTAACTATCAGAAGCAACATCCCAACACAAGATAGTTATCTGCCACCTCCACTCCCACAGCTCCCCTCTGCCACCCTCTGCTGCTTCCTCCCAGCCACTGAGGAGGAAGTCAATTCCTTATTGTCCTCCTCACATCTCACCACGTGCCCGCTCGACCCCATTCCCTCACATCTAATTCCTCCCCTCTCCTCCTCCCTCACCCCTGCTCTCACACACATCTTCAACCTATCTCTCTCCACTGGCTCCTTTCCATCTGCCTTCAAACACGCGCTAGTTAGCCCTTACTAAAGAAACCATCCCTAGATCCCAACTCTCCATCCAACTACTGCCCTGTATCCCTGCTTCCCTTCACATCAAAGCTCTTAGAAAAACTAGTCTTCAACCGCCTCTCCCTCTTCCTGTCCTCCAATTCCCTACTTGACCCCCTGCAATCTGGCTTCCGTCCCCTACACTCAACTGAAACTGCCCTCACCAAAGTCACCAACGACCTCCTAACTGCTAAAAAACACAACCACAATTCTATTCTCATCCTGCTTGACCTCTCGGCTGCTTTTGACACTGTTGACCACCCCCTCCTTCTACAGACCCTCAACTCTCTGGGTCTCGGTGACACTGCACTTGCTTGGGTTGACTCCTATTTATCCAACAGGTCCTTCTGTGTGTCCTTTGCTGGTAACTCCTCCTCCTCCTCATTGCCTCTATCTGTTGGTGTACCTCAAGGCTCTGTCCTTGGTCCTCTGCTCTTTTCCATCTACACCTCCTCCCTGGGCAAAATCATCAACAGCTTTGGCTTAATTACCACCTCTACGCTGATGACACTCAGATCTACCTCTCTACCCATGATCTCTCTCCCCCTGTCCTTTCAAAAGTCAGTGACTGTTTATCTGGCATCTCCTCCTGGATGGCCTCCCACCACCTAAAGATCAACATGTCAAAGACTGAACTCCTACTTATTCCTCCCTCCAATGCCTCCCCACCTCCTGACTTCTCTATCACGGTGGAGGGTATCACCATCTCCCCATCAAACAAGTTCGCTGCCTTGGAGTTACACTTGACACTGCTCTTTCCTTCATCCCCCACATCAAGTCTCTTTCCTCCTCCTGCCGATACCAACTGCGTAATATTTCCAGAATTCGGCCATTTCTTACCGCTGTCACCACAAAACAACTCATACACGCCCTGGTAATCTCCCGACTCGACTATTGCAATAATCTCTTATCTGGCCTCCCTCTGTCCCACCTCTCACCTCTCCCCCCTACAATCCATCCTTAACGCCTCCGCCAGGCTAATTCACCTCACCCGCCGCTCTGTCTCTGCCGCTCCCCTCTGCGAGTCCCTTCACTGGCTCCCCATCCACTGCAGAATTAAGTTCAAAATCCTTATCCTTACCTACAAAACCCTCACTAACGCAGCTCCCCACTACCTGTCCTCACTAATCACCAAATACACCCCAGCCCGCTCCCTAAGGTCAAACAGTGACCTGCGCCTAGCTTCTCCCCGCATCACCTCTTCCCATGATAGACTGCAGGATTTCTCACGCGCAGCCCCCACTCTCTGGAACGCTCTCCCTCGTACTGTCAGACTTTCCCCTAACTTCTCTTCCTTCAAACGCTCCCTGAAAACATTCCTATTTAGGGAAGCCTACCACTCAACTCACTGACGCAACCATCAATCACTCTCACCTTACAGTCCTCTCCTCCTGTTTCCAACCCCAACCCTCCCAGATTGTGAGTTCCTACGGGAATAGGGCCCTCATCTCCTCCTGTACTGTTTGTCAAATGTTGTTCAATGTATTGTAACCCTGTCTATACTGTGCTTATTGTACAGCGCTGCGGAATATGCTGGCGCTTTATAAATAAAGAATAATAATAATAATAATAATTTCCAAGGAAGATCGAGATTCATCGAGGGACACTGGGGAGCAAATGTCAAAGAGGAGGGACTGTTGTGGAAATTTTATTATGTGGACATTATATTCTAGGAGGTGTGTGTGTTTTATAAATTGTCATCTGTCTCCCTGTGTGAGGATTAAACGGAGAAACGCTCTAGCAGAGTGTATTTGGGTTTAATCCAACCAGCGACAAAACCGTCAGTATGAAAACCTTCTATTGGGTTTAGAGACGTCATACCTGCTTTTAAGACATTTAAGCCTTGTCTGTACACTCGTACTGTGTACTGACAATAACTGTAATGTCTCCGCAGATAATGTCTCAAAATCTATAAGAACAAGTACACTGATCTGAATGGGGTCCATACTGACAGTGATGGGGATGGTCGGACAAACATGGCTGACGGGGACCATGGACATGACTCAGGGATGAGTCATGTACAGGGGGCCGGTCGGTCATTCTAGTCGACTCCCCTGTCCTTATATGTAAATGTATTACTGGGCTAACTGGTTCCTGTTGTAAAGCCAGTTAGCCACTGGGCGTTGTCCTATTGTCTAATAAATTAAGCAGACCAGGGGCTCTCTTGGGTCTCTTGGTCAGATGAACTCCAGCTAAAGCAGCGTGTGTGTCTGGGTCTCTTTTACTGCGCACGTTCAGGTAAGTATGGCAGGGAGAGCAGAGAGCTGCTTGTAAGTGCAGCGGATCAAACTACACAGAAATTAAAAGTAGATTAATTTCTACGACACCCTGTAGGTCCCAAGCATCCACTGCAACTGGTCATCATGCCTAGCTCCTGCTGATGAGGGACCAACAAACCCAAAACAGTGCTGTCCTAGGTGTGGCTTTGACCAGTTGCATAAACCTTATCTCTGGTAGAAAGCCACAGTGTGGCATAGCATTGATTTTATGGTTCTGTGTAATAACAGACCCAGGATGCAAAAAAGTGAGACAGATGTCATTTGCATATCCTACCCAGAAGTCCTTGCTGCATATGGGGAATGTGGCACAGGAGCTCTGGGATGCAATTCATCGAATTGCTGTGATGTGCAGGTGGCTTCTGCAATAATAAACACACTTATTATAGTGTGGAGGCTTTTTATCTCACTTTTTGTCCTCCACCACAACCCTTATAATATATATATACACACACACACACACACACACACACACGGGTTGTGGTGGAGGACAAAAAGTGAGATATACTGAAAGTAAGTTTATTTGCCTCATTTAATACACCTCTATATGGGCACCATTAGTTGCAGGAAGCACATCAAGACGGTGCTCGATTTCTTGCCATGTTGTCTGTAGCTTCCCTTCATCAATGGTCGCAATGGCATCAGTGATCCTCCCTCCCTCGGCCCTGCGCCCGGGGCATCCGCACTGGCTGCCCCCCAGTTGTTATGCCACTGCTTACTGGCCCCCAGATGCTGCTGCCCACTGGGAAATTTGTTTATGTCTAAGGCTGGCGGCACACTAGCAAACATTTTGCGTCCGTCTGACCGTACTGTTTGCTGTCCATCGTAGCTTTATAAAGGAGTCAATTAAACACACCACACAAAGCCCCTGAGCACTTGTTCACGGACGGGCAAAGCATAAAGTCACTAACGCAAAAATAACATCGATGTTAAAAAGCTAAAAACGGACGCAGAAACAACACTGCCATGTATTTTCCTAGGGTGTGGAGACATCAGACATTACGGACGCACTTTATGCAGTACTCACAATATCTCCCGTGAAAAAGTGCGTCCGTAATGGACGCAGTACAGTATGCTCGTGTGCCGGCTGCCTTAGTGGGCTTGTCCTGGGCGATATAGAGGGACCCTTATGCCTATGGCACTTATACAAAGTGCACAGGGTTTGGTCAGGGCCCCCTGGAGTCACTGGGCCTTTTAACATATCACGGGCTGTTAACCCCCCCCCCCCCCAGTGGCTGCCCGGCAGTTGGCCAATATTTATAGGTCTAACTTCACTAATAGGTCATCAAAATAAAGTGAATGGACAAGCATGCAGCCAAAATCACTATTTATTAATGGTTAACAGAAATGGATTACCGGTAGGACCATTATTAGCCGTTTTATGTGTTTACAGGGCTACGTAAGTCACGGTCTGAGGCACAGTCAGCAACAACAAGTACGGAGGGTGGAATACTCGGTGACACTTTAACTACGTCTTAACATGCTGGACACGAATAGGACTTAAAAAAGTATGACGGAATGGAGTATCCGCCTGCGGTCCGGCTCTATCTGACCCCCTCGTTGGTGTTGCCAAGCCCGACTACCGAGTGGCACGGCACCCGGCGTCTCAAGCGGCTTGGGTAGAAGCCTACGTGGCGGTGTAGATCTGGAGAGTAGATGGGGCACCCACGGTGGAAATCCGCCCGACTACCGAGTGGCACGGCACTCGGCGTCTCGAGCAGCGGATCTACTGACCATTGAAAGGCTGGAGACGGTCTGCGTGGCGAACCGCGGTTCAGTAGAGTCTCCTTGACGATGCTGGCACGGTGCTGAGTCGAGGTCCCAATTCTGGGTGGTTGCGGTATCCCAAAATAGGTGGCGCAACGGCGCGGCGAATCGAGGTTCTGCCGCAAAGTTGGAGGGACCCGTTCCTGGGTGGTGGTGATATGTAGCCGACGTGAAATGAAAACACCAGGCAGAGCTGTATGTTTCAAACACTCAGATGAACTGAATCCTTTAATGACAACGCCACTATTTATGCTGAAGTATAGCAGTCATAATTTGCATACCCATACTAATTAGGAGCCTACCCATACAATGAGGTATGGCAGTTATTTACAATCAACATTCTTCACATTCTCTTAGCCTTCAGTCCACATAACATTTCTACATCTATTGTTCCAGCACATCAGATGATTAAACACACACTATCAGAGATCCCTTAAATTAAACATGTACTTAGATAATGGGGAAAATCCCTGACGCATAATTTACACAACAGCAAAGCTTGTTTACTGTATACACAAAGACACATTTACCTACAGGAATATAGTATTTTAAAACCAAAGCTATGTCATTTCACTAAACTAAATTAAACTAAAACCAAACGATGTAAAGTATATTTAAAATCACACAGAGTACATCTTATTACAGCACATCAAGTAAAACCACATCTAGCAAGGAAAATAAACTGTTCATACATTGAAACACACACTGCAAACGTTCAAAGGAACACAAGGTCCTTTTAAAAATGTCTTGGGTTTGAGTCCTGGGTCTCGCTGCGCAGAGCCCCTATGTCCCTTCCGTGACACTCCTCCCCCTTTCCAAAGTCCGACGAGCCCGGTTGGACCCACACGGGTCGTATAGGGGGAGTCGGTGCAGTCTCTGCGGCCCATAGTCCGTGGGCAAGAGGCGAGCCGCCAGGCTTCTCCAGTGGTGCTCGCGGCCGTGCCTGGCAGGTTGTAAGTCCTTCGGGGTACCCCTCCAGAATAAGTGTCCCGTGGTTGGGGAGAGGTACCACCTGTGCCGTCTCCAGTGGTACCGTGCACCCGGGAAAAACGGGTGCCAAGTGCACGCGCCCCGAGTGTCCTGGTCAGCCGTTGGGGAAAACAGTGGCTGCATGGGGCCTCCGGGCCAAAGGGTTGTGGAGATGGGCAGAGGCCAGCGGCCCTCTCTCCCGTTGCCAGCTCTTCTGCTGGGGGAGTGGGCACAGGAACAACGTCCAGGGGGTCAGATGGGGTCAACGGCTGCGGGCTAAGCAGCTCGGGTAAATTCTGCTGTTCCTCAGGGCAGACGACGGAGAGTGGGCAGAGGCCAGCGGCACTCTGCCCCGTTGCCAGCTCTTCTGCTGGGGAAGTGGGCGCAGAAATGACATCCCGGGTGTCAGGTGGGGTCAACGGCTGTGAGACAAGCAGCTTGGGTAAACTCGCCTGCTCCTCAGGGCAGACGACGGAGGGTGGACAGAGGCCAGATGCACTCTGCCCCGTTGCCAGCTCTTCTGCTGGGGAGGTGGGTACCGGAACAAAGTCCAGGGGGTTAGATGGGGTCAAGGGCTGCGGGATCAGCAGCGCGAGGGTATCCCCTTTCTGCTCCTCGGGGCAGAGGGTGGGAGATGGGCAGAGGCCAGCGGCACTCTGCCCCGTGGCCAGCTCTTCGGCTGGATGGCCAAGTACGGACACGGCAACCGGAGGAGCAAGTAGAGCCCAACCTGGCTGCTCTTCCCTGCAGCCGACGAAGGGGACAAATGGATGCAACAGCAGTTGCACGGGGTCATCCTCGCTCTGCCCGCGGGGCAAGTTGGGAGAAACGGGCAGAGGCCAGCGGCGCTCTGCCCTGGCGTCAGCTCTTCCGCTGGGTGGGGATCTCCTTGCGGGAGGATGGTTTCTTTCCCCCCCGGGGCCATCAGCGGTTGCGCACAACCCAGCCCGGAGGGACCATCTGTCTGCTCCACCTGGCAGACCGTGGTAGTGGGCAGAGGCCAGCGGCGCTCTGCCCCGTGGCCAGCTCTTCAGCTGGGTGAGGATCTCCTTGCGGGAGGATGATTTCTTCCCCCCCCGGGGCAATCAATGGTTGCGCACAACCCATCCCGAGGGAACCATCTGTCTGCTCCTCCTGGCAGACTGTAAGCAGTGGGCAGAGGCCAGCGACACTCTGCCCCGTAGCCAGCTCTTCCGCTGGTTGGAGATCTCCTTGGGGAAGGATGGTCACTTCACCCCCCGGGGCAAACAAGGGTCGCGCACAACCCATCCCGGGGGGACCATCCGTCTCCTCCCCCGCTGGACCCGTGGCCTCGGCCACCCTGTCCTCTTGCGGGGTGCAGGGGGTAACTTCCTCAGTCGACCCCCCCACGGGCACCCATGGGTCCGCCTCGGCCTCCCATAGGTCCCAAACCTGGGGACTGTCGACTTCCTCCGCCGACCCGTCCCACCACGGGGAGCTCAGGCTCGACTGCGGAACGCCGTCCAACAGTCTCCGATAAGCCACCTCGAGCTCCCACTCTCGCTCGGCTAGGGACTCCAGCTCCTCAAACACCGAGTCCCTGCTGTCTGACGGGATCTCCAGTTCCCGTCGCTCCAGGATGTCTTCCATCCGCTCCTCGGTCTCCTCTCCAAACTCGGGGTCGGCGGCCATGCCCTCGTAGAGCAGCCCCGTACCCCCGTAGCGAGGCCCTGCCGTGGAACTGCCTCCAGTAGGGCGCACTGTCGGAGCGGCGGTTAGCCACCGGAGCGCGCGGTACTCGGCGTCCAGTGCGATCTCCTCCTGCACCAGACTCCGGAGCTCGGCCTCCCACTCCTCTGGGGCCCGACCTTGCAGGAACGCTGCTCGCACATCGTACTGCACCCGATGGACGACAGCGTCGGAGGGAATGTACACGCCATGGCAGTCCCGCTCATGGTCCAGGGCCTCGTACCACAGTTCCTCTGTGGACCTCTGGTCCTGCTCCAGGCCCTCCTGCAGCTCTCTTGCCAACCCGACCTTCATGTCGGCGAAGGTGCCAGCACAGGAGCACCGCTCCTCAACGGGGAATGGGGCGTCCTCGATGCAGCTCCAGGCGGGCTGTGAGTCTTCATCCGAGGGTCGCGGGATAAGTGACGTCCTCAGTACAGGCTCCAGGCGAGCTGAGAGTCCCGCAAGCGTAGTCACTGGGGGTTGCAGATTCCCCAGGTGAAGCTCCAGTCGAGCTGTGAGCCTCGACCCAGGGTTCCACAGGGTAGGGTTCGGGGTCAACATAATCAGTCTCTGCTCCGCGGAGCTCTGCCAACCGCAGCTCGTGCTGGCGTTCCTTCTCCTGCTCAACTTCCCGGTAGAACTCCCGAATCACTTGATATCTGGCCCCTCCGCCGGGGCATCACCGAGCAGGGCAATCCGACGCCGCAACTCCTGAGGCCAGCATCTTCCTCCACCTCCTACCTGCGCGGACAGGGCTGGGGCCGGGCATCATCGCCTCGTCCTGATCCATCCTGGTCAGTTCCTTGATCAGGGTCTTCCTCTTTTTGTTACCCGGCGTTCCTCCCCGGTTCTCCAACATCCCACGCAGGGTGTCCCTGTCGTAGGGGTTGTACACCGCCATGGCGTAAGTCTCCTAGGGGTCTGCAGAGAGCGATCCCACCGCTGCCACCAGTATGACGGAATGGAGTATCCGCCTGCGGTCCGGCTCTATCTGACCCCCTCGTTGGTGTTGCCAAGCCCGACTACCGAGTGGCACGGCACCGGCGTCTCAAGCGGCTTGGGTAGAAGCCTACGTGGCGGTGTAGATCTGGAGAGTAGATGGGGCACCCACGGTGGAAATCCGCCCGACTACCGAGTGGCACGGCACTCGGCGTCTCGAGCAGCGGATCTACTGACCATTGAAAGGCTGGAGACGGTCTGCGTGGCGAACCGCGGTTCAGTAGAGTCTCCTTGACGATGCTGGCACGGTGCTGAGTCGAGGTCCCAATTCTGGGTGGTTGCGGTATCCCAAAATAGGTGGCGCAACGGCGCGGCGAATCGAGGTTCTGCCGCAAAGTTGGAGGGACCCGTTCCTGGGTGGTGGTGATATGTAGCCGACGTGAAATGAAAACACCAGGCAGAGCTGTATGTTTCAAACACTCAGATGAACTGAATCCTTTAATGAAACAACGCCACTATTTATGCTGAAGTATAGCAGTCATAATTTGCATACCCATACTAATTAGGAGCCTACCCATACAATGAGGTATGGCAGTTATTTACAATCAACATTCTTCACATTCTCTTAGCCTTCAGTCCACATAACATTTCTACATCTATTGTTCCAGCACATCATCAGATTAAACACACACTATCAGAGATCCCTTAAATTAAACATGTACTTAGATAATGGGGAAAATCCCTGACGCATAATTTACACAACAGCAAAGCTTGTTTACTGTATACACAAAGACACATTTACCTACAGGAATATAGTATTTTAAAACCAAAGCTATGTCATTTCACTAAACTAAATTAAACTAAAACCAAACGATGTAAAGTATATTTAAAATCACACAGAGTACATCTTATTACAGCACATCAAGTAAAACCACATCTAGCAAGGAAAATAAACTGTTCATACATTGAAACACACACTGCAAACGTTCAAAGGAACACAAGGTCCTTTTAAAAATGTCTTGGGTTTGAGTCCTGGGTCTCGCTGCGCAGAGCCCCTATGTCCCTTCCGTGACAAAAAGTAACTGAAAGAAAATGTACTGAAATTAAGGCAAAATTACCATTTTTTGGCACCTGCGATGGGATTTTTTTTTTTTTTTGTATTTAAAATTTTTATTTTGCAGAAAGAAGGTCACAATTCAACCATCCAAGTTGGCCTCGCAGGGCCTAACGACATATATTCATAAAACATGTAAAGCGTAAGAGGGGGGGGAGGGGGATCTCAAAATAAGCTTCGAAAAATGCTAGAGAACTGGGGAGGGGGACAAGAAAAAGTCAGCAGGTATATCACAGGTAAAACAATGAGTCAGCTTTTACTCCGTGTACATCAGGGACAACAAATCTCAGCTTACGATAAGGAATATAAAGGGGAGGATAGAGTCCCCTTCCATGTTAGCCAAAAAGGGGCAGAAAGTCCTCGTGAAAAGGAAAATAAGAGTCCTCGGGAGGGACATGAAACCAAAACAAAAATACAGCGCCTCCGGGAAGCATACTGTATCCCCAGCCGGGATATTCAGCAGGCAAAAGAAAATAAGATGATCAAAGCATCTCTAAGTTGGAGGAGGGGGGGGGACAGCAGTGGGAGCGCATCAGCTTGCCATTAACAGGCAAAGGGGGAAGGAGTGCAAACCCGATGTCAGCCAGTGTCCCGAAACAGCTGGATTTGTGGTACAGGCAGGGTTAAGGCAGAGCAGGTGAGGCCTATCGGCGAAAAAGAAAGCTGGCAAATCAAGGAGGCCCTCACCCGCACCGCCGTCAGGTTTTCTGGCCCTCCAAAATAAAGCCGCAGGTAGCTCCAAAGCAGGGGCCCGCAGGAGGGAACCAGACGGAATCCCTTTTTCACCGATGGGGAGAAAGTCGACCTCCAGACACTGGTCGGTGCCAGCGGGTGCCTCATGCACACCCACCAGCCGCTGCTGGCCAGACGATCCTCGGCACGCGGGCATCGTTAAGGCCTGCCACGTGGTCAGAGCTCCCGTCGGAGGAACGAACTGCAGACTCAGGTGGTCCGGCTCCCTCTCCACATCCTGCAGCTCCTCGATTTCTGCCCTCTCGGTCATCGCACCACCATGTAGCTCCCCCGCGGGCTTCTCGATCCCGGAGACACTGCTGGCCAACTCTTCAGGTCTCCGGCCAGAGCGTAGCACTGCCAAGATGCGGCGCATATCACCTCGGGTCACAGGGCTCTCGTCGTCCCCTAGTAGTTGCAGCACAGCGTCCAGCACATCTGGGAGACGTGAGCCGTCCGTCACCCCAGAATCCGGCATGGACCCCAGCGCAGAACCGGGAGGTAGTAAGATCTGCGAAGTAGGCAGCAAAAGGGCCGCCAACGGCATGCTCCAGCCGGAGATGGCGGTTAACAGGTGAGTCGCTGGACCGGAGGGGGGGGGACGGGCTCCAGTCGGCACAATCCCGTTGACCAGCCGCCCAGGGTCCCCAGGGAGGGTACTCGCGGTTTAGATTCTCAAATAATGCCTGGGGAAAATAGAATTCTGCGGAGCTCCATCAACATGCGTCCTTTCTCCTCGGCAGCCGGCCACGCCCCCCATTTCTAATTTTTTTTAACAAGCGTGTCCCATCCTGCAATGGGATTTTAATCTAGAAGGATAAACTAAATGGGTGCAGATACTCCAATCTGGGATTGCAACACAAGAGATGCGGAAAATCACCCGTTTCTGCCGATAATTAATCTTGAAAACAGGTTTCATCTTTTGAGAGGAAAGATGGTTCGGTTTGAGTAAATGTCCATCACTGAGACCCAAGGCAGGCAGGCAATCAATTCGCTGCAGAATCGATCAATTACGCAACAAAAAAGTCAATATTGCAGGCTCGTCTATCAGTCTGGATTGAATGATTGAATGATTATCAGAGGGGAGTAAAAAAAAAATCAATTAATTGTTCTCCATGGATTTTAGTGACCAACATTTCTCTAAAAACCTGTACTGACCGCGGTTTGTACAAAGCACGCAATCCTGTCCTCTCTTACAAGTATGTAGTAGTAGTACTAGTCAGTCACATAATCTGCTCACATTTGATTAAAAAAATTGCTTGGTAGTGAAGATGTTAAATATTGCAACTACTGGGGACTAGGGATGGGCTGCCGGTTCGATGCTAACGTGAGTTTGCATCGAACATTGGCAAACATTTCCACGTGTTCGACGCGTGTTCGCTAATGCCACCGCCAACCTACGCTGCATGGGCTCCCTTATCCTGCAATGCCTGCTGAAGGACCCCAGGATTCGTACTATCAAGGAGAGGGATCATTACTGGTTGGCAACCCTTCTTGATCCACGATATAAGGGTAAGGTTTCAGAGCTCATCCTGCCCTCACAGAGGGAGGACAGGATTAAACAACTTGAGGACGCTCTAAAGCGACACTTGTGTAACACCTTTCCAGGCACTGGTAGGTTACCAAGTGATGACACAGGTGCTTCTGAGGCTGCGGTTTATCAGAGGAAGAGCAGTGAAGGGGGCCGCTTGACTGATGCCTTTTGCAATATTTTTTAGTCCACGACGCCCAGGGACGTCAAATGAAGGCACCCATTGCCAGCGTCTTCACCATATGGTGCAGGACTACCTAGGGGCAAGGGCAGACCTGGATACCTTTACAGCAGATGATCCACTGGCTTACTGGGTGTTGAGATTGGATCACTGGCCAGAACTTAGCCAATATGCTATGCAGCTACTAGGTTGCCCTTCATCCAGCATGCTTTCTGAAAGGACATTCAGTGCCGCTGGAGGTTTTGTGACAGACAAAAGAGTGCGTCTGTCCACCGACTCTGTAGACCGGCTGACATTTATAAAAATGAATCAGTCCTGGATCAGCAGCTATCAATCCCCTGATGCTGACGTAACGGAATAGATCGGGGATTCCCAAAACCTCCACCACTGCACTCTTCCACAATACCTCAGAAGGGTTATGTTGTGAAGGCACTAGCTGGCACCAAAGGCCCAATTTTTGGGTGCACTGATGCGTGTACCAGATTCATATCATTTTAATATTTGAATGCAGAGTCCACCCCTGCACTCTTCCACAAAACCTCAGAGGGGTTACGGTGTGAAGGCACTAGCTGGCACCAAAGGCCCAATTTTAATGCACCTGTTGTTACTTTCATCCAAAGCCTGCATATGTTTCATCATAATTTAGCCCAAAAAAATCACTAAACATGTTCTGCGTGTCCTAAAACATCTCCTCTTTTCATACAGGCTGCCGCCTCAAGCAGTTGTTTATGAATAGATTAAAGGAAAACCATTTAGCGTCATTTGAAATGTCATTTCTTTGTTTTTAAAGGTTACTATACATCCTACAAATCCGCCACTTCACGGGCAGGTTATGGGGACCTCCTAGGCACGATATTTGAAGGAATTTTTCGTTTTTATTCATAACCTTTATGTCATGGAAAAATCACTATTCCTTTAAAAAAAAATTTTTTTTACTTTTTGTCCTTGTTTCCTGTCCCCCAGATCACTACCCGGACCCCCCATACACCTTTTATGGCAAATATCTTGCATATATGCCCTCTTGGAGGGCACTCTAAAAATCGAACGTTCGAGTCCCATTGACTTGCATGGAGTTCAAATCATGTTGGCGTTCGAATTCAAACTTTTTAAATTGTTCGAGTTCGAATGCGAACCGAACACGGGGGTGTTCGACCCATCCCTACTGGGGACCAATGATATCAGCATGCTTTAATTGAATCTGTACCGTTTGTATCAACCAAAGAAAATGTTTTTTATTGGCTTTACATTTGTTATGCATTTTTAATTGTACATGGGTAAAAATGTTTATTTTTTTTTACTGTTATGGCATTATATGTTTAGTCATGTTTTAAGAGATTATTCATATAAATATAAAAAATCCCAAAAGGAAAGATAGGGTTTCTTTTTTCGATTACGGCTAGACTAAGACAATTTATTTTAATAAAGGTTTTAATATGTGACATAAATTTTAAGGGTTTTAAATTATGTATAATAATTTTTAATATTACTTGATTATTTTATATTAAATATAATTCCAGAAAAGGTGCACACAGGAGACTTTCTTCATACAGATATGTTATATTTAATATATGTAGAAGGAAATATCCTTATTTTGTTATTTACTGTAACTGTATACCAAGTTTGGTATCTTTTAAAGGTTTACAAGATTAATATTAAAAAAATTTAATCTTATTCGTTGTTTATAATTATTCTGTTTTAAACCTATTTCGAATGAAACATCCTTAATTTGTTATCTACTGTAATGGTATTATATTTTTTTGTCTATTTTAAAAGGTTTTATAAGATTTTTCATATGAATAAAAAACAAAATTAAATATGCTTTGGGATTCTTGTTTAGGGCTAGCTTAAGATAAATAATCTTAATTTTGTTTCTTCACTTTTTCATGAGTGTTAACAGTGTTATAAATTATACATTTTTAATCTAATTTATAATTATTTTATATTAAATTAGTATGAAATATCCTTAATTTGTTATTTTCTGTAATGGTGTAATATGTACTGTATATATAGTATACATACATACATACATACATATTTTTATTGTCGCTAGCCTAAGAGTAATAATTTTAATTAAAGTTTTATTTTCTCATAAAAAATTTATTAAAACACTATTAACATTTATCTATCTCAGTGTTGCGGGGCATCATCATTTTTTTCTTTTTTAAAGATAATTTTCTATTTGTATATTGGAACTAGAAATTTTTAAGCAATACAGACTAACATTGCTTCTGGGGCCCCTCAAGCTTAAGTGTCATTTGTTCTGCCGCCAGTGCGGGACTGATTTTTATGTATTTTTAAGTATAATTCAAGCTCTGCTCACTACTCAGAGGAACTGTTGAGAGGAGAGAAAAACAAACAAAAAAAAAAAACAGAGCTTTGCCCAGTGAGAGGGTCTTTAAAGGCAAATTTTAATATCTTTCTAGCAGTTCTAATAATGTTTATGTACAAAGACCAAACGCTCGGCAAGGAATGCTCACATGGGGACTTCTGTTATTTACCCTGGCGCATTCTTCGTCGTGCCCGCCACACAGCTGAGAGCTATTTTCCAATAAGATTTCGATGAGTCAAACCCTGCAGAAGCGTGGTTTCATGCCATTCTGAGGTCCCTGGTACGTAACGCAGCAGCCCAGTGTCCTTCGGCAAAAACATGGCTGTTTTTTTGGCTGTTGATAATGACAAGATAAATGGTCTTAACTTTGATGCCATTATCAGTTTTACACCTTCCTTCAACAGATAACACATTAAACTAAGGTTTGACTAATCCAAAAAGCAGGTAACCATGAGCTCCTAGAACTTTATCTCTGCATCCAAACTGTCTGCATTATTCTATTCAAGTCTATAGGGTTCATTCATAGTTGAAAGATCTGTGGTTTTTCTTTGGCAAACTGGTGGATGACGTACAGTGAATTCTTTAGTTAGCGGACTACCACCGTAGCGCTCCATACTCCGTAGTGCCACCGAAGTTGTCTAGTGTAGATCTCATTATTGGTTCAAATTAAAAAAAAAATTTAAAATAAAAAAAAAAAACATCCAATGGGATTAAATCAAGCCCCAAGTTCAGTGAACGTTGGGGAACTACGATGGGTCAAAGTATGGTGAATCCACGCCTGTATCTAGGGAACTTCCACTGTAGCACGCTTTACTTTTCATCGCTCTTGCCCCTGTAGTTCTTCCCAAAGTTATTTAGTGTAGATTTCACAGTATGTCCCACTGCTGGTCGGAGTTGGTCTATACCAGGGGTCAGCGACCTTGGCTTCCTGATGGGTCGCCTAATGGGTGACTGAGCATCGCGGGAGATGTAGTTCCCAAAACATCAGGGAGCCAAGGTTGCTGACCCCTGGCCTATACCGATGCTCTATGGAGATCGCCACCTTAAAATCATCGGAGTAGTTTCTACTGGTGGAACAATTCTGAATGGAAAATATTCGTAGGTTACACTTTTTACATAGGAATATCAGTTGTTCGCTGTTATTTACAGCATGTTCGTCTGCCGTTGTTAGTTGCCGCAATGATGTATTTACTTCTGTTTGCAGTACTGGTGAACATCGGCGCCTTGTGAATAACCCCTTAAAAAGAAACGGCTGGGCAGGGTTCCAAAACAAAAAAAATTTAAATGTGAAGCAGCCTTTCAAATTTCCGTGCAGTGTGCAATTTGTTTATGTTTGACATCATAAAGTTTCTCCTATATGATAAAAAGAGAATGGCAAGCGCCCACAACATGTACCACCACCACCGGAATCCCAAAGCTAGTCCAGATGATTAGTGGGTTCCCCTAAACCAAAAGCACAGTGATGTATACAAATCTGGTCAGGGCAAATTGATGAACCGCGCACCGTGGCGAAACGCGTTCTGGACATCTGCTCAGCTTTTTAATTTATTTTATGTTTTAATAAAAAAAATTAAGATAAGTCCCTGCTTCCATGGAGTTTTTTTTGGGATTTGACCGAATGAACAAATCCATGGGCGCTTAATCTCAAGCTTTGGAAGCTCCACCAATAGTGAGTTCTAAATTGTCTTAAAGACAGTGTATTCACTGTATGTTTTGGATTCACACAAGGAGATTTTCTTTTCACCTTTCCTTTTATATCAACTGTTGCGGCGAGATATAATTCCAACAATGTGTGGGTTACTTTGGAGGAGTCCCGTAATCAACCCAGATGCGCTGATCCACTCAGAGCCAGTGATAGCTCTCTAGACTTGTGAGTGGATACAACATATGCTATATACAATACAGTATATTGATTGTGACTTACTGCACCATTATGTGTTTTTTTGCACATACAGTTGTGTTCAAAATTATTCAACCCCCACTGAAATTGAGTGTTTTGGCCAGTTTGACATTGATTTTGATCATTCAGTCATCTTGCTTACAATTAAATCAAAGAGGCACGTGTAGGTCAGACAAATATAACATAACATTTATAATGAAATAACCACAAATGTCTTTTCTGTGCTCACATCATTATCAGTTTTATTCAACCCCCAAGTGACATTCAATCTTAGTACAACATCCTTTTACAGTTGTAACAGCTTTTAAACGTGAAGCATAGCTTGACACAAGTGTCTTGCAGCGATCTACGGGTATCTTCGCCCATTCGTCATGGGCAAAAGCCTCCAGTTCAGTCACATTCTTAAAAGTGAATAAAGAAACTCCAGAGTCCACGATAAATTTCAATGGATTTAATCCAACAACAGGAAAAAAGGCAACGTTTCGACCATGACTGGTCTTTGTCAAGCCTAAAACACAATGACAGAACTGGGAATAAATAGCACCACAGACTGGTTAAGCAATCAAACAATCATTGCAACCAGTCCGTGTGTGCCAACCCAACAATTAAAAACAATAGTCTACAATTAGATACATCTATTAACATATTAACTTATGTAATTATAGATACAATGCTTATTAACATACAATAATTGGCGATCAATTGTAGAGCAATGCCTATGAGGGAAAGAAGTGACTTAATAATTATGAATGTAGAGGGAGGATTACCCTTCTACTACAAAGGGTCTGGGTTGACCCCATAGTAAAGATTTACTACCCTAGGAGCTAAAAAGCATGATGTATTCAATCTAGGAGTCTGACTCATAATAGAAGACTAATCCATCCGCAAGCCCATAAATTACCTATCCCATCAACCACGGGTTTATAGAACACTATTATCTGACACAGATAGGTTACAGATACGGACTGTCATCTAGGGAGGGGAAAAAAGAACAAATCTATATGTCATAGAGAGGTACTGCCGTAACACATTTATAAAAAGGGTGAGAGATCTGATTCTCTATTGAGGCCATGTGGAAAGAGAGTATTAAGATGATGGATCCAATATAATTCTCTCCTTTTAAGTAATTTTTCTCTGTCCCCGCCTCTTGTTAACTTAGGCACCTCATCGATTACCTGGTAACGTAACTGTGAGATATCATGTCCACAACGTATAAAATGTTCGGGGACCGGGAATTCAATCTTTTTAGTTCTAATGTCTGACCTATGTTTAATAAATCGATTTTTAACTTTCTGAGTAGTCTCGCCCACATATATCAACCCACACGGGCATTTCAATAGATACACCACGTATGTAGAATTGCAGGTAAAATAACCTTTAATTTTAGACTTCCTCCCAGAGTGTGGATGGACAAAGGAATCACCACGTATAACTGCATTGCAGCAAGAGCAACTTAAACATGGGAAGGTTCCATTCCTGGGTTTACCAAAAAAGGGTGTTCTGCCTGTGTCTTGTCCAAACTCTGCTTTAACCAGCGTCTGTCGAAAAGATCTCCCCTTCTTGTATGACATTAGTGGGATGGTCTGAAACTCTGAAATATCAGGGTATGCATCCCTTAAGATGTACCAGTATTTACATAAAATATTTTTCACTTGTGAAGTATGGGTTCCATATTTGGATACGAATGGGATCCTGCCGCAACTTTGGCGTCTCTGAGGGATTATTGGTTGATTGATTCTGATACTTTCTCTACTCAGGAGTTGTCTCGGATAGCCTCTGGCTCTGAACCTCTCGATCATCTCCTCAAGCCTCTTGTCCCTACTTTCAGGCAAATCAACTACTCTATTGACGCGCACGAGTTGACTCCGTGGGAGAGAATTGAGTAGTGTAGGTGGTGCGCACTATCGTATCTTAGCAGGGAATTCTTATCAGTAGGTTTTCTGTAAAGATCTGTCATTAATTTGCCATTCCTTTTGACAACCAAAGTGTCTAAAAAATTGATTTGTGTAAGACTACATGACATAGTGAACTTGATGGAGGTGGATCCGTTATTAAGTATACTGAGAAATTCATCTAATGTGTCTCTAGTACCCTCCCATACAAAAATAATATCGTCTATATAGCGAAACCATGATGGACATATTGAAAAAGGTCGCATTTATAGACTAATACATTCCTCAAATTCGGACATGAAGATATTGGCATAGGTGGGTGCTACATTAGTACCCATAGATGTCCCCCGTATTTGAGTATAAAATACTCGATCAAGAGAAAAAAGCTGCCACCCAACACCACATCCAACAAGTCCAAAAAAATTGCAATTGATTATCAGAATAACCCAGATCAACAAGAGCATGTTTCATAGCATTTATACCCTCGAAGTTCTGTATAGACGTATACAAGCTGGTGACGTCAAGACTGACCAAAATACTGTGATCACCCACAGCAAGCCCACGAAATTTGGTCAGAAAATCACCGGTATCCAGAATAAATGATGGAATCCGCTGTAGGTAGGGTCGGGCCACCCTGTCCAAAAAAATGGACAGGGGACTGAAGACCGAATCCACAGCGGATACAATAGGCCTCCCAGGAGGCGCAGTGAGAGACTTGTGGATCTTGGGCAAGACATACAAAACAGGTATTAGAGGATGTTTTTTCACAAGGAATTTCGACAGACCCTTATCGATAATCTGATTCTCAAGGGCATCATGTATCAGGGTGGAGATTCTACTGACAATCGCTGCCGTGGGATCACCATCCAACTTTTTATACGTCTCGACATCACCAAGCTGACGCTGGATCTCAGCCACATAGTCTCCACTATTCATGATCACCAGAGCACCCCCTTTGTCCGCCGGCTTTATCACAATGGAGGGGTCATCACGTAATTTCTTTAAGATCCCAAAATCAGTGGCGGACATATTGGGGGATGCTCTGGTGAAATGACGCCTAGAATATACTTGGGACATTTCCCTCTCTACGATTTTGACATACGTCTCAACAGCATGCTCAACATTCTGAGGCATAAATTTACTTTTCTCTCTCAAACCAAGGTTTTTAGAGTTAAAGGGTGCAAGCGGCAAATCAATTTCAGGTTGTCCTGAGAATAAACATTTCAATCGAATCGTACGAAAGAATCGGAAAAGATCGACTTTAACATCGAACGGATCGATGCGTTCACTCGGACAGTACGATAAGCCCCTCGAAAGTAGCTTAATTTCATCGACCGTTAATGAAATGTCCGATAAATTGAAGACTAGCGTCTCTTGTACAGGGACTGATTGTTTCTCATCGGAGGTTTTTTCGTAACACTCTTCTGAGCTTGCTCCTGTACGTTCCCTCCGGGCGATTGTCGCCCTTGGCGCTGATCTAAAAAAGACGCTTGGTCGTTCGATCGGACTACACCAAGGTCTTCGGATGTATCGGTACCTGTCCCAGACATAGAGTCCTCTGTAAAACGAATAGATTTTTTCGTATATTTACGACCAGGTCCTCTTCGCATCGTAGTTGGTGTCCTGGAATAGCCTTTTTGCCAGGAATAAACATGACCCTGTACGTAGTCATCCAAATCACGTTGGAACTTCCGTCTTTTCCTTGCTTCCACTTCCTTCCGGAAGTGGTCCAGTTGCGGTGCCATCGTGGAACGCAACGCCATGAGTTCCAATTCAGAATTATTATCTCGAAACGATTTTTCCAAGTTTTCGATAGATTCCTGGCATTGTGCAATTTCCTTCGATAAAAAGTCGATCGTGAGTAGCATAACATCCATCGAACATTTGTTCAGAATTTTTTCGAATTTCTCCACATAATCAGGGTTATCTTTATAGAAGATCGGCTGGAGCCCCACTCTTAAGCCACGTGGTATTCGTAATGCACGATAATATTCAGCCAAAGTAATTGAATGGAGTTGACATCCGATCAATTTACGATTCGATTTTAAAAGATCTTTTTTCCCACAGTCATGGATAGAGGTACTCAGAAAAGTATTGTCCTTACCGGCCTGGGCCAGAATCCTCATAGCTTCAGTCTCATCATAGGCAAAGGTACATGGTGTTGGAGTCGATTCCATAATGGGAAGGGGTTGCATTCAAGTATCGAAGCAAGCAAGAATATACGTGAAAAGTTGTGCCTGAATGCAAACCCAAGGTGGATAAATGGAGTGGGGGTCTCTTGCTCCACAGCCCCAACAGTCAAAAGTGAATAAAGAAACTCCAGAGTCCACGATAAATTTCAATGGATTTAATCCAACAACAGGAAAAAAGGCAACGTTTCGACCATGACTGGTCTTTGTCAAGCCTAAAACACAATGACAGAACTGGGAATAAATAGCACCACAGACTGGTTAAGCAATCAAACAATCATTGCAACCAGTCCGTGTGTGCCAACCCAACAATTAAAAACAATAGTCTACAATTAGATACATCTATTAACATATTAACTTATGTAATTATAGATACAATGCTTATTAACATACAATAATTGGCGATCAATTGTAGAGCAATGCCTATGAGGGAAAGAAGTGACTTAATAATTATGAAAATGTAGTCACTTCTTTCCCTCATAGGCATTGCTCTACAATTGATCGCCAATTATTGTATGTTAATAAGCATTGTATCTATAATTACATAAGTTAATGTTAATAGATGTATCTAATTGTAGACTATTGTTTTTAATTGTTGGGTTGGCACACACGGACTGGTTGCAATGATTGTTTGATTGCTTAACCAGTCTGTGGTGCTATTTATTCCCAGTTCTGTCATTGTGTTTTAGGCTTGACAAAGACCAGTCATGGTCGAAACGTTGCCTTTTTTCCTGTTGTTGGATTAAATCCATTGAAATTTATCGTGGACTCTGGAGTTTCTTTATTCACTTTTGACTGTTGGGGCTGTGGAGCAAGAGACCCCCACTCCATTTATCCACCTTGGGTTTGCATTCAGGCACAACTTTTCACGTATATTCTTGCTTGCTTCGATACTTGAATGCAACCCCTTCCCATTATGGAATCGACTCCAACACCATGTACCTTTGCCTATGATGAGACTGAAGCTATGAGGATTCTGGCCCAGGCCGGTAAGGACAATACTTTTCTGAGTACCTCTATCCATGACTGTGGGAAAAAAGATCTTTTAAAATCGAATCGTAAATTGATCGGATGTCAACTCCATTCAATTACTTTGGCTGAATATTATCGTGCATTACGAATACCACGTGGCTTAAGAGTGGGGCTCCAGCCGATCTTCTATAAAGATAACCCTGATTATGTGGAGAAATTCGAAAAAATTCTGAACAAATGTTCGATGGATGTTATGCTACTCACGATCGACTTTTTATCGAAGGAAATTGCACAATGCCAGGAATCTATCGAAAACTTGGAAAAATCGTTTCGAGATAATAATTCTGAATTGGAACTCATGGCGTTGCGTTCCACGATGGCACCGCAACTGGACCACTTCCGGAAGGAAGTGGAAGCAAGGAAAAGACGGAAGTTCCAACGTGATTTGGATGACTACGTACAGGGTCATGTTTATTCCTGGCAAAAAGGCTATTCCAGGACACCAACTACGATGCGAAGAGGACCTGGTCGTAAATATACGAAAAAATCTATTCGTTTTACAGAGGACTCTATGTCTGGGACAGGTACCGATACATCCGAAGACCTTGGTGTAGTCCGATCGAACGACCAAGCGTCTTTTTTAGATCAGCGCCAAGGGCGACAATCGCCCGGAGGGAACGTACAGGAGCAAGCTCAGAAGAGTGTTACGAAAAAACCTCCGATGAGAAACAATCAGTCCCTGTACAAGAGACGCTAGTCTTCAATTTATCGGACATTTCATTAACGGTCGATGAAATTAAGCTACTTTCGAGGGGCTTATCGTACTGTCCGAGTGAACGCATCGATCCGTTCGATGTTAAAGTCGATCTTTTCCGATTCTTTCGTACGATTCGATTGAAATGTTTATTCTCAGGTCAACCTGAAATTGATTTGCCGCTTGCACCCTTTAACTCTAAAAACCTTGGTTTGAGAGAGAAAAGTAAATTTATGCCTCAGAATGTTGAACATGCTGTTGAGACGTATGTCAAAATCGTAGAGAGGGAAATGTCCCAAGTATATTCTAGGCGTCATTTCACCAGAGCATCCCCCAATATGTCCGCCACTGATTTTGGGATCTTAAAGAAATTACGTGATGACCCCTCCATTGTGATAAAGCCGGCGGACAAAGGGGGTGCTCTGGTGATCATGAATAGTGGAGACTATGTGGCTGAGATCCAGCGTCAGCTTGGTGATGTCGAGACGTATAAAAAGTTGGATGGTGATCCCACGGCAGCGATTGTCAGTAGAATCTCCACCCTGATACATGATGCCCTTGAGAATCAGATTATCGATAAGGGTCTGTCGAAATTCCTTGTGAAAAAACATCCTCTAATACCTGTTTTGTATGTCTTGCCCAAGATCCACAAGTCTCTCACTGCGCCTCCTGGGAGGCCTATTGTATCCGCTGTGGATTCGGTCTTCAGTCCCCTGTCCATTTTTTTGGACAGGGTGGCCCGACCCTACCTACAGCGGATTCCATCATTTATTCTGGATACCGGTGATTTTCTGACCAAATTTCGTGGGCTTGCTGTGGGTGATCACAGTATTTTGGTCAGTCTTGACGTCACCAGCTTGTATACGTCTATACAGAACTTCGAGGGTATAAATGCTATGAAACATGCTCTTGTTGATCTGGGCTATTCTGATAATCAATTGCAATTTCTTTTGGACTTGTTGGATGTGGTGTTGGGTGGCAGCTTTTTTCTCTTTGATCGAGTATTTTATACTCAAATACGGGGGACATCTATGGGTACTAATGTAGCACCCACCTATGCCAATATCTTCATGTCCGAATTTGAGGAAAATGTAGTCTATAAATGCGACCTTTTTCAATATGTCCATCATTGGTTTCGCTATATAGACGATATTATTTTTGTATGGGAGGGTACTAGAGACACATTAGATGAATTTCTCAGTATACTTAATAACGGATCCACCTCCATCAAGTTCACTATGTCATGTAGTCTTACACAAATCAATTTTTTAGACACTTTGGTTGTCAAAAGGAATGGCAAATTAATGACAGATCTTTACAGAAAACCTACTGATAAGAATTCCCTGCTAAGATATGATAGTGCGCACCCACCTACACTACTCAATTCTCTCCCACGGAGTCAACTCGTGCGCGTCAATAGAGTAGTTGATTTGCCTGAAAGTAGGGACAAGAGGCTTGAGGAGATGATCGAGAGGTTCAGAGCCAGAGGCTATCCGAGACAACTCCTGAGTAGAGAAAGTATCAGAATCAATCAACCAATAATCCCTCAGAGACGCCAAAGTTGCGGCAGGATCCCATTCGTATCCAAATATGGAACCCATACTTCACAAGTGAAAAATATTTTATGTAAATACTGGTACATCTTAAGGGATGCATACCCTGATATTTCAGAGTTTCAGACCATCCCACTAATGTCATACAAGAAGGGGAGATCTTTTCGACAGACGCTGGTTAAAGCAGAGTTTGGACAAGACACAGGCAGAACACCCTTTTTTGGTAAACCCAGGAATGGAACCTTCCCATGTTTAAGTTGCTCTTGCTGCAATGCAGTTATACGTGGTGATTCCTTTGTCCATCCACACTCTGGGAGGAAGTCTAAAATTAAAGGTTATTTTACCTGCAATTCTACATACGTGGTGTATCTATTGAAATGCCCGTGTGGGTTGATATATGTGGGCGAGACTACTCAGAAAGTTAAAAATCGATTTATTAAACATAGGTCAGACATTAGAACTAAAAAGATTGAATTCCCGGTCCCCGAACATTTTATACGTTGTGGACATGATATCTCACAGTTACGTTACCAGGTAATCGATGAGGTGCCTAAGTTAACAAGAGGCGGGGACAGAGAAAAATTACTTAAAAGGAGAGAATTATATTGGATCCATCATCTTAATACTCTCTTTCCACATGGCCTCAATAGAGAATCAGATCTCTCACCCTTTTTATAAATGTGTTACGGCAGTACCTCTCTATGACATATAGATTTGTTCTTTTTTCCCCTCCCTAGATGACAGTCCGTATCTGTAACCTATCTGTGTCAGATAATAGTGTTCTATAAACCCGTGGTTGATGGGATAGGTAATTTATGGGCTTGCGGATGGATTAGTCTTCTATTATGAGTCAGACTCCTAGATTGAATACATCATGCTTTTTAGCTCCTAGGGTAGTAAATCTTTACTATGGGGTCAACCCAGACCCTTTGTAGTAGAAGGGTAATCCTCTCCCTTTACATTCATAATTATTAAGTCACTTCTTTCCCTCATAGGCATTGCTCTACAATTGATCGCCAATTATTGTATGTTAATAAGCATTGTATATATAATTACACAAGTTAATATGTTAATAGATGTATCTAATTGTAGACTATTGTTTTTAATTGTTGGGTTGGCACACACGGACTGGTTGCAATGATTGTTTGATTGCTTAACCAGTCTGTGGTGCTATTTATTCCCAGTTCTGTCATTGTGTTTTAGGCTTGACAAAGACCAGTCATGGTCGAAACGTTGCCTTTTTTCCTGTTGTTGGATTAAATCCATTGAAATTTATCGTGGACTCTGGAGTTTCTTTATTCACTTTTGACTGTTGGGGCTGTGGAGCAAGAGACCCCCACTCCATTTATCCACCTTGGGTTTGCATTCAGGCACAACTTTTCACAGTCACATTCTTAGGCTTGCGCACTGCAACTGCTTTCTTTAAGACCCACCAGACGTTCTCAATCGGATTTAAGTCAGTGACTGCGATGGCCACTCCAAAATGTTCCAGCCTTAATCTGCACCATGCTCTAGTGGACTTGGAGGTATGCTTGGGATCATTGTCCTGTTGAAAAGTCCAATGTCCCAAGCCTCAGTTTTGTGACGGACTGCATCACATTGTCATCCAATATCTCCTGGTACTGAAGAGAATTCATGGTACCTTGCACACGCTGAAGCTTCCTGTACCTGCAGAAGCAAAACAGCCCCAAAGCATGATTGACCCCCGCCATGCTTCACAGTAGGCAAGGTGTCTTTTCTTCATAGGCCTTGTTCTTCCTCCTCCAAACATAGCGTTGATCCATGGGCCCAAACAGTTCTAATTTTGTTTCATCAGTCCACAGAACACTATCCCAAAACTTCTGTGTTTGTCCACATGACTTTTGGCATACTGCAGTCGACTCTTCTTATTCTTTGGAGACAGCAAGGGGGTGCGCCTGGGAGTTCTGGCATGGAGGCCTTCATTACGCAGTGTGCGCCGTATTGTCTGAGCTGAAACTTCAGTACACACTCTGAACAAATCTTTTCTCAGTTCCTCAGCAGTCACACGGGGACTTTTCTCAACTCTACGCTTCAGGTAGCGCACAGCAGTCGAAGTCAGCATCTTCTTTCTGCCACGACCAGATAGCGTTTCAACAGTGTCCTTTGCCTTGAATTTGCGAATGATGCTTCCTATGGTCTCTCTTGGTATGTTTAACATCTTTGCAATCTTCTTATAGCCATTGCCCTTCCTGTGAAGAGTAATCACCTCTTCTCTTGTCTTCCTGGACCATTCTCTTGACTTCACCATGTTTGTAACCACACCAGTAAATGTCTAGAAAGAGCTGAGTATCACAGTCATTTTAAAGCTGCCTAATTGGTGCTTATTATGCTTTATTGCTGCTCCGTGACATCCACAGGTGTTTTCAATACCTGATTGAAAACACTTGAATAAACCTCTGTTCTTCAGAGTGGTAGTCTTTAAGGGGTTGAATAATTGTGTCAATGAAGAATTCACAAAAGAAACATTTACTACTGTATTACAAAACCAATTGATGTCATTTTAGTTGCATATGGTTCTTTAAAAAGTCCTTGTAGGATTTCATTCTGAATACAATTACAAATGTACACTAAATTCCCTAAAACCCTTTACAGCATTGGGGGTTGAATAATTTTGAACAGAACTGTATATATAGATTAGGTAGGCCGTGTTAGTCCAGATGCCAAAATCACGAGTATAGCAGTCTGTAGTGATACTTTTTTTATTGGACTAACATTACATTTAAAGTACAAGCTTTCGAGAGGATTCCTCCCTTCGTCAGGTATATATATATATATATATATATATATATATATACACACACACACCCAATTGGGAACTATGTTACATATGAGTGTCATCTGAACCCTGAGGGCAATTGAATTTGCGCTGACCAGATACGTATACATTGTCCCAGGGCTCAAAATTTCCACTTGCCGGCTCGCATTTGGAGAGTGGAAATTAAGTGAGGGCGAGCAGAAATACACACGCAGGCAGCACAAAAAATTATTTTGTGCTGCATTTTCCAGCGGTGCCATAGCGCAGTCCCCCCTTCCCCAGGCTGCACCGTGGCAGGGATCAGCTGCCTAACCTTACCCAGCTCGTCTCTGTCACTGGCATTTCACGCCTCTGTGCTGAGCTAATTTTTACCTCTTTCGCTCATGTTTAAATGCATTTTGAAGCCTTATTTTAGTATATGACCCAGACATATTATATATCGTTCTTTCCGGCAGACTCGGCAGATTCATAATATATCATTATTATATGTATACGTCATGTCCTGTCTGTATAATATAACAAAAAATGCAATAAAATTAGAATTTTCAATAATGTACAACGTGTAAAGTGTTTTTTTTTCACATTTTACGAGCAATTGCGGTTATATTTTGTATGGGGGGCGATTGTTAAAAAAATTAGAAATGGGGTCTCGTTACATTTTTTGGGGGGAAAATTACACGATTTTTAACAAACGCACCCCAAACAAAAATCGTTAGTGCAGCATCATTGTCCACATTAAAATTGAAATGGGAACAATATTGCTGCATTAACAAAAAAAAAAAACTTGTTTATTTTTTTTAAAAATATTTTATTTTTAATTTTTATTTTTTAAAAAAACTTTCTACATGGTCGATCCAACGATATCAAATAATAATCCCTAGCTGCCACGGATCGGGAGATAGGGGGTTCCAATGAACCCCCTATCTCCACCATTGCTGGCAGCTAGGGGTTAACTCCAGGACTGGTGTCATCGTGCTATGCACGATGATGCCAGTCATCAGGGGGAGTTCCCGGAGGCTTGGTCGACATCCAAGATGTCGGCCAGCTCCGGGAGAGAATCACGATCCGGCTCCCAAGGGGTTAATGTCCGCCACCATTTGGAAGGGCAGGCTGTGCCCTTCCAAACGGAGCCTGTCTTAACCTTCTGGCCCCCGGCGATCGGGAGGGAGAGGTCCGAAGGACCTCCCCCCCCTCTCTTTCAGGCACCTCCTCCGCACTCACGGGGGCGCCTGAATTAGATGTCATTGCGCCACCGCAATGAAATCTAATGGCCCCGCTGGGATCCCGGAGTGCCGGCTGACATCCAAGATTGCTGCCTCCTGTGCTAGGACGCGCTCAGCGCGTCCATAGCACAGGAGGTGCACTTAGCAGGACGCGCTGAGCGCGTCCTTAGCAGCCAAGTGGTTAATGTTATTTTTGTAACTTTATTCTAAATAAAGCCTTTAACAGTGTAATTCTATAAGATAATTTAAGGGGGCGTGTTTAGGGGCGGAGTTAAGGGCTGTGTAGGGGTTAGGTGGAGCAACTGGTGGTGAGTAACTCTTATGGCCTGGCTAGTAGCTTGGGACTTGAAATTTTGAGCCCTGCTGTCCTATATGAAGCACTGAAGGGGTTAACCGCTAAGTACCAGTACACTGTCAAAATTCTGCTGCTGTTTGTTTTGAGAAATGCTGCCGATTTTTACCGGTATTTGCAAAGCAGGCAAACACCACTTACAGGAAAACCCCTGAGAGTATTGCAAAGCTGTTAGCTATTAGGCTTCTGTAGTGAGCTCTGGGCAAACAGGTATCAGTCGATCCTGGTGATGTCACCGATTTCACAGCATTCTAAACAGATCTCAGAATCTCCCGTACTCCAGGGAATTATGAAGTCATCTCGCTAGTCAGGATGGATGTAAGGACCTGCAGTGCAATCAGCATTTGGAGGACACACAGCTATAGACAAAATAAATACAGCTACTCATTAAGGAAGAAATCTGTAAACCTAGCTCTAATTTCAACCCTAAACCTAGATTCTATCCCTAACCTTAGAATCTATCACTGTCAGGATAGAGAGTCACCCAGCACTCAGACAAAACCCAGTTAACCCCTTCACAATAGTAGGCATCACCCATCAGGGGTCGGTTAACGTCGGTGAGGCATAGAGGCACGCCTCACCGACAAATTCAGCCTGGCCCACAGCCCATGCGCAACACACGTCATTGGCTGCAGGGGGACAGCCTGAGCTCAGGCCGTTTCTCTGCAGCCAACCACGCGTGGCACATGCCAGCATGTATGCCCTGCGTCTTCAAAGCCCTCCCGCGGCATCGAGGGGTTAACCTCCCTGGCGGTCTGTGTTTTTGTTTTTAAATTTTCATGTCAAATAGTGGTCCATTTTTTTTTTTGGCCCCCCCCTAGAGGTTATCCTGAGTGTGGCTCGGGGTTAAATTCCTATGCTGGAAGCGGTAACCCCGAGCAACACTCGGGATGCTACTGGATACATCACCTGTCCCTGCTCTCCCTCGATGTCCCTGCAGTCTCCTCTGACGATCGCGTCCCTCATACTTCCTGGTTCCCTCCTCGCGAGAAGGAAATCAGGAAGTAAAACGCCACGATCGCCGGAGGAGAATGCGGGGATCAGCGATGGAGCGCAGGGAGAGGCGATGTATACAGCCCAAGTCACAATCGGGATAACCGTCAGGGGGGGGTTAAGCAAGGAAACCCCTAAACTGACAGGCTGGTTCTTAGAATGGCTGGTACTAAGCTGAATAGAGTATATGAACAATACATGTAAGTAATGAACCCACAGGGAAAAGAGAGATATCACAGAACAAACACAAAGCTAGAGGTCGATACACAGAATCTGTATAATAAATAACCATACAGGAAATATAGAGCAAAAGCTAATTCTAGATACCATAGCCAGGGTCAATACACAGAATAAATATAAACCAAACAGGGTCAAGAGCAGAAATCAGAAACGAGAATACTTAGCCAGGTGTCAAACCAGGGGGCTCAAAAACACAGATAGATAATCAGGAACGCACTGAGGGGTCACTAGAAACCACGGCCGGGCACAGAGCTCATTCAGATGCTTCTATTTAAAGTCCTCCTAGCAGTGGCGTCACTAGGGTTGGTGTCACCCGGTGCGGTAACTTATGGTGTCACCCCCCCCCCCCCCGAGTTTTACGGATTTTTTTTAACTACTCTTACTCCTAAATCAGTACTCCCATATAACACTGAATGCTCATACACACAGCGCACATTACTTTGAGGTTTATTGCTGTGGAGCTCTCTCATATGCTCACACAACTTTTTGCCAACTGCCAGCAAGTACGATGCCTGTTCGAAGGCAGTGAAAGCACACATATATATATATTGCCCCCAGAAGCTCTGGATATATTGCCCCCAGCAGCTCACCCATGGATATATATTGCCCCCAGCTCACATATGGATATATTGCCCCAGTTCACAATTATATATTGCCCCCAGCAGCTCACCCATGGATATATATTGCCCCAGACCAGCTCACACATGGATAAATTGCCCCAGACCAGCTCACACATGGATATATTGCCCCAGCTCTCATGGATATGCCCCCAACACACATGGATACTACCCCCAGCACACATGGGTACTGCCCCCAGCACAGATGGATACTGCCCCCAGCACACATGGATAATGCCCAAGCTCACATGGATATGCCCCAGCTCCTCTCATGGATATTGCCACAGCTCCTCTCATGGATATTGCCACAGCTCCTCTCATGGATATTGCCACAGCTCCTCTCATGGATTTTGCCCCAGCTCCTCTCATGGATTTTGCCCCAGCTCCTCTTATGGATTTTGCCCCAGCTCCTCTCATGGCTATGCCCCCAGCTCCTCTCATTGATATTGCCCCAGCTCATAGATATTGCCTCATTGATACTGCCCCAGCTCATGGATATTGCCCCAGCTCATGGATACTGCCCCAGCTCATGGATATGCCCCAGCAGCTCATGGATATGCCCCAGCAGCTCATGGATATACTGCCCCAGCTCATGGATATACTGCCCCAGCTCATGGATATGCCAAAGGTCACCTCCTGGCCGCGTGTTCGCTCATGGATATGCCCCAGCAGCTCATGGATATGCCCCAGCAGCTCATGGATATTCCCCAGCAGCTCATGGATATGCCCCAGCTCATAGATATGCCCCAGCTCATGGATACTGCCCCAACAGCTCATGGATATGCCCCACCTCATGGATAATGGCCCAGCACATGGATATGCCCCAGGTCACCTCCTGGCCGCATGTTCGCTCCCTATGAGCCTCCGGCGGCGTGCAGCTTGGGCGCTCGCCTGGGGGAGCCACGTGACCAGCTGTGATTGGCTGGTGACGTGTTTCCCCCAGGCAAGCGCCGAAGCTGCATAGCTTCGACGCTCGCAGGGAGCGAACACACGGCGGAGGGTGAGACACCCGCCCTTAGGGTGACGGTGTCACCCTAAGGGTGGGTGTCACCTGGTGCGGGCCGCATCCCCCCGCAGCGACGCCACTGCCTCCTAGGTCTCTGCCAGAATGGCGCCTTCTATGTCCAGGAAACCTCACTGCAGCACCACCAGCTGGCATGACAATCCCTAACCCTAACTTCTAGCTCTAGATTAAATCCCTAACCTCTATCTCTAGCCCAAGGGAATTCAACTGCAGATTAAATTTTTGTTCCCAAAAAACACTTTGAAAAAAAAAAAAGGACAACAGCCATCTTTTTCAACTGCTTCCGAATACTGTGTTCTTTTTCGATTTCAAAGTTTTTATTGAAGTAGAATATGTCACAAACTGACCAACAAAGAAGGCCTCGCAGGGCCTGACTCATTATACGTTGCGAAAATAATCAAAGGGTGATTGGGAAAAAAGCGGCGCTAGTTGGTTCATGTTACGAGGATGGTGACCCAAGTGAAAAGAGGTGAAACATGAGGTAAGAGAGAGAAAGAAAAAGGGGGAGGAGGGAGAAATATAGTGACCATTACCGTGACGCTCCTGGCACGCTCCCTGAGGAGGCCATGGAGGGAATATGTCACAGAGTCCAGGTGTTCGAGGGCAAATCATGGCGAGGACTGCCATGGTGGCACGCCCCGAGACATCCCAAAAGAAAAAAAAAAGGGGGGGGAGGGAGTGGGGTCACCATGAGCAGCGAGTCAAGCACCAAGCAAATAAGAGACGCAACTGGGGGGTATAAACTACAGCAATTGCGAAAACGACATATATAATATTCGCTGGTACGAACAAAAAGCATGTAACAGAAATAACTCCAAAAAGGGAACGTTGCAGGGGTGAGGCAGAAGCCCTACTCAGGGGTTAAGTCAGGAACAGCGTATCCTCCCGGGGCCATTTGAATAGCCTAACTCAGACTGGTCCACCCGGGGGTAGGGGAGAGTCAGCGGGCTGGGTCACTACAGGCAGACCCGTAGGTACAGACAGCAGTCCTAGGGTGCGAAGATGTCCCTCAGCCTCCTCCAGCGTATTAGCCACTAATACGCGTCCATCATGTGGGGAAATTATAAGGGAGCCAGAGGTGCCCCATGTATATCTTATGTCATGAGTGCGGAGAGTGACCGTGACTGGCCTAAACCGTCTCCGGTCGACTAACATCAAAAAAGGGACGTCTCGGTAAACTGCGATATTGGCTCCGTCGAAAGGGACCGTAGATATGTTTCTCTCAGCCCGGAACAATGAAGAATGCTGGGTGATGTCTCGCATGGTGATGGGAACGTCGCGCGACGCCCCCGCGGGCGCCATGGCAGCCTTTCGTATACGTAGAGCCACGTGGACAGGGTCTCTAAGAGGTTCCGAGGAACCGACCACCGTCTCCAGGAATCGTGTAGCATACTGCAGCAGTCCCGAGTCCGGGACTGTTTCTGGTATTCCGCGTAGTTTCACGTTCCGTCGCCTGTGTCTCGTCTCCAGCGCCACCACAGCCGAGTGTAGGCCGCTAACCTGTGCCTGTAGTGCACGCACGTATGTGGAGGCCGTGGCCTGTGTGTCTTCCACCGCTTGCGTGCGTTCCCGGAGGTCTTCCACCTGGGTCCGCGTCTCCTCCACAGCCGCCTCGAGTGACCTAAAGTCCGCCTGCCATACCTTCCTGGCATCCTCCAATAGGGTGCGTATAACCCCTTTTGTGGCGGGAAGCGCATCTTCCTCCTCGCTTGATGGTGTCGCATGGGAGACAGAAGGGACAGCCACCCCCTCCGCCATCTGCTGAGCCCCCGGGTCAAGCGCCGAGCGTGGCGGCAACCTCCGCCCCAGGCCCCCGCTGAGTGAAACTCGGATGTCGGGGGTACCGGGATCTTCCCTCGATCCACCCGCTTTAGGTTTCTTCCCCATCCAGAAAGACACAGCTCAGTGCAGGTCAGGGAAAGCGCGCCAACACCAGGCCCCAAGATGGCCACCAGCCGTCCGAGCAGAGAACAGCGCAGCGTCCCTCTCACCAATCGCAGGTCCGGAGGGGGGATCCCAGCAGGCTCCAGAGTATCTCCACCTTATGGTCAATGGTTGAGGATCGTTTTGAAGCAGGGAGCCCGATCGAAAAGTGCCTTAAAGTCCCGAATACTGTGTTCTTGAGCTAATGTCACGTTTTCCACGTTCCAACCCTGTCGCCCTGCCCTCTGTATTCCTCATGTCTATGTTCCCATGTGTTTTCCTATGTTGCTTTCCCCTGGGAAGCAGCTTAGGGGTTAAGTGTTTGCTTGTTAAGATCTGCTGTTAGTGATATGGGCTGATATCCAGTTATCCACCCTATATAAAGCCATGGGCCCATATCACAATGCTCTTGCATTGGTTCACTACAGTCTTAGTTTTGTCCCTGAGAGCTCCCTGCTATTTCTGTCTGATCAAGGTTAAGTTTATGTTTACCCTATTTCTTTAGTCCATCAGTCTATTGTTTCTTTGGCATCCCAGGTTCCAGTTTATGTCTTCTGTTTTCCATGTTATTAGTTCCAGTGTTTTCTCCTTTGTCTAAGTTTCATATTCTGACTAATCTTATGGGTTTTTTTGACCCTCTGGCTTGGCTAACGGATTTTCTGCTTGTGTATCTGCACTTCGGTATAAGGTAAACATTCTGGTTTTGACTTCCAGCTTTCTCACGGACTACTCTCTTGGATCATCCTTGGCTGTATGGTTTATATGTTTCTGTCTTGAGGTCTGCCCTCCTGTCTTGTATACATTCTATCTGGTTTATTTCCTAGTCGCAGGGCATCTAGTTCAGTCATGTGTTCCTGCTGGCCACGGGTTTCGTGTTTGGAGTCCTGCCCTGCAGGTTGTCGAGTCTACTCCTTCTAGTATCTGTGTTCACCCTAGGACTCTGCATGGCTACAAGGTAATTTCTTCCTTTAGAGCAGCTCCGGCCAACCTAAGGACCGGTCTATCAGTGCAGGGCTTCTTTCGGTATAGCTGTGAAGAGGTCCCCAGTGTCTCCTGTGGTTATATTCTCGTATCTAGTGTTACTTTGCCCTACATCTCTGCATATAGGGGCTTTTACTTGTACTTGGGCCTTATTTGGTGAATGCCGGGTACCGCCTTTGAGACTGTCTGTGACAGCTAACAAGTGACAAAATAAAAAAGATAAATACATGGCTGCGCCAGAAGCCCGTAGATACTCAAGCAGTACCTAAATTATAATGCACGATCTTCACAGTGACATGGTGATGTGGGACTTCCATCTACCAAGGAGCACTGGTTGTCGTAAGGCTTGTAGCGTCCCTTCATTCAATAGACTAGATCAGTGGTTCACAACTGCGGTCCTCAAGTCCCCCAAACAGGCCAGATTTTGCAGATCACCTTGGGGAAATGCAGACTGAACCCTGCGATCACTGAGCAGCAAATCATATCACCTGTGCTGTGCTTCACATATCTGGAAATCCTTACCTGTTGGGGGACCTGAGGACTGCGTTTGGGAACCACTGGACTAGATGAATGAAACTGTGCTACGGCTGCTGTCATGCACATACGGCTGCTGTCAGCTTAATAGTTGCTCCATTGTTGATTTCAAATTATTGTGCAGAAACGAAGGCTAGCGTCAGACGAACACAGTCATCACGTCCGTGTCGCAGCACGGTTTAACATCTGTCATAGCATTGATTTGTGATCAAGAGACCAACACACGAAGTACGTGCGCACCGAAGTGCACATGAACCACGCAGGTGGCAATGGACGCCATTTAGGCCTCGACGTAGAAGTGCTACGACAGACGCCCAGAGTGCGCCGCGTCTGCGTAGCAGCCTGTGTGCGTGATGATGCGACGTCAGTTGCAGCGCATTTGCGACGTCCATCACGTTGACGCTCAGAAGTTTTTTTGGTCTGGCTGACTGTACCTGTCATTTTAATTTTAATTAATTTTGTTTCCCATATTTCCGTTTTTTTTTCAACATCCGTCAAAAACTGATCGTGTGGTGTCTACAGTATCTTCCGTCAGAACGTTTGTCCGTTACGCACGCAGTGCGCTCTCACTACGTTCATCTGACATTAGCCTCAGGCTAGGGTCAGACGTGTGTGATTTCTACGGACTGTACGTCCGTGCACACGGACGTACGTCAGTACGGAAGACGCAGTAGTGGCCACACAGTCCGTTTTTTCAATGACGTATATTTTGACGGATGTAGCAGAGAAAATAAATTAAAAAGCAAAACCATTTTGTCCGTGAAAAACGCTGGACGTATAAATGTGTCCGTCTGACCACGTTCCATCACTCACACACAAAGCTATGCGGACGTTGCGGACGCAGCGCACTTTGTGCGGCCGTTCTAGGGGTTGTACGTTCTTGCCTGCCTTGCGTCCGTGGGCCGCGGCCGTTGTGCGTCCGCAGTTCAGTGCGGACGTACTTCATGTGTCGGGCTCCGATGGGATTTCTGTCATGCAATCACGGACGTACTTTTAGGCGCAATCACAGACGTGAACCCTACGCTCGTCTGACCCCAGCCTAAAAGGTAAACAACCTGCCAACATGATCACACATTCAGCCTCCATGCTAACACTGTTGTTCTAGGAGGTTTTATGATCCAGACAAAAACTAATCCTGGTGTCATTTATTAACTCCGGAGATAAAGACATGTAGTAAACAGATGATATCTTTACTTTCCTAACTAAACACCTATATGGTTTTTAACAATGACTCTGAAGCACCAGGGTCTGTAAATCTTTTATAGGGGGCAATTCACTCAATGCAGACTGTCTCTGTTCTGTTCAACCATAGTGAGCTTCTGCTATCCAGAGAAGGAAAGTCCAACACCGGCAGGCGATGTAGATGCAAAAAATAACATAAACACAGCATTGCCGTTAATCTTACACAAAAGGAGTAAGCTGTAGCTATTCACCAATTGCCATGGTCTCACCCGAGAAGAAACTACGGCGATTTTCGTGTTTTGATCCGTGTATTAAATGTGTATTAAACACATTGCACCACAAAAGAGAATACAGTATGCAGAATGAAGTATTAAGCATTTTTTTATTTTGTCATTATTGACAAGCCCATAACTGTATTAGCAATAGCTCTGTTGCTGCTGCCTTAACCTCCTACTAGCAGGTGGCGATCGCTGTGTTTCTCAGCCACAGGGACTGTGATTTGTGCCATGTGCATGTCTCAGTGGTTTATTAGTTCTGAGACATTGAATGCAGAGGAAGAGAATCAGCAAGTCCAGAGTAAAAACCTGAGTTTCAGGTAGGCAGAAAAGCATCCAAGGATGTCAGTTAATGGGAAATGATATGAGAGTCTGTTTATCCAGGTGGATCCCACTGAATATAAACAGGTTGTATAATGGATCCACTGCAGCCACATGTATGACAAGTATGAAGCAGGCTGAGGCTGGTAGAGCTATAGAGGCTTTATGTCAGCTTAGTTCCAGAAGTGTTTATCTCTGTTTATTAAAGAGAAAAATGTATTCTTATTTTAGATTAGAATATTATGTATAGTTAGTGGTTTATTAGTTCTGAGACATTGAATGCAGTGGAAGAGAATCAGAAGATCCAGAGTAAAAACCTGAGTTATTTCTCTTTCAGAATGAAAAAGAAAAAAAATTAAAAATAAATGTGTTGTATTAGAACAAGCTCCGTCTCTTGATTCCACAAATGCAACATAGACCATACAAACGACAGTGACAACAATTTAGACACCAGTGGAAATTACAGTATTAATAAACTCTATGCTAAAGTACTATGGGGGAACCCCAAAGAAACCTTCATCGAGTACTTTGGAAGAAACTAGGGTGGAAAGAGCAGTGAGAAGTATAGAGAGCTACTGTGGCAGTTCCCCAACAGTGAACTCATTGGGGTTTGCTCCAAAGTAGCTCACCCAAATTACACCAACTTTCATTCAATCTTGTATAATCTGTTGTATCAGCAGGGCACACTTCAGTGCGCACGTACTTCGTGTGTTGGTCTCTACTGATCACAAATCAATGCTACAATGGACGTTAAACTGTGCAGCGACACGGACGTGATGACTGCGTTCGCCTTATCTGGGCCATCTGGAACAGGAGCGCTGCTGGTGACAAACTATTTTTGCTCAATGCGTGTGTCAGCACTAATTCCATCCTGTGATCCATTGCGGTCATATGACTAGTCATCTCCTCCCATAACATATGGATTTTTGGTGGACCAGGGCAGGCTTAGAAGAAGGTTGGTAGACCCCACGTTGGTAGCAAGTTGAAGGTCTATGGTCACTTCACTAGAATGACGGTCTCTGCTGCTACAGTTTGTCTACGGGCAGTGTATGTAACAATATTAACCGGTCACCTGTCAGCACTGAGTGTGGTTTAAATATCCAAAGCATGTACTATCCTCATACAACTGACCCGATCGGTTAAAAGGGACAACTACCACTAACAGAAGCTGTAACTAGATGACTTGTGCATTACAAACGATACCACCTTATTAAAACACATTATAAAACACATGCTGCTGTTTTCTTTGTTTTAAGTAATTGCAGGTAAAAAAGAAAAATAAAGTTAGGTTGTGTATCTTTTGTTTCCATTTTGTGGACTTTTCCCATGATGCAACATTTACCCAAATCCTATGGGGAGTTCTACTTTATGGCTGTGCTTTATCTTATACAGTATTTAACAATTAACGAGGTGGAGGAGGGAATGTTTAAATAAGGCAGCAGGAGGCTATTTTCCCCCAGGCTGCGATAAGAGTTGGCAGCTGAATGAGATAAAACAGGGAGTTTAAAAGACTTGTAATCTACCCCCTGGTAATGTCCTTTGAATACATCCCACACAATACAATGATGTGAGTCAGTGATTGACCCATTCACTCCATTCCATGACCAAAGCCACACAGTGAGGAGCAAGTGATGGAAAGATACTGGGGGGGGGGGGGAGTTTACAACACAAAATATCACACAATGGATGCACCCAGTGAAAACATACAGAGGAGAATATCACACAACGGATGCACCCAGTGGCACATATTAGGAGGAAAATATCACACAATGGATGCACCCAGTGACACATATAGAGGTAAATATCACACAATGGACGCACAGAGTAAAATATTTTCTTAACTAAACATACAAGAGAAAAACAAAGCACATGTAAGATATCAGCAACATCAAATAAACACAATAAGGACATTTCATTTTTTTGGTGGTACTGGCCCTTTAATGTCTGCTGATGTAACAGATACCTTGACATTTCTCTGACTTGCTGTCCCCTTGCAAAATTGGTGGCTTGCTGGTTGCACTAGCAGCCTGCCGCAAGGTGTAGCATAATTTATATAGCACCGACAGATTCCACAGCGCTTTACAATGAGGGAAACATAAACATGAGACATAAATGATACATAAAGAAACACACACCCTGCCAGCCAGATAACTGTCCTGCTAATACAGCACTTATACGGGTGCTCCGCCAGACATCCAATGAGCTGACAATCTAAGGCTAGGGTCAGACTAACGCAGTATTAACGTGCGTTTAGCCGCACGAAATCACGGCCGTGCTAGCAGCAAATGACGTCCAATGCCGGGGAACATACGACGAACGGCCGCACGAAAGTTCGTCCGTGCAACGCAAGTGGCCAACGAACGCATTTTTTCGAGAACGTCAAACCGCTACTACTGACGTACAGAGTGTGCTGCATCCGCATAGCGGCGTGTGTGCGTGATTAGGAGACGTCAGACGCTGCACACGTCCGGCCAACATAACGTCCAGACACAAAAAGGGTTTTATTGATGATCCGTACAAAATCACGGACGCAAATGCGCATCGTATGACCGCTATCGCGTATTCCGTGAAAAAATACGTCCATTCGTTCGAACGCACTTTTTCACGGACAACGTGAAAAATGCGTTCGTCTGACCCTAGCCTAAGAGACAAAAAGGAGTAGGGAAAGTGTGGAGCTGGTGACCAGAGTTCAGCAGACTGCGTGGCGAAAGACCAAGAACTTGGCCTAGATAAGGTTAAGCAGAGAGAGAAAAAGTTGGGGCAGCTGGAGGGGAGAGCCATAAAATCAGGACAAGGACTGGGTGGGAGGGTGGACAATGTGGGTGGGTGGGACAGCAAAGGAAACATGGAAGGAAAGTGACATGTGGCAGCAGATGGTATGTTGATTACCACAAGCTCGTCATGGAAATGTCTTGGCTGAGTAGACCACCTGAAACCAGGATCTAACAGCAGAATATGAAGAATCAGGATTTTGTGGAATTAGATTTTGCCGCTTGGGTTGTTTCTGGATTCTCCTCCCGTCTAAAACGGACAGGTGGACTGTTCATTGACCTAGTTCTCTGGGTTGTCTTTCTCAACACAAACCTGTGTGGTTTCTCCTTCATATTCTCCATACCGAGCTCCTCCCTCATTATCCAGATTTAATGTGTAGACTGGTAACAGAGCTCTGGTCACTAATGGAGGGCTTACAGCACCCAGTCACATCTTAATGACACCCACAAATTCCTACAATGAACGCGTCACCCATGAACCAACTCACATTACTTCTTCCTTACAACATTTATATCTACAGATTGAGTGTCCCTTATATGAAACGCTCAGGAACAGACATCTTTTGGATTTCTGATCTTTTTCAGATTTTGGAATATTTGCATATAATTATTTATTTTAGGAAAGATACATTGAGATTTCTCTCCTTTTCAAGTATGTCCTGGGTGTAATAATGAGTTATTTAGGGGATGGGACCCGAGTCTAAACCCAAAATTCATTTATGTTTTACAGCCTGACGGGCATTTTATATATTTTTTATTAATAATTAATTAATATTTGTAATAATTTTGTCCCCGTCACACGAGTCAGGGGTGGAATTGTCCACTTTTGGCGTCACGTCGGAGATCCGAAACTTTTTCGGATTTAGATACAATTCGGAATTCCAGGTAAGACATACTCAACCTGTGTTTGCATGTGTTGACGACACCCAGGGGAGCAGCCATTCCCTATTAAATAAGTCAGGAAAAAAAAAACAATAATTCCTTTGTTACCTTAACTGTTCGCCGATGATGAGGATCTCTGTCATCTGTTCCAGCTCGTTGGCTTTCTTCAGCACCGCCGTGCTAATAGTCTCCATTTCTAGCATTGAATCAAAAGAAAAACAAAATGTGGATTAAACACTCCCTGCAAATCCTCGTCTGCAGCACTTTAGATAATAAGCGATGCCGAATGGAAGTTTAATGGATTATGAGGTGGAGCGTTCCAACGTATCCCTATCATGCGTTGTCATAATTTGAAAACAAACCCATGCTGCAAGTGGAATTTCTTTACAAAAGGACCAACGCGTTCCAGCGTCCCCACAGGCGACAAGACTATAATACAGGAAGAACGCCTCTCATCTGAAACACTCGGGACCAGAAGAGTTTTGGAATTCGTATTTTGTTCAGATTTTAGAATATTTGCATATAATAATGAGATATCTTGGGGATATCCAAAATCTGAACAAGAAATTCATTTCTGTTTCATATACAGGGTCGGATTTGCATCTCAGGAGCCTGCAAGCGCAGAAATGTGGAGCGTCCCCCCCCCCAAAGAAACAAAAAGCCAAAATGCCGCTTTAAATTTTCACTTTGGGGCAATTTTTAAAAAAAATAAAAAAAAATAACAAAAACCGGTTTCTCTCTGCGCTCAAATCAGAAGAAGGGGCAGAATCTGTTGCCTTAATGCAGTGGCATTGTTTGTTTTATATGTAAAGGCATATATTGCCTCTGCCGTAGAACAGAGAAAAAAAATACATTTTGCATTTACATTTTTTAATTTTTTTATTTTTTTTATTTTTTTTACACATTACATAGTCATGTTTGGTATCATTGTAAAGACCAGACTCTGACCTTTCCAAGGACTCCTCACTTAACCTTGAGTGGTGTACAATTCAGGGATGCAGGTTCCAAAGTCCCCCTGTCTCTCCTCACTGCAGCGCCACGGCACTTAACAGACTCAAATTTAATAAATCTATGAATAAATATGTGGATTTTAGCAAAAATATATTAAAAAAAATCCTAGGATTTATTTGTGACTACGGCTAGAGTCAGACGAACGCAGTCTGAGCGCACTCTGCGTGCATAAAGGACAGACGTACTGACGGAAGATACTGTAGACACCACATGATCCGTTTTTCTTGACGGACGTAGGAAAAAAAAAAAAGAATTATGGGAAATAAAAATATGGAAAAGGATATGAAAAGCCATGGTGTGCGTCAAGGTGCTGGACGTCGCAAATGCGCTACGTCTGACATCTCGTCACTCACACAGAACGCTACGCGGACGTGGCGCACTCAGCGCGTCCGTGGTAGTGGTTTTACGTTCTTGCCTAACTTGTGTTCGTTTGCCACATGCGTTGTGTGTGCGCAGTTCGGTGCGGACGCACTTAGTGTGCGGGTCTCTATTGATCATGATTCTATGCTACGACGGACGTTAAACTGTGCGGCGACACGGACGTGATCACTGCGTTCGTCTGACGCCGGCTTTAACAGGAAAATATATGATTGAACACCTGAATCTGTAGATACTCGAGTATACCGCTAGATTTGTGACAAAAATTTACCTTAAAATTGGAGGGGTCACGTTATATTCGAGACATTTGCATCACGTTGAAACAAAACTTGCCTTGCTCTGGATCCCAAGTCTTCCGAAAGTTCCGCTGAAGTGAATGCGGGCTCCCTGATGCTTGCAAACACTTTAGGAACTCCCAGATTCGGGAGAGGTGGGATCTATCACTGCCAGAGGGCATGCTCGGTTTAAGCCAATCATTAACCTCGCTTGCGTCCACAGGCCATCTAATCGCTAGTAAAGAAGACGGGTGGTCGGCGGCTTCATACTTATTAACACCTGCAATCATTCTAGAGCAGAACACCCTGGCCTGAGGGGGAGCCTGACTGTGTTAAGGGAACCTGGAAGGATTTTAATGGTTTACCAGTACAGTAACAGTTTGTTCCTCGCGTTATAGTCAAGTCCTGAGTATTCTCTCATTTCCATAATGAATCTTTCCATGGCGTTATATTCGGGTCGCGCTATACTCGAGTATCTACGGTACAAGCATTATAGTGTTTGGGCCCAATGGGAAAAATAGAGGAAGAACCTGGTTCCCCCACATTCCCCCTGGCGGGGGCTAAAAGCAGAATGAAACAGATTACTAGTGGGGGGGGGGATTTTGACGAATTCCCACACTCATTTTTGTTGGTCTTGACCCTAGCCAGTGATTCTCGAAACTAAAAACCGCACAATGCAGCTTCTCCTTTTACCGTTTAGTTTTGAAAACCACCGGTGTTTCTCGTCACTGCAATACCAGGGACTTTAGCTGGTTTTTGCAACGCAAGCACTTAGCAGATAACCCCCTAAATGTGTCTAGGTAAGCATGGCAGATCTGGAATGCCCCAATTTTAGCCACTTTTCAGTATGTGAGTATATTTTTAAACAGGGCTATGAAAAGGAAAGTCCCTGTAGCAGGTCAGCTCTTTGGGGAGCAGAGCCCCCTCTACCCTATGTCTCTGACCATGTAGGCCTTCCTTAAACTTATTCTAACCCCCTGTACCGCACCACTGAATAGCAAATAGTAAAAGGTCTTATACAGAACATGGCAGTTTGTAAAAGGCAATACAGCGATACTGTGCAACATATTCCACTGGTTGGATGAGAATAAATAACTTTAGAAGCATTATCATAGCAATTAACAGCGGATGCAGAGGATTAAAACGTGCTTTTATTGTAATGTCTCCAAAACACAGAATAAATTTAGATCATCAGGCACACAGTCATGTTCACACAAAGCTTTGTCTTTAGACAGAAATTTGCAGCAGCAAGGCGATCGTCCGTGCACCTCAAAGTCCAGAGGCATAGTCGTGCGGCGGCGTCATTCTGAGATCATGCCAAGACAATAATCACGAACAAGACAATAATTAACAGCAAATAATAAAAAAAACAGGACCAAGCCTTCAGGAGGAGTTTGGGAAGCATTTATTTTTTATTGAATCCTAAAAATAAATAAATAAACGATTTAAAAGAAAAAGTATTAAAGATGACGGAGCATACGGGAGACTATTAAATCTTTTTTGTTTTATTGAATCCAAAATAAAGGAATAAAACAAAATATATAATAATTATATATTATTAAATTTAAATTATATTAAAATTATTTAAATTAGAGATATATAAATCATTTAAGTAATTTAACCTATCATTTAAATAATTTAATAACTAATAATATTTATATATATTTTTTTTATTCCTTATTATATATATTATTACTTATTAAATTTAAATATGAAATTATTTAAATATCATTTAAGTAATTTAACACAATATAATTTAAAAAGTAGTAATATTAAATAACATTAATAAAAATTATTTAAGCTTTAAAAATCATTTTAATTTAAAAAAAAATAATGAAAATATTAATAAAAAATAAAATAATAAAAAATAAAAATATAAACATGTAGCCAGGCAAAGCTACAGTCCCATCTATGTAACGGGGTCCAATGAGTGGTGGCGGGCGGCCTGGTATCCTGTTAGGGGAGGGTTAGGCAGCTGTCACCAACACCTGTGTCATCACCAAGGAACTACATAAAATAAATATATGAACAAAAAAAAGATGAAAGATAAGACTCACCCAGTGCTGGTTACTAGCAGACTGTAATAATAGGTTTTCCACCACTTTAGCCCTTCTGAAGCTCTCTGACAGCCTGGATCATACCAGGAGTTAAAGGGAAGTCTGCAGGAGACAGGGAGCACATGCACATTAAGCAGGGGGGGGGCTTGATTAAATGCCCTGGGTGCACACAGAGGGACAGTGCTGCTCTCAGGGCTGGCCGTGACGTCACTTGCCAGGGGATGAACTCTAAGATTGCCAAATACTGCCTGTGTGTGTGTGATCGAATGAGACAGATGTGAGCCTCCTGGAAATGTCAACAAGAGCAAACCTCAGTTCATTCAGTGAAGCTTCCTCCAGGTCTAGGAGGCAGCGGTGGCTTCTGTCATCCTGCTCCCACTTTCTGGCATGAGATACTATTGTTGCTTTGTGCTGTGGATACAATCCCCAGGTGGGGAAAGGAGTTACAAAGTTGCCAGCGCCAGCCAGCCCTCCCAACAGATCCAGATCTCCTGCAGAGAGGGGGAGAGTGGGTGATCAGGAAGGCTCCTCTATTGTGCAATGCTAGCAGGCTGTCTGTCTGCAAAGTCTCCCAGTGAGCATGGTCCAGTGGCACAGAGAGGGGGGAGGGGAGAAGAAGGATGCAATGCTCAGGGTTAAAAGGCAAAGAATGCAAATGCTGTAACACAGCTTTCCAGGGGGTGGGGAGAGAAATGTGTCAAACTCAATAGACAGTGAATGAAATTCCGTTTTGTGGAGCCAGGCTGGGACTCTGCCCCTCCTCCATACACCAGATCAGAAGAGGCAAGGAGGAGGGGGAGAAAAAGGCTGACAATCAGGCTACGGTGTCTGAGAAGGTACAAAGTGAAGCACGTCAAAACACAGACACGTTTTCACAGGCAGCTAAAGGGACAGGCGGCTCTGGGGCTTGTTGTTATCATTAGTGTTGTTATTGTCGTTGCATTCTGGGTAAAGCTGACAGCTGAAGCAATAGGAAAAGAAACCGCACAAATACATTTTAAAATGCAATAATAAAAAATCTTATTCTAGATGTTAGCGGCGCAATAGAATTCAATGACAGAAACAAAGACCGTGAAAAGGACATTGACACTGACAGACACAAGATCGCTGACAGAAACAAAGGCGAAGCCATAGACACTGACATAGACACAAAGACACTGTCATGGATCACACCGCTGCAGGAAGGCACAGACCAATGCTGCCTCACAGTACTGAGCCTGGCAGTAGCTTTTCCTGCAGTGCAGCTGCCTGTCCAGTCCACAGGTGTCAGATAATCACCTGTAATGAGATCTCCCTCCCATTCTTCTGCATTGTTCGGCTTGTTTGCTTAGAAGCAAGAAGCCTGTATCCCAGGCCTTCACCTTATTGTTTGTTACCTGGACTCTGTTACTTTCTATAGCCCTCGACCCAGACCTTGCTGCCTTCTATAACCCTTGCCCTACAGCTTGCTTTCTGGACTTTACTTTTTGGATCACCCTACCTGGATACTGCACCTTGATTATTGCTCTGCTACCCAGTGTTCTTCCACCGCTGCCTAGTGTTCTTCCTTTGCTACCCAGTGTTCTTCCTCCGCTGCCCAGTGTTCTTTCTCCGCTGCCCAGTGTTCTTCCTTTGCTACCCAGTGTTCTTCCTTTGCTACCCAGTGTTCTTCCTTTGCTACCCAGTGTTCTTCCTCCGCTGACCAGTGTTCTTCCTTTGCTACCCAGTGTTCTTCCTCTGCTACCTAGTGTTCTTCCTTTGCTGCCCAGTGTTCTTCCTCCGCTACGCAGTGTTCTTCCTCCGCTACCTAGTAGTGTTCTTCCTTTGCTGCCCAGTGTTCTTCATCCGCTGCCCAGTGTTCTTCCTTTGCTACCCAGTGTTCTTCCTCCGCTGCCCAGTGTTCTTCCTTTGCTACCCAGTGTTCTTCCTTTGCTTCCTCCGCTGCCCAGTGTTCTTCCTCCGCTACGCAGTGTTCTTCCTCCGCTACCTAGTAGTGTTCTTCCTTTGCTGCCCAGTGTTCTTCCTCCACTGCCCAGTGTTCTTCCTTTGCTACCCAGTGTTCTTCCTCCGCTGCCCAGTGTTCTTCCTCCACTGCCCAGTGTTCTTCCTTTGCTACCCAGTGTTCTTCCTCCGCTGCCCAGTGTTCTTCCTCTGCTACCTAGTGTTCTTCCTTTGCTGCCCAGTGTTCTTCCTCCGCTACGCAGTGTTCTTCCTCCGCTACCTAGTAGTGTTCTTCCTTTGCTGCCCAGTGTTCTTCCTCCGCTGCCCAGTGTTCTTCCTTTGCTACCCAGTGTTCTTCCTTTGCTACCCAGTGTTCTTCCACCGTTGCCCAGTGTTCTTCCTTTGCTACCCAGTGTTCTTCCTCCGCTGCCCAGTGTTCTTCCTTTGCTACCCAGTGTTCTTCCTTTGCTTCCTCCGCTGCCCAGTGTTCTTCCTCCGCTACGCAGTGTTCTTCCTCCGCTACCTAGTAGTGTTCTTCCTTTGCTGCCCAGTGTTCTTCCTCCACTGCCCAGTGTTCTTCCTTTGCTACCCAGTGTTCTTCCTCCGCTGCCCAGTGTTCTTCCTCCGCTGCCCAGTGTTCTTCCTTTGCTACCCAGTGTTCTTCCTCCGCTGCCCAGTGTTCTTCCTCTGCTGCCCAGTGTTCTTCCTTCGCTGCCCAGTGTTCTTCCTTTGCTACCCAGTGTTCTTCCTTTGCTACCCAGTGTTCTTCCTTTGCTGCCCATTGTTCTTCCTTTGCTACCCAGTGTTCTTCCTCCGCTGCCCAGTGTTCTTCCTCCGCTGCCTAGTGTTCTTCCTTTGCTACCCAGTGTTCTTCTTTTGCTGCCCAGTGTTCTTCCTTTGCTACCCAGTGTTCTTCCTCTGCTGCCCAGTGTTCTTCCTTTGCTGCCCAGTGTTCTTCCTCCGCTGCCCAGTGTTCTTCCTTTGCTACCCAGTGTTCTTCCTCCGCTGCCCAGTATTCTTCCTTTGCTGCCCAGTGTTCTTCCTCAGCTGCCCAGTGTTCTTCCTTTGCTACCCAGTGTTCTTCCTTTGCTGTCCAGTGTTCTTCCTTTGCTACCCAGTGTTCTTCTTCCGCTGCCCAGTGTTCTTCCTTTGCTGCCCAGTGTTCTTCCTTTGCTGCCCAGTGTTCTTCCTTTGCTACCCAGTGTTCTTCTTTTGCTGCCCAGTGTTCTTCCTCCGCTGCCCAGTGTTCTTCCTTTGCTGCCCAGTGTTCTTCCTTTGCTGCCCAGTGTTCTTCCTTTGCTACCCAGTGTTCTTCCACCGCTGCCCAGTGTTCTTCCTTTGCTACCCAGTGTTCTTCCTCCGCTGCCCAGTGTTCTTCCTTTGCTACCCAGTGTTCTTCCTTTGCTACCCAGTGTTCTTCCTTTGCTTCCTCCGCTGCCCAGTGTTCTTCCTCCGCTACGCAGTGTTCTTCCTCCGCTACCTAGTAGTGTTCTTCCTTTGCTGCCCAGTGTTCTTCCTCCGCTGCCCAGTGTTCTTCCTTTGCTACCCAGTGTTCTTCCTCCGCTGCCCAGTGTTCTTCCTCCACTGCCCAGTGTTCTTTCTTTGCTACCCAGTGTTCTTACTTTGCTACCTACCCAGTGTTCTTCCTTTCCTACCTACCCAGTGTTCTTCCTTTGCTACCTAACCAGCGTTCTTCCTTTCCTACCCAGTGTTCTTCCTTTGCTTCCTCCGCTGCCCAGTGTTCCTCCTCCGCTACCCAGTGTTCTTTCTCCGATACCCAGTGTTTTTCCTCCGACACCCAGTGTTCTTCCTCCGACACAAACATAAAGACACCAACAAAGCCATATTTCTATTTATAGGTGAATTTTACTCCCCTTTTCTCCCTTGTTGTACTCGCTCCTTCTCTTTGGATCAGGGACTCTGAACCTGAACGTCCATGAAGCAGCCTGGAATTGCACACAGTTGGAGATTTTTAGCTAACAGTTCGCAAGTTCCTGTAGGGCCTGTGCAGAATGATGGATCGACGCTGTGTGCGTGCACAGATCCGAGCCATCATTGCCTCTCTGAGAACACTCGATACAGCGATTAGTAGACATTAGTGATGAGCCGAACACCCCCGTGTTCGGTTCGCATTCGAACTCGAACAATTTCAAAAGTTTGAGTTCGAACTCGAACACGAACCGAACTCAATGCAAGTCAATAGGACTCGAAAGTTTGATTTTTAGAGTGCCCTCCAAGAGGGCATATATGCAAGATATTTGCCATAAAATGTATATGGGGGTCCGGGTAGTGCCCTGGGGGACAGGAAACAAGGACAAAAAGTAAAAAAAAAACATTTTTAAAGGAACAGTGAGTTTTCCATGAAATAAAGGTTAACAATAAAAATGAAAAATTCCTTCAAATATAGTGCCTAGGAGGTCCCCATAACCTGCCCGTGAAGTGGCGGATTTGTCTAGATTGTATACAAACATTTTAAAACAAAAAAATGGCATTTCAAATGACGGTAAATGGTTTTCCTTTAATCTATTAATAAACAACTGCTTGGGGCGGCAGCCTGTATGAAAAGACATTTTAGGACACGCAGAACAAGTTTAGTGATTTTTTGGCTAAATTATGGTGAAACTTATGCAGGCTTTGAATGAAAGTAACAATAGGTGCTTTAAAATTTGGCCTTTAGTGTCGGCAGCAGTGCCGTCACACCGTAACCCCTCTGTGGTATTGTGGAAGAGTGCAGGGTTGGACCCTGCGGTCCAATATTAAAATGATATGAATCTGGTATAGGCGTCAGTGGCAGTGCACCCAAATATTGTGCCTTTGGTGGCAGCAAGTGCCTTCACACCGTAAGTAACCCCTCTGTGGTATTGTGGAAGAGTACAGTGGTGGAGGTTTTGTGAATGCAGAAGAGATCCCCGATCTATTCTGTTACGTCAGCATCAGGGGATTGATAGCTGCTGATCCAGGACTGATTCATTTTTATAAATGTCAGCCGGTCTACAGAGTCGGTGGACAGACGCACTCTTTTGTCTGTGACAAAACCTCCAGCAGCACTGAACGTCCTTTCAGAAAGCACGCTGGATGAAGGGCAACCTAGTAGCTGCATAGCATATTGGCTAAGTTCTGGTCAGTGATCCAATCTCAACAGCCAGTAAGCCAGTGGATCATCTGCTGTAAAGGTATCCAGGTCTGCCCTTGTCCCTAGGTAGTCCTGCACCATATGGTGAAGAAGCTGGCAATGGGTGCCTACATTTGATGTCCCTGGGCGTCGTGGACTAAAAAAATTTAAAAAGGCATCAGTCAAGTGGCCCCGGCCTTCACCGCTCTTCCTCTGATCATCCGCAGCCTCAGAAGCACCTGTGTCATCACTTGGTAACCTACCAGTGCCTGGAAAGGTGTTACACAAGTGTCGCTTTAGAGCGTCCTCAAGTTGTTTCATCCTGTCCTCCCTCTGTGCGGGCAGGATGAGCTCTGCAACTTTACCCTTGTATCGTGGATCAAGAAGGCTTGCCAACCAAGCTCCCTCTCCTTGATAGCATGAATCCTGGGGTCCTTTAGCAGGCTTTGCAGGATAAGGGAGCCCATGCAGCGTAGGTTGGAGGTGGCATTAGCTTCTGAGTCTTCCTGGTCAATCAGGATGACCCCATCGTGCACTTCCTCCTCCCAGCCACGTACTAGTCCTTGGGTTTCTGGGCACACAAAACCCTCCCTTGAGGAATCCCCACCTTCAATGCCCCCACTACTTAAATATTCCTCCTCCTCCTCATCCTCCTCCTGTCTGATCTGAGGACCCACAGGAATGCTGTCTGCGTAAAGACTGGGGCCTTCATAGCTAGGGAAGGCCTCCTCTTCCTCCCGCTGCTCTGCCTCTAGTGCCACATCTATAATTCCCCGCAGAGTGCGCTCCAGCAGGAACACTAAAGGAATTGTGTCACTGATGCATGCACTGTCCCTGCTCACCATTCTCGTTGCCTCCTCAAATGGTGACAGTACAGTGCATGCATCCTTGATCATCAGCCACTGCGGGGGGGGGACCAAGTTGACCTGAACCTGTCCTTATGCCATACTCACACAGGTACTCATTGTTGGCCCTCAGCTGCTTGTGCAGACGCTGCAGCATTGCTAATGTCGAGTTCCACCTGGTGGGCATGTCACAGATCAGACGGTTTGTGGGAAGGTGGAATTCTCTTTGAATTTCTGCCAGGTGAACAATTGCTGGGAATGACAGTCTGAAGTGGCTGCAGACTTTTCTGGCCTGGCTGAGAAGCTCTGCCAGCCCTCGGTACCTGGTTAGGAAAAGCTGTACCACCAGATTTAGGACGTGTGCTCGGCATGGTACATGCGTCAACTTACCCTGGCGTAGGGCGGAGAGAAGGTTGCTGCCATTATCACAGACGACCATTCCCAGCTGAAGCTGGCGTGGTGTTAACCATCTCTGCACCTGCCCCTGCAGAGCTGACAGAATTTCTGGCCCAGTGTGGCTCCTGTCCCCTAAACAAACCAGCTCAAGCACAGTATGGCATCTTTTTGCTTGAGCCATTGCGTAGCCCCTGCCACGCGTCGGTTTATTTTTTTTTTTATTGTAATAAAGTTTTATTGAGTTTTTAAACATACATGACAATACATTGAATGCATGGCTGCATATTCAAGCAGTCACGGAGTGCATGAAACATAGGCGTCAGATAGTAAAATGTGTAGTCTATAATGCGTCTTATTCAACATCTTATATACATGCAAACATAGGTAAAACAAATTTAATTAAAAGGGGGGGATACAACCTGTGACAAGGGAATGAAAGGGGGGGTGGCCAGTCATTTGTTATTCTATTGCGGTCAGGGGAGATCTACTGAATTGTGGGGTGGGGAGCAGGCTGGTTTAGACCAGTAAAACCAACGCCGCAGATGTTTGGCGGTGGTGCCGGAGGATTGGTGCAACAGATCCTCTATATCTCTGATACGTTGGACTTCTTCCAACCATTCTCGAAAAGTGGGGGCTATCTGGGATTTCCAGTGCCTGGGCACCACAGCCTTGGCGGCGTTCAGTAGACAAATATCAAGGGTGTTTCTGTAGGTGTCCACAGATAGTGGTGTATGGTGGAGCAGCATGGCCGCTGGTGTGTAGGAAGGTGGAGAGTCAGAGATTTTGCTAATGGCATCGTGAACCATTGTCCAGAAGGGTTGCAACACTGGGCAGGACCACCAAACATGTAGTAGGTCAGCACGCTGTGCTCCACACCTCCAGCAGGAGGCATCTGCCGTGGCCGAGTATGTAGCAATAGTGGTGGGCACCCTATACCATCGCGACAGCAGCTTGTAAGCCGTTTCTTGTGTACGAGTAGCAGTAGAACACCGGGTAGTGAGCGCGAACATTTGAGTCCACTCTTCCTCTGTGAATGTTTGGTGGAGTTCTGTTTCCCATTTCGCCACATATGAGGGTGTGGAAGGAGAGAGGTTTTGCAGGACACCGTGCAGAGTCGAGATGCCATGTTGGGGAAGGGTCTTACGAGTGATCACTTGTTCAAATGTGGTCAGAGGGCGAGTATACTTGTCAAATGGAGCCAGGGAGCGGAGATAGGTTATGAGGCAGTGCATATGAAAGGTCGTGAGAAAGGAGTCAGGGTGAGCCAACGGTATGTCTTTTGGGGCTTTAGGTCGGTTACCATCTATGTACAGGCCAGGTAGGGGGTTCCGCGGTATGGCCGCGTCAGTGAGAGGTAGCAGTCGTGGCGAGAAGGCCGGCAAGTGACTGAGAGGGAGAAGCGGAGAAGGCCAGGGGGCCAGTTGCATGGACTTCTGCAGCCGACGCCAGATGGTCAATGTAACTGAAACTGTCGGGTGTGCAGGGATGTTAGTGAGGGCAGCGGTGCCTAAAAGCCAAGGGAGGAAGGTAAGCGAGCGGCCCGCTAGTTCATGCTCTAAGGCCACCCATTGTTTACCAGAGGTACCCAAGCTCCACTCCACCAGATGCAGGAGGTGAACAGCATGATAATAGCGCTGCAGATGTGGCAGAGCCAGGCCTCCACGAGAGCGAGGAGCTGTCAGCAATGTCACGCTTAGTCTCGCCTTACTCCCGGCCCAGACGTATCTAATGAAGAGAGATTGCAAGGAGCGGAAAAAGGCAGATGGGACATGTATCGGCAAGGTTTGCAGTAAATAAAGGACTCTTTGGAGAACGTTCATTTTAAGGACATTTATGCGCCCAAACCACGTGATGTGCGGAATGGCCCATCGAGTAAGGTCTCTTTCCAGGACCCTAAGCAGGGGGACGAAATTTGTAGCATAGAGATTTGATACCGCTGGGGTGAGGTGGACTCCGAGATACTTAAAAAAGGACGTACACCATCGAAAGAGGAATGTGGATTGAATGTGTGTGCTAAGGGGGGCAGGTATTGAAATATTCAGAATTTCCGATTTTGACATGTTAATTTTATAGTTACTTAGCGAGCCATATTCGTGGAGTAATGCAATGAGTGAAGGTAGGGAAATCTGGGGCTGCTGTATAAAAAATAGCAGATCATCTGCATACGCCGCTATCTTGTGTGTGTGGCGCCCAACACAAATACTGTGGATAGAAGGGTTGGTCCTGATAGTGCAAATAAAAGAGGGGAGAGAGGGCAACCCTGGCGAGTGCCGTTCTTAATGATGAAAGGGGAGGACAAGGTACCGTTTAGGTTAATGCGGGCGGTAGGGGAGTCATATAAAGCAGTTATCAAGCGCAGGGCATTGGGGCCAACCCCCATATGGTGTAGAGTCTGAAATAAGAAAGGCCAGTGCACCCTATCAAACGCCTTCTCAGCGTCGGTGGAGAGGAGCAGGGTCGGACTGGCGCCGGGTCTCTGGGCAGCATGAATCAAGTTAATGGCCAGCGTAGTATTATCTCACCCCTCCCTCCCCGGGATAAATCCTGTCTGGTCAGGGTGTCTCATATGTTTTGCGATGCGCAGAGCAAGTACCTTAGCAAAGAGTTTTACATCCTGGTTCAGGAGGGAGATCGGCCTATAATTAGCACACAAGGCGTGATCTTTGTCTGGTTTAGGGATTAGTGTGATGGTGGCAGAGAGTGTTTGTGGGGCAATTTGGGACGCAGGTTCAGTCAGGCCGTTAAAGGAAGCCAGCCAGGCGCGAGAGAGGAATTTTTTGCAAGTTTTATAGTATTTAAGGGTAAAGCCATCAGGTCCCGGGGTTTTACCCACCGGTGTTCGCTTGATCGCTTCATGCAGTTCCTCCGCAGTGATTGGACCTTCAATAGAGGACCTCATGCGTGGCGTCAGTTTCGAGCGTAAATGGGTGCGAAGGAAGCGCTGGGTGATGTCAGGGGCCGTCTGGTTGGGGGCGGGGGTGAGGCCGTATAGTTTAGTAAAGTAATCGTAAAAGAGGCCAAGCATATCTTTCGGGAGGGTAACGGTGGTTCCCTGGGGGGAGCGAAGATGGGTGACATATAGTGCCTGTCGGTGGGTTCGGAGGGCGTTGGCCAGAAGTCTGCCGCATTTATTACCATGTTCATGGAAGGTTTTACGTACCGTCAGGAAGGCCTTCTGAGCCCTGTTATTAAAGAGGGAGCGGAGCTGTGACCTAAGGTCCAGCGTAGGTGTTGTCGTCAGAGTGCAGTTTATGAGATCGTTCCAGGTCCACTATGCGCTGCAATAGGGATTCCTGCTGCTCGGTGTGTTCTCTCTTACGTTGCGCGCCCTGTTGTATGAGGTATCCCCTGATGACAGCCTTATGGGTTTCCCAAATAATCTGCGGGGAACAATCGGGTGTGTCATTCTCTGTAAAATAGTTGCATAGTGCGTCGTGGAGGCCTTCTTTAATCTGGGGGTCAGTAAGAAGGGATTCATTGAGGCGCCAGAGTTTCTCCCTAGGGCGGGCGAGGGGGGAGGAGAGCGTGATCAGGACCGGGCAATGATCTGACCAGGTTATGGGGCCTATGGTGGCAGATTCCAGGAGGTGCATACTACCAAAAGGGAGGAAGATGTAGTCGAGGTGTGTGTAGAGCTGGTGCGTCGCGCTGTAGTATGTGTAATCTCGTGTGGAGGGGAAGAGCGAGCGCCAGCAGTCCATCAATCTCAGGGATTGTAGCGCAAATCGAGTGCGACGGAGGACGGTGTGTGGGGTGCTAGAGACACCTCTAGAGGTATCCAGGCGAGCGTCAAGCGGTAGGTTGAGGTCACCTCCCACCACTAAGATGCCCTCCTGGAAGTCCTGCAGTCGACGAAGTATAGAACGAATGGCGGAGTGTTGTTGCCGATTCGGGAGTTATACGGAGACAAAAGTGTACCATTGCGCACCAATTTGGCCCTTCACAAACGTGTAACGACCAGCGGGATCCAGCAAAGAGGTTGAGTTACTGAACGGGGTGGAGCGGGAAAACAGCACCGCAGTGCCTCAAACTTTACCAGCTGTAGCATTGCTGAAATAACCAGTAGGATATTTGTGGTTTTTGAAGGAGGGAGGCCGGGCATGTGGAAAATGAGTTTCCTCCACTAATACTACGTCAGCGTGAAGTGAGGTAAATTCCCTGAGGGCCGCATGGTGCTTTTCGGGTATGTTCAGGCCTTTCGCGTTAATTGAGAGAACTTTAAGAGTGCGGGGGACAGTGGCCATGGTATAATCGTGAGGGAGATAACAATATGAAAGGACTGGGGAGGGGGATAGGGGGGGCACCCAGCAGGATAAACCAGGTACAGGGGAACAAAGACAAAAAAACAATTACAATGGTACAAATATATACACAAGGAGCGTGTGCCTAAGGAGACAAGTCACCACGCCACTGAGTGGACGCAGGGGAGTCTCAGGTCACAGAGGGGGGTGTGTACACCACCGATCCCACTGTGTAGGCACTGACTCAGGGGGGATACCTAGCGCAGGACGGTCAACAGTGAAAATCGAGTAATATAACAACGAATTCAGATTGCAACTTAGCAACAGATATTAGGAAAACAGCTGAAAAGAAAAAGTAAAAAATCTAAAAATCAAAAAGCACACAGGAGGCCCCGAACGCGCAGCCCCCAGGTCGGATAAGTACATGGGTGTGCTCAGGAAAAAAAAAAAAAGAGAGAAAAAGTAGCGGCTCGCACAGGCCACCCCTGAGGCGCATAGAGTCGTGCAGTGCTTTGGGCCGTAAACGGTAAGAGCAGGCCGGTGGAGCCTCAAGTGCGGAGGAGGAACCTCGCCGCCATTCGTAATACACAAGTCAGCCAGGAAAGAGGCTTGGGTGATCGGGCGTACCTCAGGCCTAATAACACATAAAAAGGATACTGACGTTGTCAAGGTCTTCGAATCAGCTAGGTGCCGAACCAGCCTAGGGCGTCTTCCGCAACAGAGGGAGAGGTCCAGAGGTCCCAGAAAAACTCGTAGACGGAGCCGATGGAGGCCAGTTCAGTCCACCGGTGCCTGTGAGGAGGAGGAACGGCGTCTGAGGCGGGATCTTCGCGGGCGCGGTGGAGCCTGTTCCGGCGGCATGTATAGCAGTGCCAGGTCTGGCCAAGCCGGGAGCGTGTCCGGTGGAAGGGAGAGTTCCTCTAAAAACAGCGGGAGATCCAGTTCGCTGCGAAGATTAAGAGGCCCCGATGGCGTGCGGACTTGGAGGCCAAACGGAAATAGCCACTTGTATTGAAGTTTCATGTCCTGCAAGGCAGCCGTAAGCGGACGTAGCATGCGTCTGGACTGCAAGGTGGCAGGTGAGAGATCCTGGAATAGCAAGATCTTAGCCCCCGCAAAATCAATGGTGCAAGAGCCCCGGGCCGCTGCCAGTATGGAGTCTTTCAGCGGGTAGCGTAAAAGGCAGCAAATCACATTGCACGGGGGTGCGTCAGGTGGGCCCTTCAGTCTCAGTGCTCTGTGATAGCGTTCCATTTCGATATCCGTGGCAGGGTCCCTTTCCAAAATGTCATTAAATAAAGCGATGAGGGTGCATTTTAATTCCTCCTGTGAGTTTTCTAGCTCTGGGAGGCCTCGAACCCTGATGTTATTCCGGCGATTTCTGTTCTCTATATCTTCTAAATGGCGAGCCATCATTTGTAAGGCCGAGCGCTGCGTGGTTATTGCAGAGGAGTGGGCCGCTATCGTGGCAGACTGCTGCTCCTGTGTCACCTCCACGTGCTGTAGCCTGGTCTGTATGTCGCCAAGATCTGTGCGCAGCGCGTGGATTTCTGAGAGGAGGGAAGCTCCCAGTTCAGTGGTGGCAATGGCTAAGTCCTCTTTACTGGGGAGATATTGTAGGAGTTGGCGGAGGTCATTTGGGCGGTCCCAAACACTCACCGAGTGCGTTGGAGAGCTGGAGGCCGAAGAGCATGCGGCAGCGGCCATCTTGGAATCCGGGTCAGCGATTTCAGCGGTCGAAAGAGGGGCTAAAAATGGCCTGATGGACCCAGTCTGCTGTCTCCCAGTGAGTTCTGGGGGGCCAGGGGTGTGTGGGGGCTTCTTGGCTTTACCCATGGGTGCGGATGTGCAGTGGAAGAGGGGTAAAAACGGCGCGCTCAGCGGAGCTCACTGATCAAGCAGCCATCTTCCTGGACGTCCCGGCCATGCCCCTCCATGCATCGGTTTAACTGCCACTTCACCAGAGACAGAGAAGGAGGAGGAGGAGGAAGAGGTGGTGGAGCAGACAGACTTCATACAAGCAGCTTTCTGGAGGCGTGGTGGATGAACAAGCTCCAGCACAGAGCCCCATCCTGGATCCCTCCCAGCTGCTATCAGAGCTACCCAGTGTGCCATGAAGAAAATGTAATGGCCCTGTCCATGCTTGCTGGACCAGGTGTCTAAAGTCATGTGCACCTTGCTGCTGACTGCCTTTCCCAATGACTCCATAACATTGTCTTCCACGTGCTGGTATAGTGCTGGAATGACCTTCCGTGAAAAGAAATGGCGTTTTGGAACCTGCCACTGTGGTACAGCACATTCAACAAATTCACGGAAGGAAGCAGAGTCCACCAGCTGGAAAGGCAGCAGCTGTAATGCGAGTAATTTTGCTAAGCTGGCATTTAGACGCTGTGCTTGGGGATGGTTGGGACTATATTTTTTCTTACGCTGCAGTAGATGAGGCAATGTAATCTGACTGCATAAATCTTCAGCTGATGGGATGCTGTCACATTCTGAGGAAGGACCTGGTACACCCATTACTGTAGCATCGTCCCTGTCAGTGGAGGTTGTAGTCAATGACATTGCAGGACATATAGTGGGGATAGAGACAGATGAGGGGGAGGAGGACCTATGCAAAGTGTTGTGCCAACGGAATGCGTGGCAGTTGTTCATATGTCGCCTCAAGCACGTGGTACCCAAGTGTGGGATGTCTTTCCCACGCTTGATCCTCATCTGACATAGATTACAAATAGCAACGGTGCGGTCTGCTGCACATTTCTTAAAGAACTCCCAGACAGCAGACTTCCTGTACATGTGCTATGAGACAACAGTGCTCTGCACCTGAGCAGCTGTGGCTTCTGATGCCTTGGACTGGCTACGGTTGGTCATAGAGGACGTTCTGCCTCGTTTTTGTTGTGCCTCCTCCCTTGACTCCTCTGTTCGATCAGGCACCCAGGTGGAGTCAGTGACCTCATCATCATCATCACCCCCTATCTCCTCGTCACTGGAGCCAACCTCACAATATGCTGCTGCAGCTGCTGGGGGAACATGAGTACCAGTTCTTTGTGTGTCACTGGCACCCCCTCCCTCTAGGCTGATTTTACTCCCTTCCTCAACCTCAGAGTTTGAATCAGAGCACTGGAGTTGCTGCGCATCCTCAAGCAGCATGTCACTGACACTGTCACTGTAGTCAAACAATTCAGCTGACTCCTCCGTGTATGATAGTGAGGCTACGGCAGGAGTGGCTGTGGACATGGAGGCTGAATTAGATGTTTTGGCAGCTGAGGTGGACTGTAAACCACTACAAGCCTGGCTGGCAGAGGACTCGGAGGATGAGGATGGCCTGGTTAGCCAATCCTGCAAATCCTCTGTATGTTGCTGCTGCTTAAGATGGCCAGCACCAGTTAGAAACAAGGACAAGCGTGCCCCTGCAGAGGATGCACCATGTCCACGACGACCAAGGGCACAGCCTTTCGACACAGAGGCTGCTTGCCCTCTTATCTGTGTCTGGGAGCGTCTGCCTGTCCTTTTTGGTCTTTCGGACATGGTGAGTGATATATAGATTAAAGATATACAGGACTCTGATTCAACTCTGTTATAAAAATTGGAGATATGCAGAACTCTGATTCAAATGTGTTATCTAGATTAAAGATTTCCAGAACTCTGGTATAACTCAGTGAGAAACCCTGATAGCTGGCAGCCAGTGACAAGACACAAATTAAAATTCCCAGAAACCTCCTATAAATCAGTGAGACCCCCTGATGGGTGGCAGTGACAAGACACAGATTACAACTCCCAGATATCTGATAGAAGTGAGAACCCCCCCCCCCCAATAGCTGCTGGCAGTGAGAACACACAGATTACAACAATTCCCAGATATCTTGTAGAAGTGAGACCCCCCAATAGCTGCTGGCAGTGAGAACACACACTAACAGAACAATCTCCTCTCAAAAAACATGTGCTGGGGCTGTGTGGGACGCCTTATATGGTGTGCTGCGGGATTTAGCTCTGTGAGCCCGTGATTGGGCAAAATTTGCCCAATCAGGACTCTGAGCCGTGATTGGCATAGTGTTGAACCTGTCTTGCACCTGACCTGTGGTCAGGTGCAAGGCTGTAGCCAATTACAAGCTTCAGGCCAGTGGAAAAGTGCATTGTGGTGCATTGTGGGCGAATTCGAATCGAACACGCAGAAATGTTCGGAGTTCGGCGAACAGCCGAATAGCTGATGTTCGATGCGAACTCCGAACAGATCGAACCGAACAGCTCATCCCTAGTAGACATGTGCAACTCGTTTTGTAATGAATCACAATTTGTCCCAAATTCCGTTAATTTGTTATTCGGAAGTAATAATGAATTGATTTTTTTTAACGAATATGAACGAAACAAATAATCTATTTTATTATGCCATTTCACTCTGGTGGAATGATTGACAGTAGCCCGAACCAATCGCTCTATTACTTTGGCCAAGCACTGCTAAATTTTTCAACCAATCGCCATTCTGCACCATAGCTTTTTAAAGTGGCCAGTAGGCTTGTGCACCGATTTTTTTTTCGGTTCGATTCGATTCGATTTTTCAGATTTTTAAACTTTTCGATTCGGCTCGTTTCGACCGATTTCTGTTTCGATTCGCTTCAGCTCGACTCGTTTTTCGTGTACATTTTTCTCGGAATTTCGACCATTTTTCGTATTTTCGTGTCACTTAGCTCGTTTTTTGTATCGACTTTTCGTATTTTCGGAAATTTTCGTTTTTCGGAATTGTAAATGGTATCGGAATATCGACCATTTTTCGTATTTTCGTGTCACTTATCTCGTTTTTTGTATCGACTTTACGTATTTTCGAAAAATTTTCGTTTTTTCGGAACATCTGTTCTCCTCGTTTCAAAGCAATAAATTTCGATTTGACACATTTCAAGTACATTCGAAAATTCCGAAAATATTTCATTTCGGCTCAGAAAACTTTTCGGATCTGCCATTTTCGGATCTAAAAATTTTTGGAAAATCGTCCGTATCCGAAAACACAAATCGGGAAATTTCGTGAAAATTCCGAAATTCCGAAACCCGAAACACACATCCCTAGTGGCCAGGGTGTGCGGAGTATCCTCCCCCTTCCTCCTCCCTCCCAGGTCCCCAGAACTCTGTAAATTTCGGGGTGAAGTGAAGAGATTGATCTACCACCCCGCAGGACTAGGCAGCCGGGCAGTTTGAACATCTTGGCTTTCAGTCACTAGTTCAGTCGCTGGAGACATCAGCAGGCTCAAACATACTGACGTCTCCTCCCTGAGAACGCCCACGAAGCCGTCGTTCCATCGTCGTGCGCAAGTGCTGTAAGACATCCGTACGTGAAGTTCGCAAGTCTTGTTGTAGTGCGCAATTTGCGTTCCCTATGCTAGACAAGGAATGCAGGGAGCGCTAATTACAGTTGTGTTCAAAATTATTCAACCCCCACTGAAATTGAGTGTTTTGGCCAGTTTGACATTGATTTTGATCATTCAGTCATCTTGCTTACAATTAAATCAAAGAGGCACGTGTAGGTCAGACAAATATAACATAACATTTATAATGAAATAACCACAAATGTTTTTTCTGTGCTCACATCATTATCAGTTTTATTCAACCCCCAAGTGACATTCAATCTTAGTACTTAGTACAACATCCTTTTACAGTTATAACAGCTTTTAAACGTGAAGCATAGCTTGACACAAGTGTCTTGCAGCGATCTACGGGTATCTTCGCCCATTCGTCATGGGCAAAAGCCTCCAGTTCAGTCACATTCTTAGGCTTGCGCACTGCAACTGCTTTCTTTAAGTCCCACCAGAGGTTCTCAATCGGATTTAAGTCAGGTGACTGCGATGGCCACTCCAAAATGTTCCAGCCTTTAATCTGCAACCATGCTCTAGTGGACTTGGAGGTATGCTTGGGATCATTGTCCTATTGAAAGGTCCAACGTCTCCCAAGCCTCAGGTTTGTGACGGACTGCATCGCATTGTCATCCAATATCTCCTGGTACTGAAGAGAATTCATGGTACCTTGCACATGCTGAAGCTTCCCTGTACCTGCAGAAGCAAAACAGCCCCAAATCATGATTGACCCCCCGCCATGCTTCACAGTAGGCAAGGTGTTCTTTTCTTCATAGGCCTTGTTCTTCCTCCTCCAAACATAGCGTTGATCCATGGGCCCAAACAGTTCTAATTTTGTTTCATCAGTCCACAGAACACTATCCCAAAACTTCTGTGGTTTGTCCACATGACGTTTTGCATACTGCAGTCGACTCTTCTTATTCTTTGGAGACAGCAAGGGGGTGCGCCTGGGAGTTCTGGCATGGAGGCCTTCATTACGCAGTGTGCGCCGTATTGTCTGAGCTGAAACTTCAGTACCCACATCTGACAAATCTTTTCTCAGTTCCTTAGCAGTCACACGGGGACTTTTCTCCACTCTACGCTTCAGGTAGCGCACAGCAGTCGAAGTCAGCATCTTCTTTCTGCCACGACCAGGTAGCATTTCAACAGTGCCCTTTGCCTTGAATTTGCGAATGATGCTTCCTATGGTCTCTCTTGGTATGTTTAACATCTTTGCAATCTTCTTATAGCCATTGCCCTTCCTGTGAAGAGTAATCACCTCTTCTCTTGTCTTCCTGGACCATTCTCTTGACTTCACCATGTTTGTAACCACACCAGTAAATGTCTAGAAGGAGCTGAGTATCACAGTCATTTTAAAGCTGTCTAATTGGTGCTTATTATGCTTTATTGCTGCTCCGTGATATACACAGGTGTTTTCAATACCTGATTGAAAACACTTGAATGAACCTCTGTTCTTCAGAGTGGTAGTCTTTAAGGGGTTGAATAATTGTGTCAATGAAGAATTCACAAAAGAAACATTTACTACTGTATTACAAAAGCAATTGATGTCATTTTAGTTGCATATGGTTCTTTTAAAAGTCCTTGTAGGATTTCATTCTGAATACAATTACAAATGTACACTAAATTCCCTAAAACCCTTTACAGCATTGGGGGTTGAATAATTTTGAACACAACTGTACGCAGAAAAGACTCAGGGACTTCCGGGTTCGGAAGAGGAGGAGCAGCGCGTGGTGAGGGACAAAGGGTGAGTAAAAATGTCCAAAAGTAAATTAAAAAATAATTGGTCAGAGGCTGTCAGTAGCCTTTGCCCAACTATTTAACCCCTTTACTAACAAGTGATTTTCTAAAAAACCATTGTCAGAAACCAGAGTTTTTATGTAAAATCATTTTAAATTAATTATACAGTAATAAATATTATAGTTTATACCCATTGTATTTCTTACTGTAAATAACCTATTTTGGCCACTAGATGGTGCCGTCTACTGCCAAGTTGTGTTAGAGCAGTTTGAGCTGCTGGTCTATTATCTTTTTTTTTTCCTGCATCGACTGCTGAAAGCCCCATGTAAGGGCAACATCAGACAATTTTACACAGTTTTAGCTCTTTGGGCATTATGTCCACAGGGCTAAAACTTTGCTTTTGGGCTGCAGAAGGTGCCCCAAAACAAAATTTGTTTGCTGCAAACAAATTTCATTTTCTTTTGGGCTGCAGATCACCAGATCAATATACAGTCAGGTCCAGAAATATTGGGACATCGACACAATGATAACATCTATGGCTCTATACACCACCACAATGGAGTTGGAATGAAACAAACACAATGTGCTTTAACTGCAGACTGTCAGCTTTAATTTGAGGGTATGTACATCCAACTCAGGTGAACGGTGTAGGACTTACAGCAGTTTGCAGATGTGCCTCCCACTTGTTAAGGGACCAAAGGTAATGGGACAGAATAATAATCATAAATCAATCTTTCCCTTCTTAATACTTGGTTGCAAATCCTTTGCAGTCAATCACAGCCTGAAGTCTGGAACGCATAGACGTCACCAGACGCTGGGTTTCATCCCTGGTGATGCTCTGCCAGGCCTCTACTGCAACTGTCTTCAGTTCCTGCTTGTTCTTGGGTCATTTTCCCTTCAGTTTTGTCTTCAGCAAGTGAAATGCATGCTCAATGGGATTCAGGTCAGGTGATTGACTTGGCCATTGCATAACATTCCACTTCTGTCCCTTCAAAAACTCTTTGGTTGCTTTTGCAGTGTGCTTTGGGTCATTGTCCATCTGCACTGTGAAGCGCCGTCCTTTGAGTTCTGCAGCATTTGGCTGAATGTGAGCAGATAATATTGCCCGAAACACGTCAGAATTCATCCTGCTGCTTTTGTCAGCAGTCACATCATCAATAAATACAAGAGAACCAGTTCCATTGGCAGCCATACATGCCCACGCCATGACACTACCACCACCATGCTTCACTGATGAGGTGGTATGCTTAGGATCATGAGCAGTTCCTTTCCTTCTCCATACTCTTCTCTTCCCATCACTCTGGTACAAGTTGATCTTGGTCTCATCTGTCCATAGGATCTTGTTCCAGAACTGTGAAGGCTTTGTTAGGTGTTGTTTGGCAAACTCTAATCTGGCCTTCCTGTTTTTTGAGGCTCACCAATGGTTTACATCTTGTGGTGAACCCTCTTTATTCACTCTGGTGAAGTCTTCTCTTGATTGTTGACTTTGACAAACATACGCCTACCTCCTGGAGAGTGTTCTTCTTGATCTGGCCAACTGTTGTGAAGGGTGTTTTCTTCACCAGGGAAAGAATTGTTCGGTCATCCACCACAGTTGTTTTCCGTGGTCTCCCGGGTCTTTTGCTGTTGCTGAGCTCACCGGTGCGTTCCTTATTTTTGAGAATGTTCCAAACAGTTGTTTTGGCCACACCTAATTTTCTTGCTATCTCTCTGATGGGTTTGTTTTGTTTCTTCAGCCTAATGATGGCTTGCTTCACTGATAGTGACAGCTCTTTGGATCTTATCTTGAGAGTTGACAGCAACAGATTCCAAATGCAAATAGCACACTTGAAATGAACTCTGGGCCTTTTATCTGCACATTGTAATTGGGGTAATGAGGGAATATCACACACCTGGCCATGGAACAGCTGAGAAGCCAATTGTCCCATTACCTTTGGTCCCTTAACAAGTGGGAGCACATCTGCAAACTGCTGTAAGTCCTACACCGTTCACCTGGGTTGGATGTACATACCCTCAAATTAAAGCTGACAGTCTGCAGTTAAAGCACATTGTGTTTGTTTCATTCCAACTCCATTGTGGTGGTGTATAGAGCCAAAGATGTTAGAATTGTGTCCATGTCCCAATATATCTGGACCTGACTGTATCTCGATATTGGGGTACCGGATGGTGCCTTAGAAGCCAGGATATCTCGATCTCGGTAGTATTGGGGTTAAGAGCAAAAAAGGACACTATGAATACAGAGATGAGTGTTCGTCGGGTTTGCGACGGCTTTTCCCTGCACTACAACGGCCCTGTGGTGCTTGCTGAATACACCGCAGGGTCGCTGAAATGGGATCGCCAAATTGCACCGAATTGAAGAGAATGAAAAGTCACTGAACGCGCGGTGACTTTTCGATTTTCTTTGACTAACCCTGATCATCATCCACACAACTTTGCATCATTAAGCGCAGTGAGTGCTTATTTAGCAAGGCACGTGATGCGAAAGGTAACTTTGTCTCAGTAACAAATGAAAGTTCTCAAATCCTTTATGAACGCACATTTTTTCACTTTTAAAACTTTTTGGAAGGAGGATAAATGGTCTGTGGTGAATTTGTTTGCACAACATATACACAAAACAAACCACCTCACCCGCAACACATTCCTGCAGCGCCGCACAATGTGATCAGCAGGTTCTGGATGCTGCTGGGAGTCGGTGATAGCTGTTTAAAATTAGCCAACGCGCTGAAAGTGATTGAAGTGACAAAACTATGCTTTGCGCAAGTACACAAACCACAAACACCACCCGAAGCACAGCCTGTTTGTGCACGACACATTAATTTGATGAAAAATAAGATTGTATTAGAAAAGAAAAAAAAGAAAAATCCTGCAGCGATTAAAGATGAATAAAAAGAAAATGACAAACAGAATGTTAGATAATGTCAGAAGAATAGAGTGCTGGATTCCAAAACTACTGTAAAATTAACCCCTTAGTGTAACATGCTCATTTTATACTTAAAGGGACATGCTACATTAGGGATGCTCCGATACCATTTTTTTAACACATTGTACAAATACTATTTTCCGTTACTTACCGATAACTGATACTTTTATTTAATGTCATGTGACCGCTTTCCAATAAATAATTTAGGATTTTGCTGAAAGTCTGTCCAATTTATGTTAATATTGAAATGTACGGCCAGACACCCCATATACCCACTACACAGGCCTGCACACACACACCATATATATATATATATGTTACGGGTAAAGCCCAAAGTGTGGTTAATCCTAGGATTACCCGGGTAATCCTAGCATTACCCAGGCCTCATTAGCAAAAGTCTGAAGTGAAATGAAATTTCGGACTTTACCCGGGTAATCTGCAAAGTATCCAGAGGCCTCTGGGTACCCTGCGTTTATGCTCTATTTTAACCGGGTAATTTGCAGATTACTCTAGTGTTGTTGGATAAAGTGTCATGTTCAACGAAACATCCGCACTTCATCCGGGTAATCTGCAAAGTATCCAAATGCCTCTGGGTTTTTGGCTTTTCTTGGGTTTTCAGCAGGTTACAGTTGACTGAATTCCGAGGATTACCCGGATAAAGCTGCAAACTGTTATCTGACGGTAACTAAGACTGGGGTCAGACGAGCGCAGTTATCACGTCCGTGTTGCCGCACAGTTGTACGTCCGCGGCAGCATAGCATTCTGACCAATGGAGCCCCACACACGAAGTACGTCCGCACGGAAGTGCGGATGCATGGCGGACGCGGCAAACGGACGCAGGTTAGGCAAGAACGTAATACTGCTAGAACGGACGTGCGGAGTGCGCCACGTCTGCAACGTCCGTGTAGCTTTGTATGTGAGTGATGAAACGAGGTCAGACGGACTGCATTTATACGTCCAGCATTTTTGACGGACAGAATGTTTTTTCATTTTAATTTATTTTCCCTGCTACATCAGTCAAAAAATACATCAGTGAAAAAAACTGACTGTGTGGCCACTACCTTGTTGTCAGTCAGTAAGTACGTCCGTACTGCACGGACGCACAGTCCGTACAAAATGTGCTCATCTGACCCTAGCCTTAATAGTGCTTTTTTGTTAATTTTTAATGAATTTGTATCCACAGTCACAAACCGCACTAAATAACCATAAGGCTACTCTGTGCATTAATTGTCTGAAAATTTATTTATGAAGATTAAAGATCTTACATAAAGAGTAACCTGATGGTTATTATGTTTTATAAATGATATATAAGCACATATGACACAGAATAAAGATCATGTAACTCTTTCACATTCATATAAGAAACATATCCTGTTACTCTGTATATTCATTATATCCGCAATACATTTTAATGTTTGTCTTTTGACATTTTCATTGATAATATCCATAGATAATAGCAAAATTCACTGTTACCCAAGCGGGGTTGGATGCTCTGCAGATTACCCAGGTGAAGCTGTGCATAGTCCTCAGATTACCCAGGTGAAGCTGTGCATAGTCCTCAGATTACCCGGGTGAAGCTTCAGATTTGCACATTATCCGGGTAAAGTGCGAATTTTTCAGTTCTTCCAGACTGTTACCCAAGGGCAGTTGGTTAGTCCTAAAATTACCCGGGTAAAGTCCGGAATTTTCATTTTTTTGCAGGTTTACCCAGCGGTTTTGGGTGATGTCAGGATTAACCGGGTAATCCTAGGATTAACCGCACTCCGGGATTTACCCGTAACATATATATATATATATAACAAAAACCATGGAGAGAGCACTCCAGACAAACACATTCAAAAACCTGCAACAACCGCTCCATGCATGGGTACATAATGCCAGCTTTTACCACATGGTGAAAATTTCATAACTCTGAGCTTTGCTGAATAAAATGGTGGAAATTTGGTTCGCAATGAACGGCCGTGAATTGCTTAAGTCTGCCAACAGCGTCAATATAATCCACCTTCTGGCAGGTCCTACTCTGCAAACCTAATGACTGCCCATCATGGGATAAACTCACTGAGTTTATTTAACCTTGATCTGCGGGAGCTCCATGAAGGGACCTGTTCCTCAGTAAGTGAGTTTATCCCATGATGGGCAGTCATTAGGTTTGCAGAGTAGGACCTGCCAGAAGGTGGATTACATTGACGCTGTTGGCAGACTTAAGCAATTCACGGCCGTTCATTGCGAACCAAATTTCCACCATTTTATTCAGCAAAGCTCAGAGTTATGAAATTTTCACCATGTGGTAAAAGCTGGTATTATGTACCCATGCATGGAGCTGTTGTTGCAGGTTTTTGAATGTGTTTGTCTGGAGTGCTCTCTCCATGGTTTTGTTTTGTATTTTATTTTGAGACGCACCCGCACTGAAACGCTTAGTTAAGGCTGAGTGCTACCCCCCATGTGTTTTCCATATATATATATATATATATCCCACAGGCATCAGATACATGCATACCAAACAGACAGCAGAGCAGAGTGTGTGTGTGTTTGTATATACTGTATATATTATCAGAGCCGTAGCTAGCTTGTTTTGCACCCGAGGCAAGAACAGAAAATTGTGCCCCCACACACAATATTTTTTACAGAGTTTAGTATGTATGTATGTATCCCCTGTGCACGCGCCCCCTAAAGCTGACATCCATGATATCTGATTGGCTGAGAATGCTAATCACAGATTGGATAATAACTTAGCACTTTGTTTTGAATTTTACAGATCTTCCGTTCCAGTGCAAACTCACCATCAGCAGGGCTGCAGAGCAAATGCACACTGTCAGAAGGACAAACTGGAACTCAAGAAGATATATAATATTCAAAACAAAGTGCGAAGATATTATCCAATCTGTGATTAGCATTCTCAGCAAATCAGATATCACAGATGTCATATTTATGAGGCGCATGCGCAGGGGATCCCGTTTCCACATTATATGGAGGATGTGCATGCGCATATCAGCAGCAGATGGTCAAATTTGACAAAGCTAGGGACGCACCTGTGGGCATATTGTCAAATTTAAATTTGTACGCGATTCACACAAAGTCACAGATTCACATACTCACTGATACACATAACAATCGCTCAGATTCACTCACTGATTATTAATTCTCACACTCTGTCCCCCCTTCCGTGCACATTCTTTCCCTCTTTCCATTGTCTTCCTCTTTCTCCCCTTCTCATGCCCATTTTCTCCCCCTTCCAAGTCCATGCTCCCCTCCTTCTCCAGTCCATCCCCCTCCTTTTCATATTCATTTCACCCCCTTCCTTTTCTCAGTCCATTCCCCCTTTTCATATTCATTTCACCCCTCCTTTTTCAGTCTATTCCCCTCCTTTTCATATTCATTTCACCCATTTTTCCAGTCTATTCCCCCTTTTCATATTCATTTCACCCCCTTCCTTTTCTCAGTCCATTCCCCCTCCTTTTCATATTCATTTCACCCCCTTCCTTTTTCAGTCCATTCCCCTTTTCATATTCATTTCACCCCCTCCTCTTTCAGTCCATTGCCCATCCTGTTATGTCCATTTTCCCCTCCTTCTCATGTTCATTTCACCCCCTTTTTTCAGTTCATTTCCCCTCCTGTCATGTTCATTCCACCCCATTTCTCCCTCCTTTTTCAGTTCATTCCCCCTACTGTCATGATCATCTCATGCCCACCCCTCCTTTTGCAGTCAATTCCCTCTCCTGTCATTTTCATTTCACACCCCTTTTCATATAATTGAAAAGTGAACAAGAGTGCGGTGTTAAAAGAAAAAAAAGCATTTATTTTTGTTTTTACATAAAACCTGGTCATATTTGGTATGATTTGATATGGCATGATCTGACCTTTCCAATGATACCTGGCATAACCCTGTAGCTACTACGGTTCTATAGATACAATCAGTCCAAAGGCCCATCAGTGCAGAGACATAGTTATCCTTTCTCTGGGCCTATTGTGGGACATGGGCCTGGAGCTGCAGCTCCAAGAGCCCCTAGGTTAAGGCTAGGGTCAGACTAACGCAGTATTAACGTGCGTTTAGCAGCACTAAATCACGGCCGTGCTAGCAGCAAATGACGTCCAATGCCAGGCAGCATACGAAGAACGGCCGCAGAAAAGTGCGGCTGCGCAACGCAAGTGGTAAACGAACGCATTTTTTCGAGAACGTCAAACCGCTAGTACAGACGTACAGAGTGCGCTGCGTCTGCTAGCGGCGTGTGTGTGTGATTAGGAGACGTCAGATGCTGCTAATGTCCGGCCAACATAACGTCCAGACGCAAAAAGGGTTTTATTGATGATCCATACAAAATCACGGACGAAAATGCGCATCGTATGACCGCTATCGCGTATTCCGTGAAAAAATACGTCCATTCGTTCAAACGCACTTTTTCACGGACAACGTGAAAAATGCGTTAGTCTGACCCTAGCCTAATCCAGCTCTGGTATAGGGCACTGCTCGGATGAGTTGGGGTGGATGAAGACTAGAGGAGTCTTATTGGTTGTAACGTATGTACAATGTTGCGCTTTACATTCAAATTTTCATAAAAAATTTTGAGCCGTTTCTGATCCTTTGTATGACATGATGCCACAAGTGGTAAGTTTCACCTCTGACATCATGTGACAGGACAAATTTATTATAAATATTTTATAAAACGCCCCTCAGCCTGGATTTATAAGGTGTCAGTGTAACATAAACGGATTTTGTGTTTTAGACTTAGAGGCCACGCCCATTATTATATGCAAATATACCAAAATCTGAAGGGCAAAAAAAAAAGGAAACAAAACCCTCAATACTTCTGATCCAAAGCATTTCGGATAAGGGAGACTCAACATCATAGAAACACTGATAATTCAGCTCTATCTCCACCTGGTGGTTACATATATACAGTTGTGTTCAAAATTATTCAACCCCCAATGCTGTAAAGGGTTTTAGGGAATTTAGTGACATTTGTAATTGTATTCAGAATGAAATCCTACAAGGACTTTTTAAAGAACCATAAGCAACTAAAATGACATCAATTGGTTTTGTAATACAGTAGTAAATGTTTCTTTTGTGAATTCTTCATTGACACAATTATTCAACCCCTTAAAGACTACCACTCTGAAGAACAGAGGTTCATTCAAGTGTTTTCAATCAGGTATTGAAAACACCTGTGGATGTCACGGAGCAGCAATAAAGCATAATAAGCACCAATTAGGCAGCTTTAAAATGACTGTGATACTCAGCTCCTTCTAGACATTTACTGGTGTGGTTACAAACATGGTGAAGTCAAGAGAATGGTCCAGGAAGACAAGAGAAGAGGTGATTACTCTTCACAGGAAGGGCAATGGCTATAAGAAGATTGCAAAGATGTTAAACATACCAAGAGAGATCATAGGAAGCATCATTCGCAAATTCAAGGCAAAGGGCACTGTTGAAACGCTACCTGGTCGTGGCAGAAAGAAGATGCTGACTTCGACTGCTGTGCGCTACCTGAAGCGTAGAGTGGAGAAAAGTCCCCGTGTGACTGCTGAGGAACTGAGAAAAGATTTGTCAGATGTGGGTACTGACGTTTCAGCTCAGACAATACGGTGCACACTGCGTAATGAAGGCCTCCATGCCAGAACTGAAAAATGGTTACTGTGACGCGTTTCGGCACCCTCTGTGCCTTTTTCAAACAGTGTGGTGTGTATGGGTATCCTATACACACCACACTGTTTGAAAAAGGCACAGAGGGTGCCGAAACGCGTCACAGTAACCATTTTTCATCCCCCCCCATTTTATGGAATAAACCAATTTTTGTCATTTTACCTTTTTCTGATCTAATCCATTTATTTATTTTAACCTCTTCTGAAGAAAATCACTTGCCTTCCTATCCTCCTGGATTGAAGGTGATAGGCAGAGGTAGCAAGAGTTTTTCTCATTTTTCCTTCATACTCCAATTATCCCTCCTCTCATCTGGAAGTCGACCAAGGAGCAGAGTTCGGAACAAGAAGACACTACAGGAGAAAGGGGTAAGGTGCTCACCTGACTGAGAAGCACCACTCGCCTTCATAATCGAGGCTCCACCATTGGTGAGTGGGACGATAATTGTAACCATCTAAATATACAAACTGAGTTATGCTATGGGAGCACTCCCTCTCTGTATGTGTTTTATTTGAGGACAACCGGATCTTTTTCGCCTAAAAGGGGGAACGTCACCCTGTATTTGGCGTGAGGCATTTCAATCCAGAGCCGGGACCCATCAGGCTCTTAAATTTGTGAGTGTGATATATATATTTAAGATACTCACTTAAATCCATTATAGCAGTCTGCACTATTATTCTTCTTTTCTCCTCCCCATGCTATGGAATTCACCAATTGGAGGAAGGAAGTACAACGCTGGGACATTTGACTCTATAAATCATTTGGCGGCCAACAACCCTGATTTGGTCCATTTACCCATTGGGTAACCCTCTACACACGCACATTGTGTGGTAATAGACCAGAGACTGGTAAAATTACTGGACACTATTACGGACTCCTTGATTTCATATCAACACTTTTTGTGTTTGCACTTTTATTAATAGAGGATCAATACAAATATATAGCATCCGCACTCACGTTTTAGACTGTGGACCCTTCAGGATCCACACCAGTACTTTTTGCGTTGCACTATATTAATAGAAGAATGTTACGAATACTTGCACTTTATATGCAATTTGCACATTACGTTATTGTGAGATTGATTCACATATATGACAGTAGGTAGTAGTACCACTATTGCTGAATTGCACTTTATGATTGTGATTTGCACGTTATTTGCACTTTCTGCACGTGTTTTTCCTCACCTTGCATTTTTTGAGGCGGACCCACATGCAAGATATTAGAGGTTACCAACGCTGTTGTTAATTTTTGTACATTCTGTTGCATATTGCACAAGATTGTTTTAGGGAAAGACTGATTCACTGAATATTCCCCTTGTCAAACGTCTATAGACAACTGATATATACCCACCACACTAAGCATTTCCCATTTTAGAAAGTATCAAGTGCGCCACTAGGACCCCACCTTTTCCATATCATCCATCTGCACATTTGAGTTGAGATTTTTTGTGCAGCACCTTGTAGGCAGCAACCCCCTAAACTGAATTACTGATTAAGCGCCTCCACAGACACTCACTCTTGTTAAAGTGCTGAAGCTGTTTGAACAGCTTGGAGAGCCTGTTTTCCTTTTTACAGAAACATGGATCATCCCCAGCTGCATTTTTATGCATGTAGTAGCACCAGATTTCCAGCAGGGGGAGAAGTCTGTCAAATAACCTTACTACCTCTAAAATGTGTTTTGTGATGGTGTCCTGCCCCATGATTTAGGATTTATTGTATAATTTCTGTTTTGTGTTGAATCTGCCTTTGCTGCTTACATGCTATTGAGCTCATAGCTATTTTGTCCCTTCTGGGTTTCCCTAGCTTTCTGTATCCAGTTAGTTTCCACCCCTCTGCTCAGTGTCTTGTTGTTAGTTACTTCCTGGTTAAGTAGCAGCCATTCTGTGCTCACTGCTGGACAAAACTAATGTCTTTTTACCTGCATTGCTGTACACTATTACAAGATTGTCAATTTGATCATTAATCTCTTCAACTGGATTCATCTTTCTATCTGCCGAACTTCATCGTGTGAGTACTGGTCAAATACAGACTTCGCTAGTCTAAAGCACCCACGCCTCACAGCTTTGCTTAGGGAAGCAGAATAGATGGGTATATTAATTTTTAGACTGTCTGCAATGGAGAGATGTTTTCCATAAATCCACTGTGTCCTGGCAGTGGATTTAAAGAAAACAACTTGGTAGAGAAGGGGTTAACAGAAATAATGCTGATTTCAACAAATAACATTTCATACTTGATAAGGAGGGAGAGAGGGGGGGTTTGAAAGAGAGGAGGCAGAAGGTTGAATGTACGTGTTAAATGTTTTTTATTCCTCATTTTCCTTTTTTTTATTTGTGATGCAGGGGGTCACGGGTTGCGGTGTACCAAGGGAAAACCCACCCTTAGAGTTCTCCATTTGGAGGCAACACGTTTTTTCAGTGGAGTGGAAGAACAGCTTTAAGGTATTATTTTAGGAATAATTAGCAGAAGTATACAGTGTTGGACAATTTTAGATAAGCCCTGATGTTTATACCTCCTGATAATTAGTCATTGTGGCACGTAACGTCTGCTTGATTTGCATTTTAATGTATAAATGCTCACTTGAGGGAGGACGCAGCGAGAGTCAAAAAACGCCACAGAACCTGTTGCCTAAAAATGAGCAAAAAATGGATCCGAATATTAGCTAACCCTAATCCTAACACGATTGTGGCGAGAAAAGGTACCGTACAATTACAAGGATTTAAAATAAATTATATATAGAAAAAAATAATAATAATTTGATTACGGAGGAAATGAAAACTCTCCAATAGAGGTACTGCTGAATGGTCCTGAAAATGTTCGACAGCTCCCAAAGTATACTTTCCGAAAATGAGGCGAGGCGTCAGATTCAGACACACCTGAATTGGAGTGTAGTTTTCGACTGAGTAGTTTTTAACCTCCTTCGCTACCACGATGGACAATACACGATCTGCAAGGCACCTCCTGGTTCCCCGAAAATAAATATAGTGGTCGATATGCTGTCCCAAAGGAGCAATGCAAAGGAATTTAGTTAAGTACAAACACAATTTATTTGCATTTGGGCTCCAGAACTTGACCCTAAGGTTTTAGCACAGTGGGCATGATGCTTGAGCTGCCAACACATTTTAAAACCAGCTGGGAATGTGTCTGACTAACATCTCTCCAGCTGATCCTGCGCGGACACAAGAACTGCAGTAACTCCATTTGGCCAGTAGATGGTGACATCTGCCTGCAAGTAGGTTATTACAGTAACATGCTCAAAAGGGCCCTAGAATAAGAAGCGATTCTAAGTCATTGTTCTTGACCCGCCAGTACAAAGTAACACTGGTGTGAAAATCTATAGTGATGGAGTTTTGCTAGGGGGGGGTGTCATGTGACAAATGGAGAATAAAATCTACAAATCACACTTCGCTGTAATCTGAGGATGAAGAAGAGAGACAGACCCTGGGCCTCCTTTTGCCAAAGAGTGGGGTGAAGTCATCCCAAGATGGAAGATCGTGGAGTTGGGATCTACCGCAGGGCTGTGAAGACTCACGCCCCCCCCCCAGATGTTGATGCCTACAATTCCCATAATTCTTTCAATGCAATAGATGGCCAGGGAATCATGGGAGCTGTAGTTCAGAAGCATCGGGGGGGAACGGAGATTGACAGCCCTGATCTAGTGGAAATATACAATAGATTCACATTGACACTGGTATAGATCTGTGGAGTCTGTGTCGTGGGAATCAGTGTACGATTTAAACAGTGATAATTCATTAATCATATTTTACCCCTTCGCACATCTGTTTCTGCTTGTTGACCCTAAACAAAGCGCTAATGACGGCTTCCATTGAAGTGGCGCTGCAGGCCCCACGGCAGACGCCTGTATTCGGGATTGTATTTATGTCACACGATCAAGCGAGAGTCTCTCTTCCGTTGCCGTCTCCTCGGCTGGAAAAATAAACCAAAAGCAAACCTCAATCCCTCTGATGTTTTCCCTGGTGAGAATACGGCTTCCCCGGGGGCAACTGCGGCTCGTAAGGATGTGCAGCCTACAAGAGACATATCCGATTCTCTCTGTGCTTCTAACAGACTCACAACATCAAATGTAATAACCACGAAACTACACCATCGCAAGATGCGGAGGAGTATTTATGACACGCACATATATTGTTAGTATATTAAAGGGATGTATTATTAAAAATACAATTCCCTTCATGTTGGGACATACTTGAAAACGAGAGAAATCTCAATGTATCCTTCCTGGTAAAATACTTTTATAAATAAATGTTGAAAAAAAAAATAATCTAGTATTCCCTTTTTTGTAGCGTAGAATAGGAACTGCAAATTGTGCAGCTCTACGGACTTGCGCACTTTATGTACGCAGGTTCTGCCGCGCCTGCGCAGAACGATGGATTGCTGCTTCTCTGAGACCGCTTGCTATCTGGTGACCGCCCGGCAGCCGGGAAATGCAAAATCCCAGGTGCTAGTGATGCTGGATGGGGTGGAGGGAACTGCTCCATTTTAACCAGTGTTTTCACCAGATCAGGGCGGGGTAGAATAAAGTGGTCAGGATGAGTAGAGTGTCCCTTTGCGTGTAAAGCTGGGGTCAGACGAGCGCTCTATGTGTGCCCGTACTGACGTGCCCTCAGGCGTCACAACGCTGTGATGGGGCCAGCCACACGCTGTTGCGCACGCACGACAGCGGCCGTGCTGCATTCGTGCAGCAAGCCTCCCCTTCAGAGCGCTAGGACGCGCATTGACGGGGCTGCAAACCAGGATCCTCCGTAAGGCTAGGGTCAAACGAACGCATTATTCGCAGCGACCGTCAAAAAGTGCGTCCGAACGCATTGACGTATTTTTTCACGGAATGCGCGAAAACGGTCAGATGACGCGCATTTTCGTGCGTGATTTTTTTACGGATCGTCAATAAAACACTTTTTGCGTTTTGGACGCTATGTTGGCCGGACATTAGCAGCGTCTGACGTCTCCTAATCACGCACACACGCCGCTATGCCGCCACAGCGCACTCTGTACGTCAGTACTAGCGGTTCTGCGTTCTCGAAAATATGTGTTAATTTTCCACTTGCGTTGCGCGGCCGGACTTTCGTGCGGCCGTACTTCGTATATTGGCCGTCATTTGCTGCTACTGCGGCCGTGATTAAGTGCGCCTAAACGCATGTTAAAATGCGTTAGTCTGACCCCAGCCTAAGAGGATAGTGCGCTCAGCGCTGCAAGGCTCGAACTGCACTCAGCGAGGTGGCCAGACGGGCGTCAGAGTGGAAGGAACGTCCACTCTCACGGACGTTCCTTCCACTCTTACTACCGCTCGTCTGACCCCGGCCTTAGTGGGGAAAATGTGCATAAATAGTGGAAAGGGCAAAAAAAAAAGAGATTAAAATCCTCCACTGCACGAAAAGAGGATAAATTAGGGATACAACAAAACTTTCAGCCCATAGAAAAAAAGGACCAAAAATATCAGCTAAAAAAAAATACAAACCAATTGAAATGTCATTTACGTGAGTAGGGTTAGAAATCAGAGTTAGCGTTCAGGGTTAGGATTACAATTTGAGGGGGTCAGAGCACCAAATTGGCCACGAAATTGCACCGAACAGTTTATTTCTCCGTACGATCAATTTCAGGTGACCTTCAGCTATTCAAAACCAGGCAATTCGCTAAATATTGGCGAATTGCCAGCGAAATATGGTGACCCTTCAACAGCAGTGAAACCCCCCACAGAGAAGTAATAGCACCGAAATGTCAGTGAAATGCCCTGTTGTTCAGTGGTTTCATTCGTCAGGTTTATTCAGGCGAATCCCATAGGCTTCAATGTTAAAAATATTCCCATTTTTATTAAATATTTATTAAACCATGTATTCTTTTCATTTGCAGCAAAAAGTCTTATTTATTATTAAGGCATTTTTTTGCAAAATTTTTAATTCTGATTTATTTTTTTTAAATGGCGGGGGTTTTCTCATTCTGTAACAGACCGTTTTATTCTTATGCAAAGGTTATCTATTATTTCCTGGCATTTTCATGCACTAGTTTTTTTTTTTAAACGTGTGTTAAGGCCTGCGCCAGACGAACGCTGTGATCACGTCCGTGTCGCGCACAGTTTAACATCTGTCGTAGCATAGAATCGTGATCAAGAGACCCACACACGAAGCATGTGCGCACCGAACTGCGCACGTACAACGCTCGTGGCAAACGGACGCAAGTTAGGATGAGGTCAGACTAACGCATTTTTAACGTGCGTTTAGGCTAAGGTCAGACGAAAGCAGTTTTAACGTGCGTTTACCTGCACGAAATCACGGCCGTGCTAGCAGCAAATGACGTCCAATGCCAGGGAACATACGACGAACGGCCGCACGAAAGTTCGTCCGCGCAACGCAAGTGGCAAACGAACGCATTTTTTCGAGAATGTCAAACCGCTACTACTGACGTACAGAGTGCGCTGCGTCCGCATAGCGGCGTGTTTGCGTGATTGGGAGATGTCAGACACTGCACACGTCCGGCCAACATCACGTCCAGACGCAAAAGGGTTTTATTGATGATCCGTACAAAATCACGGACGAAAATGCGCATCGTATGACCGCTATCGCGTATTCCGTGAAAAAATACATCCATTCGTTCGAACGCACTTTTTCACGGACAACGTGAAAAATGCATTCGTCTGACCCTAGCCTTAGGCGCACTTAATCACGGCCGCAGTAGCAGCAAATGACGGCCAATATACGAAGTACGGCCGCACGAAAGTCCGGCTGCGCAACGCAAGTGGAAAATGAACGCATTTTTTCGAGAACCGCTAGTACTGACGTACTGAGTGCGCAGCTGCGGCATAGCGGCGTGTGTGCGTGATTAGGAGACGTCAGACGCTGCTAATATCCAGCCAACATAACGTCCAGACGCAAAAAGTGTTTTATTGACGATCCGTAAAAAATCACGCACAAAAATGCGCGTCGTCTGACCATTTTCGCGCATTCCGTGAAAAAATACGTCAATGCGTTCGGACGCAATTTTTGACGGTCGCTGCGAATAATGCGTTTGTTTGACCCTAGCCTAAGGCAAGAACGTAAAACCGCTGCCACAGGAGCGCAGAGTGCGCCACGTCGCATAGCGTTGTGTGTGAGTGATGAGATGTCAGACACAGCGCATTTGCGACGTCCAGCACCTTGACGCACAAAATGCCTTTTCATATCCTTTTCAAATTTTTATCATTTTTCATATTAATTTTATTTCCCATAGTTCCATTTTTTTCTACATCCGTCAAGAAAAACGGACCGTGTGGTGTCTACGGTATCTCCCGTCAGTACTAGGGATGAGCGTTCGGTTCGGATCTGTTCGGAGTTCGATTCAAACATCGGCTGTTCGTCGAACTTTGAACATTTCCGCATGTTCGCCGCATGTTCGCCCACAATGGACCACAATGCACTTTTCCACTGGCCTGAAGCTTGTAATTGGCTACAGTCTTGCACCTGACCACAGGTCAGGTGCAAGACTATGCCAATCACGGCTCAGAGTCCTGATTGGGCAAATGTTGCCCAATCATGGGCTCACAGAGCTAAGTCCAGCAGCACACTATATAAGGCTTCCCTGCCTGCAGCCCCAGCGTGTGTGTTTGCAGAGTGAATCAGAGAGGAGAGGAGATTGTTCTGTCAGGGTGTATCAGTGACGTTGTAGGAGATTTCTGGGAATTAGAATCTGTGTTGGCACTGCCAGGCTATCAGGGACAGTTTGTAAAGGTGAGTTGGAGATTTCTGGGAATTTGAATCTGTCTTGGCACTGCCAGGCTATCAGGGACAGTGTGTTGCAGTGAGTTGTAGGAGATTTCTGGGAATTTGAATCTGTGTTCAACAGAGGGGTTACGTACGGTGTGAAGGCACTTGCTGTCACCAAAGGCACAATATTTGGGTGCACTGCCACTGACGCCTATACCAGATTCATATCATTTTAATATTGGACCGCAGGGTCCACCACTGCACTCTTCCACAATACCACAGAGGGGTTACGGTGTGACGGCACTGTTGCCGACACTAAAGGCCCAATTTTAAAGCACCTATTGTTACTTTCATCCAAAGCCTGCATAAGTTTCACCATAATTTAGCCCAAAAAAATCACTAAACTTGTTCTGCGTGTCCTAAAACGTCTCCTCTTTTCGTACAGGCTGCCGCCCCAAGCAGTTGTTTATGAATAGATTAAAGGAAAACCATTTACCGTCATTTGAAACGTCATTTTTTTTGTTTTTAAATGTTTCTATACATCCTACAAATCCGCCACTTCACGGGCAGGTTATGGGGACCTCCTAGGCACGATATTTGAAGGAATTTTTCGTTTTTATTCTTAACCTTTATTTCATGGAAAACTCAGTTTCTTTAAACAAGTTTTTTTTTTTACTTTTTGTCCTTGTTTCCTGTCCCCCAGGGGACTACCCGGACGCCCATACACCTTTTATGACAAATATCTAGCATATATGCCCTCTTGGAGGGCACTCTAAAAATCTAACGTTCGGGTCCCTTTGACTTACATTGAGTTCGGATCGTGTTCGAGTCCGAACTGGATCTTTTGAAAGTGTTCGAGTTCGAACCGCACACGGGAGCGTTTGGCTCATCCCTAGCCAGTATGTCCATTCGTTATGCACGCAGGCAGAGTGCGCTCAGACTGTGTTCGTCTGACTCTAGCCTAAAAGTTGCTTTTTTTTTTTTTTTTACCTGATTGGCGGTTTTTCCGGGAGCTTGGTGGAGGTCTCTTCGGCAGGTTATCGGCTTTTTCGGATCGATTTGGCAGATCGTCGGATGCATTCGACGGGTTTTCCATTTGTTTGGTGTTTTTTCGATTCATCGCACTTCGTAGCCCCTGCGGTGAATGCTGAATTTACCACAAGGAAGGCGAATTTAACTTGCCGAAGTGCGGCAAACGGGAGAGCACCGAAATGCCTTTAAAATTACAAATTGGGGTTGGAGTTTAGGGTTAGGCAAGACTTTTCATGGAACAACCATCCACATAGTGGAAGGCGAGGCTTTTTGACCCAAAGAAGCGATTCTCCTAAATAAGGTATAACTGGTGAGTGCGACCCGGTATGCCAGGGGTCAGCGACCTTGCCCCCCCTGTAGTTTTTGAATTACATCTCCCATGATGCTTAGTCATTAGTTTATTTTCAAAGTATTTTACCAGGAAGGATACATTGAGATTTTCTCGTTTTCAAGTATGTCCTGGGTTCAAGAACATAGAAATTTTTACAGTTGTTACAGAAATACAAAGTAATAAAATGCAAGATATTAAAAACAACACAAATATACAGATTAACACAGAAATAAATATGTAGGAAATAAAGTCATTAATCATTATGTTACATGTTTACAGGTGCATTCTGTATATAGTCACTATGTTACATGTTTACAGGCGCATTCTGTATATAGTCACTATGTTACATGTTTACAGGTGCATTCTGTATATAGTCACTATGTTACATGTTTACAGGTGCATTCTGTATATAGTCACTATGTTACATGTTTACAGGTGCATTCTGTATATAGTCACTATGTTACATGTTTACAGGTGCATTCTGTATATAGTCACTATGTTACATGTTTACAGGTGCATTCTGTATATAGTCACTATGTTACATGTTTACAGGTGCATTCTGTATATAGTCACTATGTTACATGTTTACAGGTGCATTCTGTATATAGTCACTATGTTACATGTTTACAGGTGCATTCTGTATATAGTCACTATGTTACATGTTTACAGGCGCATTCTGTATACAGTCACTATGTTACATGTTTACAGGCGCATTCTGTATATAGTCACTGTGTTACATGTTTACAGGTGCATTCTGTATATAGTCACTATGTTACATGTTTACAGGCACATTCTGTATTTGCTGTACAATCTGCTTTCTTACCGCGGGCTCAGGTAGGATTTGTTTCTGTACAGGGCACCTAGTTTGGGGTAAAGTTTAGATGAGAGTTTTTCGATGTGGGGGCCAAAGGATAGATTTGGGTCTAACCACATACCTAGGTATTTGAGAGAAGTGACTGTGGTCAGCGTGCCATTTGATTTTGTCCCAACACATAGATGGGGTGTTTGCAATTTGTGTAGTTTAGGTTTTGTTCCAGAGAGCATCGTTACAGTTTTTTCAGTATTTAGAAAAAGTTTGCTATGTTTGATCCACTTTTCTACCTCTGTGAATTGTTCTTGCAGCACGGCCTCCAGCTGCGGGAGATTTGGTTTGCTGGTATAGATTACAGTGTCGTCTGCGTACATGTGTACAGTTGAGGCTTTGCAGACGTTGGGCAGATCATTTATGAATATTGTGAATAGCAGGGGGCCGAGTATTGAGCGTTGAGGTCAGGGCCGCCATCAGGGCATTACACCCCATGCTGCTGTAAGGGGCCTGGGCCACCGGGGCCCCATCAGGCAGGGGCGGCGCTTTTTTTACAGCTCCGGTATCGGAATCTGAGTCCGAATCCGGAGCTGACTGTGTCTCCTCCGGCTCCTGCAGGCTTTGCTGGCTGGGCGGGGCCAAGCAGTGTGCGGAGCCTCCCAAGCATGCTGCTTTGGCTCCGCCCCCTCCAGTCAGTGAAGCCTGCAGGAGCCAGGAAGACGGCGGAGTGGTGAGCCAGACCCCCATACCAGGGACCAGGCCCAGCCCCTACCAGACCCCAGGGACCAGACCCCAAGGCCCAGACCCGACTCAGGGCCCAGACCCCAGGCCAGACTCAGGGCCCAGACCAGACCCCAGGGACCAGACCCGACCATACCAGACCCCAGGGACCAGACCCCAAGGCCCAGACCAGACCCCAGGCCAGACTCAGGGCCCAGACCAGACCCCAGGGACCAGACCCCAAGGCCTAGACCAGACCCGACTCAGGGCCCAGACTCAGGGCTCATACCAGACCCCAGGGAGCAGACCCCAAGGCCCAGACCAGACCCCAGGCCCGACTCAGGGCCCAGACCAGACCCGACTCAGGGCCCAGACCAGACCCCAGGGACCAGACCCGACTCAGGGCCCTGGGCCCAGACCCCAAGGCCCAGACCAGACCCAAAGGCCATCATATACAGCCTGTTACTGAGTTTTATTGCTGTGGAGCTCTGTGATACACTCCTACACACCGCACATTACTGTGAGTTTTATTGCTGTGGTGCTATGTTATGTCTTTTTTAAAGGGGAGAAAAGCTGTTAGAGGTGAGGGAGTGGCCCAGCGTGAGGTTCAGTAAGGGCCCCCATCATTTCTGATGGCTGCCCTGCTTAAGGTACTCGCAAGTGACTGGGAGGAGCTGCCAGAAATTTTGGCAGAGCCTAATGGGAAATGTAGTTCTGAAAATGCTGTAGTGCCATTAAGCGACCAGTCAGTCACATAAGGGTAACTTGGAGGGAGAAATGAAAACCTTTCCATCGAAAATAACAAATAACAAGAAATAAAAAATAACAAGAAAAATTAGGAAATCCAAAATTTGAAGGAAAAAATATCAACTTCATGCGAGTTTACCTACATTTAAAGACTTCCCACTAATACAGCAGGGTTCTAGCTTCACACAGTGACCCAAAGAGTCCAGCACACACCCGCCATAAAACACTAGGCTCGAACAGTAAAGTTAATCAAACACCATGGACTACATTTCCCTGAATCCTCTGCTGCTCTGTGGGCGGGCCACGACGTGACCTTACGTCCCTGAGGGAAAAAATAAGTGGATGCTGGGCGGGCGTGGGCGGGGTCTCACTAGTGGCGCGAACATAGGAAGCCGGATGTAAGTGGAGTCACCATGGTAACGTGTTATAGCATCCACGGCTTGTAGTCACGCCCCTGGAAGTGGAAGCTTTTTGCGAATCTCCCGCCATTCCTTCCTCAAGGCTTGCGATGAACCGGTGCTCTGGGGTAGGTTTATACAGCGGCCCGAGCTGCAGGCCTCCAGTCACCCCCCACCCTATCTCTCACTGACGCCCAGTGCGATGTGGGATGGGAGACTGCAGCTCCCAGCACTCTCAGCCTGGAGGCGGCTGAGTTTAGTGCAGGGGCTCTCACTTGCTCATCCTCTAAGGCTTTATGCCTCCGACCCCCTCAGCCGCGGTGTCAGGGGGCGGCCATCACTACCAGGAACCGTGGGAGACCAAAGCAGCTGAGCCCTGGGGATTCTCCAGTTCGGATAATTTAGCCTTAAATGTGAATTTCCCTCCAAGTGGTGAAACCTCCCTGTGTATGGTGTGCAATCACTGCCATGTGCAGCCCATTAACTAACTGAGCAGGGGACAAATATTAGCCATTTAGAGAATGACAATAAGTCATAATTTTATTAAAGACTCGGAGGCGAGTAATAATATATTGCCAAAACCTCTTTATTACAACTTCCAGCAGCAAGAAAGAAAATTTAGACCTATGTAACCCTTAGATCTCCATGTCCGTAACATGGAACAGGCCGTCTCCTAGGCAACCAGATCCAATAAATGGAAGGAGCACAAGGACCACCCCCCCACTCTTTTGGAAAAATGCTGTTTCAACTGGAAGACAAACTTTAAAGACCATCGGGATGTGATCTCGAACATGGAGTGAAGAAAAACAAGGTGAAATGGAAGAATCCCAGGAAATCCGGACGATAGTATAGTCAGACGGCAAATAACCTATAAAGCTGAAAGGAGACAAGCGAAGAGGTCATTCGTATCCGGGGTCCAAACCAGGTGACACAGAGCACAAGGGCAGTTGCTACAGTACATGTAGATGAAGGGTTTGGAAACTCAAGAGAGTAAGGGGAAGGGACAGTACCTCAGGCAGGATGATAGTCGCCTCCGTCTCCTTTATAAAATTATGACTTCATGTCGTTCTCTAGCAAAATCACAAATTTTATTACGTGATCACGGGGGCTTTGTATTAAAGTGCTAGTTCAAAACAGAAATTGTACGTTCCGCCCAAGATCATGATTCCTGATCATGTAATAAAATTATGTATGTCTCTGTGGGACTGTCCCGGGCCGCGGGTGTCATTTTGACGATTCTGCAAACGGGGATTCCCCCCTGACTGCCAGGGGAATCCCACTGGAGATGCAGAGGTCCTTTGGACCCCTGTATCTCTGGATACATATGTCCTACAAGGACAATTAAGGTATTGGAAAGGCCAGAGTCTGTCCTTTGCAATGATCTCCAACATGACCACATAATCTGGAAATGTAAAAAGATAAAAATATTTTCTTTTCATCTTTAAAACCGTGGCATCCCCTCCCTTTATAAAAGGTAACAATGCTGCTTCTTTAATATACATATTTAAAATATTTTAACGAGGCTTATTTTTGTATATATTGCAATAATATATTTTAACTATATTATAATTTTTATAATATTCTGCTCTCATTTAATAATATTCAAATAAACTGCATAATTGAGTTTTATTGCTGTGGAGCTCTGATCCTCTCATATGCACCACACATTACTGTGGTTTATTGCTGTGCAGCTCTGTGATTCACTCATACACCTCGCACAATACTGTGATCTGTATTGTGTGGTTTGTATAAGTGTTCTATTTAAACTAAATACCTTTTTTTTTGTTCACTTTACTGTGTTAGGTCTTTATTCTTAACCACAAAGAGACCAAATACTATTCTGTTAATTATTTATCAGGACATGTAGATTGTTATGAGGGACAAGTAGATTGGGTTTTCACTTTAGTCCATTGGATAATTTGATTTTTAAAAATTTCCACACTGCTGATAGTAAAGCGTCACTCAGGTATAAGAATTATAGTTAAATTGTACGTATGTTATTGTCAGGCTTTGGCTAAACACGTCTTTTGTGTATAATTTTTCTTAGTTTACGATAATCTGACACTTGTTCCTGTGCCGCGCGAGAGAGTATACAATCCCCATGAGCCGGACGTCGAAGGAAGTGGTGGCCACGTTACAGACTGCAAAGCTAAACCTGCAGGACCTGAGGAGCACCGTTCAATGCCTTTCCTTCAACCAGGCCTTCAACTCGGGGGACTACTGTCTGATGGAGCTGGACGATGCCCTCTGCAAGGAGATCGAGGCAGGTGGCAGGTAGGATGGTCTCAATGTGTACCCCACCAACGCAACCCAAAAATATGTACCTACACTATGCAGTTGTGGGATACTGAATACTGTGACCATCACTGAAGGCCAACTGTTACGTGACCATAAAAACTAATACTCTTTCGTGTCCAGCGTGTCATTGTTTAACTGAAGTCCTTCAAATCATGTGACAAGGACACATAATACATTCAGAATTTTTTTTTTTTAATACTGCCATTATTGTAATTGTATTGCATTTACAATACTGCTGTTATTGTAAATTTATTTTCCACATCAGCCTGCGAATAATACCCCAAGAATGCAAAAAACTGTCTTTTGACAACATTGCAAATTTATTAAACACCCTCCCCCCCCCCCCACATAAAAATATCAGGTGGACATACGTATTCAGATCAGGATTTGTTGACGAGTCTGTGGCATTGATTAGACCAGTCACGGCCTTTCTACCCCAGATGTTTTGGAACTATATGTCCCTTGATGCATAGTCACACATAAGGCTAGCTGAGCATCATGGTACACGTAGTTCAGAAACATCTGGGCTGCCAAGGTTTGTTTAATTTGAGGCCATAAATGTTGTATACCAGGATTTGGGGAGATTCTGCCATTTACCTCTGCAGATCCTCTCCAGCTCTGTCAGGTTGGATGGGGACCATCGGTGCATCGCCATTTTTATGATTGTCCATTAAACCTGCTCTATGTTGAAGAGGTATTGCATGAGCCCAGTGAGATTCAGTGTTTTAAGAGAATTAAACGTTGTTTTTTTTTTTGTTTTCTCATTAAAGTCTTGTCATCCGAGGAGACAAAAGTGACCACGCTGTCCTCTGTAGCACGAGCAAAACCTTCGACCTTAAAATCGCAGATACCTCCAACTTACTACTGTTTATTCCTGGATGTCAAACTCCCGACCAGTTGCCTGCTGACCAGCAAGAGCTGAATGTCGTGCACCATGAGGTAATAATGTTGCAAAAATGTGGCTCTTCGATGCATCTGGCATCTCTGGATTAAATTCACTCTAAAAGCTCACAGTTTTGATAAAGGCTGCTATGGGATAAAATCTGGCATGTCGAACAGAGTCCTGGTGCGGGAGGCAAATTGAGCTGCTTTAATCTTTGCAAGAAAATATTTCTGCTTTCTTATTCAATGCACCCTCACATATTGTATACCATTCTGGATAGGACAGATATAAGAGTTAATTCTTATCATGGGGGATTTCTATTCAGAAGATTTAACTGAAAGACGGCTGACATCAAGTCAGAATTTCTGATGGTATTTTAAATGACCTGTAGAGGTCACACTGTATAACCGCTTGCCCCAAGACATTTATATTGCGTCTTTTAAAGGGGTGTAGCGCTACTCCCGCAAGAGCTGCTGAATTTGACGGGCCTTCTGTCTCACTCCAGTGATTACCCACCTCCAGCGCCAAGTAATACCAGGACAAGATTACTTTAAATAAAAAGGGGTTTATTAGGACAAAGTAGTCAACAGTATAACAGTATTGAAAGCGTTAATTTAACATTACTATTCAACTCGATAATGAATGAACAAGACGGCAATCTTTACCATACGTCAGCGCAGTTCGATTATCAATTATAATCAACGTAACCAATATCAGTAACCTGTCTAAAACTTATACATTCTGCCTAACCACTGGCCAGTGGAAATTATACAAGCATTCAAGATTGTTAGCGGTGGGGCCCTTGATTCTATCGTTGGGTACCTTTTTAACATGAAACCATATTTGTATTCCACAAAGTGAGAAAGAAATCTTCGCAAAGTGTCACAGAATAGCAAGATTTGTATTCCAAATATTTTATTTGAAGGAAAAAAAAGACAGCAGAACAACAAATAATAGTATAAAACGACGAGGACATCACATAAAGACATAAGGGAGGTCAATCAGCAAACGGCATCGGTAGGGCAGTCAACAAATTCGGTAGGGGGAATGTAGAGAAAAAAAACTAGGGGGGGGGGAAGGCTAATGACCAAAAATGTGACATTTCCGGCTCACTCCTAGGACGATAAATCCATAGGAGGCCATGGAAGAAAAATGTCACAGGGCCGGGGTACCTAAGGGCCAGACACGACAGGCAGAGCCATGGTGGCTCACCTCAGGACAACCCAAAATCGCGGGGGAGTGAGGAGGAGGAGGAGGGGGGGTGAAAGGGAGGGGAGGAAGAGAAGAGGAAAAAATTATATAACACGCCCCTCCGAACAAGGATACGAGAGTACACATTGTCCATCAAACGTGGCAAGTCCTCACGCAGGATGGCCGAATACCTCTCAGTTTGATACACTCACCCCTTCCTTGCTGGATGGTAGCTCGATCGCTATCTCTTAGCGCTGGAATCACTCAAGGACAGCCGGATTTCTTCTCCGCTGAATGTACTCGTTCGCTCCCTCTGTCACTGGAACACACTCAAAGGCAGACGGACCCCTTCTTCACTGGATGCACAAGGACAGCCGGATGAACAATCCGCTGGTACTGGCAACACGTGAGGGCAACTGGATCTCTCCTTCGCTGAACGCACGAGGCAGCTGCTGGACGCCCGATCCACCACATAGGACCGTTCACCTCAGCAGTCTCACCTTCTCTGCCTTCTCCTTGCTCTGCACGTGCACTTCCACCCTTGGAAAACGCCCCTTCCCTTAGGCACTGCTGGGAGGTGTAGTTCTCTTCCTGACAAATTGCATGGGCCCTCTGTAATTGAGACTACATGTTCGAGTCCTTTGCATCTTCCGGTCTTAACCACTTCACTGCAGAGGACGCGCTCAGCGCGTCCACCCGCCGTCTCGTTCCTTGCGGAGGACGCGCTTAGCGCGTCCTCCCTTTGGGGCCAGCGTTCGGCCGGGTTTCGGCCGATCGCTGGCCCCCACGGTGCAGGCTTACATCCTCGATGTCAGCCCAGCACCCGGAACAGCCGTCGGAGTAATTAGGTGTCATCGCGGGGGCACGATGACACCTAATTCAGGCGACCCCCCCCCCCCCCGCATGTGTGGAGGAGGCGCCCGAAAGGGAGGGGGGGGGAGAGGTCTCTCCCTCCCGATCGGCGGCGTGCAGGGGGTTAACCCAGGCACCGTTTGGAAGGGCACAGCCTGCCCTTCCAAATGGTACCTGGCATTAACCCCATGGGGCTGGATCACGAATCGGCACCGAAAAGCGCCGGTTCGTGATCCTTTCCTGGAGCTGGCCGACATCTTGGATGTCGGCCAAGCTTCCGGGAATGCCCCCTGAGGACTGGTGTCATCGTGCATAGCACCCTCTGCCGCTTCCTCCCAGCCACTGAGGAGGAAGTCGTCAATTCCTTATTGTCCTCCTCACATCTCACCACGTGCCCGCTCGACCCCATTCCCTCACATCTAATTCCTCCCCTCTTCCTCCCTCACCCCTGCTCTCATACACCTCTTCAACCTATCTCTCTCCACTGGCTCCTTTCCATCCGCCTTCAAACACGCGCTAGTTACCCCTTTACTAAAGAAACCATCCCTCGATCCCAACTCTCCAACTACCGCCCTGTATCCCTGCTTCCCTTTACCTCTAAGCTCTTAGAAAAACTAGTCTTCAACCGCCTCTCCCTCTTCCTGTCCTCCAATTCCCTACTTGACCCCCTGCAATCTGGCTTCCGTCCTCTACACTCAACTGAAACTGCCCTCACCAAAGTCACCAACGACCTCCTAACTGCTAAAAAACACGGCCACTATTCTATTCTCATCCTGCTTGACCTCTCGGCTGCTTTTGACACTGTTGACCACCCCCTCCTTCTACAGACCCTCAACTCTCTGGTTCTCGGTGACACTGCACTTGCTTGGGTTGACTCCTGTTTATCCAACAGGTCCTTCTGTGTGTCCTTTGCTGGTAACTCCTCCTCTTCATTGCCTCTATCTGTTGGTGTACCTCAAGGCTCTGTCCTTGGTTTTCTGCTCTTTTCCATCTACACCTCCTCCCTGGGCAAAATCATCAACAGCTTTGGCTTTAATTACCACCTCTAGGCTGATGACACTCAGATCTACCTCTCTACCCCTGATCTCTCTCCCCCTGTCCTTTCAAAAGTCAGTGACTGTTTATCTGGCATCTCCTCCTGGATGGCCTCCCACCACCTAAAGATCAACATGTCAAAGACTGAACTCCTACTTATTCCTCCCTCCAATGCCTCCCCACCTCCTGACTTCTCTATCACGGTGGAGGGTATCACCATCTCCCCATCAAACCAAGTTCGCTGTCTTGGAGTTACACTTGACTCTGCTCTTTCCTTCATCCCCCACATCAAGTCTCTTTCCTCCTCCTGCCGATACCAAATGCGTAATATTTCCAGAATTTGGCCATTTCTTACCGCTGTCACCACAAAACAACTCCTACACGCCCTGGTAATCTCCCGACTCGACTATTGCAATAATCTCTTATCTGGCTTCCCTCTGTCCCGCCTCTCCCCCCTACAATCCATCCTGAATGCCTCCGCCAGGCTAATTCACCTCACCCGCCGCTCTTTCTCTGCCGCTCCCCTCTGCGAGTGCCCCCATCCACTGCAGAATTAAGTTCAAAATCCTTATCCTTACCTACAAAACCCTCACTAACTCAGCTCCCCACTACCTGTCCTCGCTAATCACCAAATACACCCCAGCCCGCTCCCTAAGGTCAAACAGTGACCTGCGCCTAGCTTCTCCCCGCATCACCTCTTCCCATGATAGACTGCAGGATTTCTCACGCGCAGCCCCCACTCTCTGGAACGCTCTCCCTCGTACTGTCAGACTTTCCCCTAACTTCTCTTCCTTCAAACGCTCCCTGAAAACATTCCTATTTAGGGAAGCCTACCACCCAACTCACTGACGCAACCATCAATCACTCTCACCTTGCAGTCCTCTCCTCCTGTTTCCAACCCCAACCCTCCCAGATTGTGAGTTCCTACGGGAATAAGGCCCTCATCTACTCCTGTACTGTTTGTCAAATGTTGTTCAATGTATTGTAACCCTGTCTATACTGTGCTTATTGTACAGCGCTGCGGAATATGCTGGCGCTTTCTAAATAAGAATAATAATAATTAATAATAATAATAATTTTGAAGAATACGCCAGTGACGTCTAATAGTACGGGCAAACATACTTGATTTTGTTTGAAACTTCTGAGCAAATATAATTCGAGAATTCGACCCACCACGTGGGCCCGGTGTTAGCACACCATCATGTGCTTTGTTCAAGGCCTTATCAAGAATGTCAGATCTATAACCTCGCTTAATAAAGCGAGAGTACATCTCTGACAGCTGCTGTGTACATGTAGAAGGATCCGAGTTGTTGCGCATAACGCGCAAAAACTGGGAAATAGGTAACGATTCTTTGAGTTTGGATGGAAACTAGAAGCGTGTAATAAAGTATTCCTATCCGTCGGTTTCCTAAATAGTGAATATCGCAGTCTACCATCCTCAACTGCGACATTGAGGTCCAAGAAATTAACACTTACAGGATCCGAATGGAATGTTAACCTAACCGACGTTGGTAATTTGTTCAGATTGGTCATAATGGTTTGCAATTCACCAGGTGTCCCCTGCCACATCAACAAAATATCGTCAATATAACGAATGTAAAATTGCAATCCACGAGAGAAAGCAGGCAAAATATATGTAGATTCCTATATGTACATAAAGGCGTTGGCATACATGGGAGCCATTGCCGCTCCCATGGATGTGCCTGTACATTGTAGGTAGTATTTCTCCTGGAACCTAAAATAGTTCATAGTGAGAGTTTTACGCAAAATTTCCAAAATAAATTCTATAGGGTATGGCACAGCATTAATGTGGTTAGCTAGAATTGTGCGTACCGCCCCGATGCTAACCACATTAATGCTGTGCCATGCCCTATAGAATTTATTTTTGATATGCGCAGCTTTGAGCATACGCCGACACGGATACGTTACGTAGAGACCGCGTGTCGTCTTGTGTCCAAAAAAAATTATTGCTGCACGTGCCCACGAGCATGTATCCCTTACTGTGCCCCATGATCGCGATAAGGAAACACCAGTCTTCCAGGTGCGCTCAGCGGGCAGAGAATAGAAGAGCCAGGATATGATTTCATGTCATATCCTGCACTCTTCACGCTGCGCCTCTGACAAGCCCAGGTACACTGGCGTGAAAATGGAACACTACATATATAACACCTTTTACACTCCCCCCTAAATCCTTAGTGTATAAAACGATTAAACATGACCAATGTTATGTGCACAATGTACTGTAAGTTAAGAACATCCAAAATCAATTATTCCAAGTTATAGTTTGGTTAAGTTATTTTAACTTGGAATGATTGATTCTGGATGTTCCTACCTTTTTATATTGTGCACATAATATTTAACCGGACCAATCGTTTTACACTGTAAGTCACTTAAAACCCAACATCCTGACAAAATAAAGATAGGGACAAATAAAATAAATTTAATAGACAATAAAGCATTTAATCATAACCTAGAGCTGCAAATGAGCAGCTCCAATCCCCCACTAGAGGGCGATGAAACTTAAATTTAATTAACCCATTAAAAAGCAGGCTTAGCCTAACTCCGTATAAAATCAGACCACATATAGCCAATAAAAACAACCAAGCGTCTATCTCCAGTAAATGTGATCAAATTGTGATGACCGAATATAAGCAGCTCCAATATAACTGGTGTCATACAATACTTAGGAACGCTTAGCAATGCAAATATACCTTGCCTCTGGGGCGTCTTAGTATTCGAAGTATTGTATGACACCAGTTATATTGGAGCTGCTTATGAATGGACCATCAGTGAAGAGTTTGATCCTGAAAAGTCTGTCGACCATTGGTACTTTTGTTCTAAAATTACAAGGCATGTTCATGGCCACAAAAAGCCAAGTGAAAAAAACTGATTGCATATGGTGTGTCACAAAGTATGCTCATTGTTAAGTTACAGGTTTTTATAAAGCGCTAACAAGTTCCATAGCGCTGTACAATAGGAGAGGTAGAACAAATATTCACACACAGAAAAGTAAGTTAGAGGTTTGCTATGTTTGGTTCTAGCCGCCTCCTACGTGTATGTGACAGAACGGCCGCCACTATACTGTAGCGCGGTACAAAATTTAAAAAAAGTTGTTTTAGTATGGTGTATTAAAGAATCCGTTAGGTTGTATTTTTATGTTTCCCCTGTAATTCTCCCCATGGTTGACCTGTTCCCCGCCTGTCCACAGCCCCGGGAAGACGCCCGGTCTGTGAATGCCTTGAGCCGCCGTGGACTGTTTCTGCCAAGCCGCCCAAACTTGCCCGCCTTGCCCCGCAGCGTGGAAACCACGCAGAAGAGCGCTTCTTGGCCAGTGGGCTCCTAAAAATAGGTGCTTACAGGGGTGCGAATTATAGAACGAAACACCCCGAGAAACCCGAACGCCGACCAGGGATCCCTCGCTGGGAGCGCGGCTGGCAACCAGTGACTCTTGCTCGGGTACAGCCGCCGAACTTTCCCCCTTCGCAGCTCGGGCTCTGTGGATCCGATCCAGGCGCTTTTTGGACTGAACCAGCCCCCCGGACCCGAGCTACCAGGCTGTACCCCCAGCATGCCGCCGCTCCCAGGGGATCACCCCGAAATCCCTGGTAAAACCCCAAACTCGGGCAGAAAGCCCCAAGGAGCGCTCACACCACAGGGGGGGCCGGGCGCTGGCCAGACGAGCTGGCGCCGAGACCCGAGATAAGGGCTGCGCACCGTAGGGGTTCCCCCAGGTTAACCCAGGCAGATTGGGCTATGGCTTGAGGTACAAACAAAGATCACCGCAGGAGGACTGAGGGCGGGCCAGGGGAGAACAATGGTTTAATTTCTCATAAATAACCCTGTATTCTCCATGTTAAAATAAACTCATTACTGTTTGAACCGTTACTCTTGCCTCGGCTAGTAATTGGGGATAACAGGGCTTGGGGAAAGGCGACGCTGCAAGGACCATGGAAAGAATCGCTGGATCACCGCCGAATCCCTACCGCCCGCTACCCCTGACTCTACACCCCCAGACCAGTTCGGCGCTGACGGCGGATCTACCTGGGCAGGGTAGCAGGGATCCGCTACAGTGTAAATTTTAAGATCTGTTATCTGCGTTGTTGCAAATAAAGCTTTGTTAGGAGCCAGTTTCTTTTAACACTAACTTTTTGGCTGGCTCCTAGATTCAAATCAAATTTGTCAAGCCCTGCGTTAAGGCTGGGGTCAGACGAGCGTGATTTCTACGGACTGTACGTCCGTGCAGTACGGACATCGTCAGTACGGATGACGCAGTAGTGGTCACACAGTCCGTTTTTTCACTGAAGTTATTTTTTTGACGGATGTAGGAGGGAAAAATAAATTACAATGAAAAAACATTCTGTCCGTCAAAAATGCTGGACGTATAAATGCAGTCCGTCTGACCTCGCTCCATCACTCACACACAAAGCTATGCAGACGTTGTGGACGTGGCGCACTCTGCACGTCCGTTCTAGCAGTATTACGTTCTTGCCTAACCTGCGTCCGTTTGCCGCGGCCGTTGTGCGTCCGCAGTTCAGTGCGGACGTACTTCATGTGTCAGGCTCCAATGGACTTACTTTCATGCTATCACGGACGTACTTTTAGGCGCAATCACGGACGTGAACACTACGCTCGTCTGACCCCAGCCTCAATCGTTCAGTTCCTGTCTATTGTACCCCAAGCTCTGAGTGTTGCCTCATTTCTGGGGAATACTGTCACCGCTCTTTCAATGTATCTGTTCTTAAGTTTTGGCTGAGAGCTGAAGAAGGCACAAAGCTGCTGGTAGGCGAACGGGGATCCAGCAAGAGAAAGGCATTAACAGATATGACCCAGCTTTTGGTACAGAGATCTGTTACACCTATCAAATTGGGCCAGAACAACAGATACTGTTTTTTTTTTTTTCTTTTCTCAAATGTTCAATATGGATTTAACCATGTTACATGGGGGGGGGGGGGATGGAAAAAGTAAACTGGGGAAAATGTTTTTATTTTTTTTAATTTTATATGTAATAATTTGAGAACATAGTGTGCACTAGAAAACCATAACTCGGGACCGATTTCAGAAATGTGTGCAGACCATGGGCATACTTCATATGTTTTATGCTCACTATATCTCAAGTCACATTACTTTAAATGAAAAATTTCTTAACGTTTAGAACAGCACCAACATGTCCCTACAGAAGATTATATATATTTTTAAATTTATACTCTGAGGCACGAAGAGCTTCAATTTACATTTGTTTGCAGGCGCAAAGTCAGAATCCTGATGCACAGTAAATGTTTAAACATTTATGTATTCCGCCCATTGCTATCTGTGTGAGAGGAGGCCGCACAACTATTGCCCGGCCAAGTCACAGCTCTTGCTGAGCTGCCTCTGATCTCAGCAGGACTGCGAAATCCGTCTGAGTATCCTGCAACTTGGAACAGTGGCTGTACTGGGTGACAGTCTGTGTTGTCACCAGATGGTAAAGTCTTGCACTGTGTGCCCTCAAATACTGTCCTGAAAGGGTTAAGTTTTAATCTTTAAAGCAGTTTTGGGTTGCTTATTTCAGATTGCTGGTTTCTCGAACCATTACTGGGAGCTGAGAAAATGCCGACCGAAGCTAAAGAAACTGAAGAAACTTCTAACAGAAAACCCTTACGAGGGGCCGGAGAATGAGCAGAAAGGAGACAGCGTGGCTTCATTGGTAATAAATTACAAGGATTTCTGTAGCACAGCAGTGCTATTTCAGGCAGGCAGGCTGAGCGTTATGGGAAGTGTATTTCTGGAACAACTGGGGGTCAAAAGCTAGCTGTTGCTGCTAGAGAGTTTAGAGTTGAAGCAACTAATCGATAAATGAAAAAAATAGTTGTCAACTGTTCTCATTATCAATCGGTCTGTGTACTGCACACTGTTTAGCATCAGACTTAGCGTCTAAGGTTATTAACGTTTGTTTCAGAGCCTTTTGTAGAATTTGTGCCGGCTGCTTTACTCAGTTCTGCTACTAAATCATACAATCACACAGACCCTGGGGTTCAGCCACTGAGTGGAGGAACTGTACCGCTGGTGTTTTATCCTGTGTCACCACCTCACCCTCCCTGCCTCCCACTTTGGTCCGGTCCCTGCCGCCAAACTCCTTCCCACACACAGGTCTGGTCTCTTGCCGAAACCCACTCCCTTTCACACAGTGGTCAGGTCTCTTGCCCAATCTCACTCCCTACTCCAGACCCCCCTCCCGCTCAGTTTGTTCTTAAAATTATTTTAAAGGGACACTGATGGCTGAGGATTCTTTCAGACACTTTATGCACCATGACCACTTTAGCTTATTAAAGTGGTCAGGCTGCATGGAGTGAGCCCCCTCTTCTAGCCCTGCTTTTGTGCTGTCATCAGGTCTACCAGAGTGCTCCTAGTAATGATCGTTTGGTGTGAAAGCAGATGGGGTTTTGAACTCTGCACACAGTATCAATCCATTGCTCTGACCAGGTGCTCGCGTACCTTGTGTGCGACATGTACGCAGGTTACGCAATTTGAATATGAAAGTTGCGTACAAAACACAAATTACCACAATGAAGTGAATCAGAAACCACAGATTCACCCCACTCACCAGGAATGTCTGAAAAAGAATGAATATAACTTTATTATAAGGGATAAAAGACATTCATGGACAAAAAAGCTCAAATTTAGAAAAAAAACATCATCTCCCAATATAGGAAAAGAAAAATTGTCATTAACATGAGACAAGGGTCAAAATGTAGTCACCATTGGACTAGACTGTAGACTGAAAGCATTCTATGAAGAAGATATCAGGGGTTCAAATCACTCCACCTGGTAGCTGCAATATAGCCACAAATACATCCATGTGACCAAAAGATGTAGCCTATAGAAAAAACACTGACCCTATCCGTCTCCAGATTTCTATACTCTCCCTCACATAGAAACGCCTGACAAACATATACTAAAATCAATGCATGCACACGCTCAACACATGTTTCGTCGGTAAACGTCCGACTTCAACAGGAGCAAAATGGTGACTAAAGATATACAGGGTTATTCAGAGAGAGGTGAAAAGCAGGAGAATGACTGGAGAAGTGAAAATTCTAGGTCAAAATAGCCAAACCAGAAAAATTCTCCCATTTATCTCACTTTTCAAATCGCCTATTTGGTCGAGATTGTTCATTCTCCTGGTTTTCACCTCTCTCTGAATAACCCTGATAGTCTTATTGTGCCCAATATATAGGGATACAGAAAGTCTTACCACCAATGATCTTAGAGCTACCCAGCAGCTATTCATTTCGTAATTACCTTTTATTTGATGGATAGATTAGTTCTCCAATCATCCTCCAACAAACACCCATGTGACCAATGATCCCCCAATGAGTCATAGTATAACTGTACCTAGCGGAACCCCCCCCCCCCCCCTCTGTATTCATCATATCAAGACCTCTGTAATAAACCATCAGATGGCTCAAGTGCCTCTATGCTCAACTAGAGCGCCACCTATATCGCCACCATTTCTATCACGATGATCAGATGGAGAGCACACCACTAAAAAGATCCCAGCGAGATGTTATTCACCAGACTATATAGCTCCTAGAGTAAGCTATAGTGGCATCACATGGTTAAAGGGTGCCAATCCTATCGCTTCCTTAGTATACTAATTATATGGAGGGCCAATTAACTGAATGAGATACCACATGATACGCTGGGACCAATCAGATCGCTTCCTTAGTATACTGGTTACACAGAGGGCCAATCAATTGAATGGTCCTAGTGCATCATGTGGTATCTCATTCAATTGATTGTCCTTCTATCTGATTGGTCCCAGCGTATCATGTGGTATCTCAATCAGGTCACTTCCTTAGTATACTGGTTACACTTTGTATGAAAGTTGCGTACACTACACACATTGCTTACAAACAAAGGGGGAGCAGGGTTTGCTTTTTACATACATGTTCCTTTTTAAGTAAACCGTTTTTTTTTTTCTTCTTTTTTTTATCCAATGAATTGATTTTTGGAAAAAATAACCGGCCCACTAATCCATTATGAAAATAATCATTCGTAGCAGCCCTAATAGTGTTGAGTTTATTTTAGGCCTTTGTTGGGAGTCAGCCTCTGTCACCTTTTTCTGGGATTACTTTTATACAACTACAGAAAACACAGGGATTTGGTACCAGATGTGAGACCATTTAGATTTTCCAATACAAAATGTGTGATTATATATATATATCTCCGTTACACACTCCTTTTAAATTGTGGTGGAGGGCACAAAATGGGATTAAAAGCCTCCAGACTGCAAACAATAAAATTTATTATTGCAGAAGTCATTTACACATCCCAGCAATTCAAAGAACTGTATCACAGAGCTCCTGTGTTACACTCCCCATATGGAGCACATAACTCGGGGTAAGACATAGAAATTGCAGACGTCCTCTTTATTTTAATTTTTTTTTAGCAGCGATCAGGTTTATGCAACAGGTCACAGCCACTCCTATACAGCTGTTTTGGGTTTATTAAACTCTCATCAGCAGGAGATGGGCAAGTCCAGTTGCAGTTTGATGCTGAACCCGTAGGGGCCTAAAAACTTGCAATTTCCTTTCCAGACCTCTATCCTTCACTATTTAATGAATATGTCCCTTAATATTCTCTAATAATATTTTCCCCTTTTTTATTTGTCAGTACACAACAGAAGACCTGCTGAATCAGGTTCAATCAAGTAATGAAGAGTTGCTCCAGCATCTGAAGGTTGTACACGCGCGCAATATCAACGGTATGTTCACTGCTCTCCTGGTTTATAAAGTGTAATTTTTAACATGATTTTTAAGCCAGATGCACTTTCTGGTGATTTGAGGGTTTACACCAAACGTTTTTGATGTCGGTCAGCGAAATATGCATTTTTAGCAGACACAAAGTCATTGTGACGCCCGGTTAATATTAATAACTGCATGAACAAGCACCATAGCCGTATCTTATCAGAAAGGGGCAGATATGTGTGATGTTTTAAAAGTGGAAAGGACAGGATTTGGTGACTGGATGTGGGCAGTAAATGTAATGTCAGTCAAAAGTGACATCAAAAGAATGAGCTAAGGTGTCGGGCGGATGATCCTCCTCTTACTAACGTGCAGAGAGATGGATGGTACGGGGTTGTTCTTGGCAGGAGGAGAGAATAGAATTCCAATTTCGGAATGATATAGTTTCAAGACGCGTGAGGACATTCAGTTAGAGATGGCGCAAAGTCAATTTGTGTCATGTTCCAGGAGAACGATCAATTACAATGCAAGCCACGGCATTTCAGATAACGTGATCTCCTTCAGTACTAGTCCATTATATTAATTACATCCTAATGTTGTGCTAACTAATAGGTTGGTAGTTGATAAACTCTCAACATGATGACTCGGAGCCAATAAGGTAGTGTATGCTCCAGATTCTGCACTGTGACGAGGTACAGGAACTCCGAATTTCTACATGGCCCTGGTGATCATCTGCAGTTTGTTGTGTGGTAGATCTGACCACTGAATCTGCAAACCTTTTACATTTTAATAAACGGACACCGTGTACTTTAAATACCAATAGTACTATATACAGCAGTGTTTCTCAACTCGTATCCTCAGGACCCACTAACAGGCCTGGTTTGTGGGATATCCGAAGCCCAGCACAGGTGATCCAATTAGCTGCTCAGTGATTGCAGCATTCAGTCTGCATTTTCCCAAGGTGATCTGCAAAATCTGGCCTGGAGTGGGTCCCGAGGACTGGAGTTGAGAAACATGAATCTGTTGCACTTCTAAGTTTTTGTGTCAATTACTGACACAATGCAGGAGCGGATAGGTAAATGTACAGCGTACAAGTGGCACCAAAATCCTAAGGTGCTGATCAGTTTGTAAAGACTGGGTATAAAGAGGGCCAAGTACAGCTGTGGCACCTGAACAGAGGCAGGTCGTGAGGAGGAGACACTGATAGAAAGGGAGAGAATGAGTGATGGTTGGGACAAACAGAAAGAGAACCAGAAAAGTGTTACATCCTGAAGAATTGTAAGGAGAGCATAGTCAACAGTGTCAAAGGCATTCGAGAGGTGTAGAAGAATTAGACAGAAGTGTCCTATAAATTTGTCATTTAAGACATTGGTTAGTTTCGTCAGGGTCTTCTTTGTCGAGGGCAATGAACAAACACCAGATTGCAGAGGCTCAGAGCGTGTAAGTCAAGATGGTCAATCAATTGGAAGCGCACATTGAATTCTTAATTGAAATTATCTGTGTTTTCAGGTTTTTGGAGGCTGCTGGATTTTGACTATGAAATGAAGCTTCTCAATTATGTCACTCAGCTGGTTGACTCAGAGTCCTGGTCATTCAGCAGAGTTCCTCTAAAAGAAAGTCTTGAAGAACTGAGACCCCTGGAGCCAGAGTAAGTGTGTTTTAATATTACAATATGATGTCAAATCTATTTATCCAGCCAGATAATATCTCCTTATTGTACAGGGTAAATAAGTCTACAACCTCCCAAATATAAATGTTGCAGATATTGTTGAGGTTCATGTAAGACTCTTATGTTCGTTTCCAATACTTTTAGCCTTAGGTACACTTAGCGGGTTATTCATGTACCACCTGTATTTGTTGAAGATGTAAACACTTGCAAAAATCATTGTTGTTGCAACTTGGATAAACACCAGAATGTTAAAAAAAATAAAAATCTATTGGTTATTCAAAGAGATCCGACTGGCTGCCGAAAGGTAACGGAACGCTGATTTTCAGCGTTCCGTTACCTTTCTTGGCCATTCGACTATCCAGAGAGCAGGCAGCTCGCCAAATGTTGGCAAATTGCCTGCACACATTGTGCCTGTTCGGTGCCTGTTCGAGGGCAGTGAAATCCCCATAGCTTCATCTATTCAGGGAACTAAAACCAGCTATGAAAAGTTGCCAAAATGCCCTGCCATTCGGTGGCTTCATGCGGCAGATTTATTCAGGCGAATCCCATAGGCTTCAATTTTTAAATCTTTTTTTTTTTTCTTCTGTAACAGCCCTTTTTATTATCATTCATTGGGTCTCATGACCGTTTCAGACATTTTCGCTCAGTAGTTTCTTTGCAAACAGCGTTTCACTTTTCAAACATTCAAGCGTACATTTTTTTTTTTTACTTTCTCACTCTCGTCGTCTGCGTTGTCGACTGTTTCCGGTGGCTGCTCTGCTCTCTGATCGGCTCCTGCTCGGGTTTCTCCGGCTTGTTCGGCGGGGTTAATCCAGATGTTTTTGCATGTTTTCGGTGTGCATTCGCCGGCTTATGAGGTGAGTGTTTGGCAGGTTTTCGGCGGCTTTTCCCTGCACTACGACGGCCCTGTGGTGCTTGCTGAATACACCGCAGGGTCGCTGAAATGGGATCGCCAAATCGCACCGAATGTGCGGTGACTTTTCAATTCTCTTTGAATAACCCTGTAAGCCTAAAGAGCAACAGGGGAGGCTTCACAGTGAAGCTTCTTCTGGCGCTGTTTGGATTTATCATTTTTGAGACAACTTTTTTTTTTTTTTTTGGAGTTGCGTTAACGATGATTTGCTCCAGTGTTTACAATGTAAAAAAACACATGCTCATGCGTTACCTAGAAAAAAAACCCTTTTAATGTTGAATATTAATTGGGTGAATTATTTTTAAAGAGATTGCCAAGATCATGGGAACAAAGATAAAATACATAAACAAAAGTTCAAGGTAGATGCCATTGTCACTCAGATGTAAATTGGCAGTAAAGCAGAATGTAATCAGTTAATGCTGGGATTCCTGTGGACAAAATAGAGATGAGGAAGATTTATAGGGAGATGGGGGGGGGGGTGTCACAACCCTGGCTATACAGGTTGAGTAATACTTATCCAGTATATTCCAAAATTTGAGTGCCAATATGATGCCAAAAGTGGAAAAAGATTGCCCCTGACGGGAAACAACATTTTTAAAGAAATAGTATAAAGTGTGCGTGTTGTGTTTTCTGTTCAGACTTTTGTCCCATCTTTTGGATATGTCATTATGGAAAGCAAATATTTAAAAATCTACTTAAAGATTTCAAAACCTGTCTGGTCCGAGCATTTCGGATAAGGGACACTCAGTCTGTAGATATAAACTGAAAAATGACCCATAAAAATTGAAGGGTAGGGCAGGACCAGAAAAATACTGGGAGCGAGTTAATCGGTGTTAATTCTCCATTTAACAGTTTTCTATTTTCCTATTTGCCAGAGAAATGATTGAGCACTGCCTAAATTGCTACGGGGAGAAGCTTTGTGATGGAGGTAAGATCTGTCTTGGTCTCTAGTTAATTGGCATTTGCAGTAAAAGCAAGTAATATCCTTCTTGTTGTAAAGACGTTCCCTATTTGACAGATTTCGTGCGTGGCAAGGGCCAATTCTTTTATGTGACTGTTTTTTGCTAATGCTGGACCCCGATGTTACAGCAGGATGAATCTACATCTGTTTTCACTCCTTACTTTTTTTTTTTAAATTTTAGATGTTGTGTATTTTGCACTTAGTGAAGACAAAATCTGTAGAGCTACAGCCCAGATGCTGCTCCAGAATGCTGTGAAATTTAACCTGGCAGAATTTCAGGAAGTGTGGCAGCAGAGCGTTCCGGAAGGCATGACCACCAGGATGGATCAGTTGAAGGCAGGTTAAGTTTTAGTTCATGGAGTCTTCAAAATCCTCTAAATGTAAAACAGAGTTGTGTATCCAGTGGATTGAGTCTAGGGAATCCTTGAGGACATGTGTATTAATTTACATAAGTGTGTATCAGACTGACTAATTACACACTCAAATATGTCATACGGACACATCGTTCATTTTTAGTTGAACCTGGTAAAATGTCATCATACTCACACATTGCACTTTGTAGCTGATACATCCCAGGCATCCCCCCCCCCCACAGGAATAAATACATTGAGGTGTGTATGTCTGTGTGTCCTTACTCCCTTCCCAACCCAACCTTTTATATATGTAAACATTATAATATTTATTAGGGATGCCCTGGTTGCAATTGTGGGGTGTTGGGTCCCGGTCGTGCAGTATTCAGGATTGGCTGATAACACAAGATCCTAAACTGGACCGGTGCACCATTGTGAAAAGGAATTCCTGGGTCTCCGGCATTCGCTTGTGACATCTTCCCTGCCTGCTCGTGGGTCAGTGAAGACTCTGCGATTGAATGCAGTGTCACCTGGACTTTAGCTGGGAGTCTGTCTTCCCTGCCTTGTCCATCATACGCGAGCAGGCAGGTGAGATGCTGTGAATTGGTGCCGAGGCTGCAGGACTCCAGCTGGGACTCTTGCTGTCTGGCATGTCTTGGATTAGGGGGTCATATCTGCTTGAAAAAGCCGGTCCCCAAAAACGCTGCAATCTGGTCCTGTTACTAGCGACTGGGTTTGGACATAACTAATATTTATCAATTCTCAAAGGGGGGGGGGATTTATATCCCTCTCACATGATCTCAGGGGACTAATTTTAGTCTGAGAGACAGGAGGCGTAATTACATTGCTCTTTGACTCCTGGAATGGAATTACTATTTCAGGTCTGAAGCCATGCTACCGGTTATAAAAAGGGAAAGGGCAGTGTTCTTGCAATACCTTTACTAATCTGTGGCTGTGGTTATGATGCCAAGTGCCCCATTTGTGCAAGTTTTTCCATTCGCGAAAATATGATGAGACTGAAGCTTTCTATAAGAATCAGATACGTTAAAAGTTGTTCTTGCCTTTCAGACGGGCTCCCCTATACTCCCCGCTCCCTTAACGAACATTTCTTTTTATGCACATTCACTTACAATAGGGTCTCGCTTTAGTGGATCGAACATCTAGACCAGAGACTGTCTGTCTTTTGAAGACCGAGGACTTACCCGAAGATACCCAGGAGCGATTTAACAACCTTTTTACTATGCGAGAAAAGTGGACAGAAGCAGACATTGCTCCTTACATAAAGTGAGTAGTAAATATGTGTGTGTGTATATGTATATGTATGTATGTATATGTATATATATATATATATATATATATATATTAGTGTATATGTTTGTATGTACAAATATATCCTGGTCTTTCTGGCACTATTGATTCTGTAGCTGGTTGACTGGCCATCCAATGAGACGCTTCTCTTAGGGAAGCATTGTGGACATTCAGTGCTAGCACGCAAGCCAATTAACTACTTCTAATGTAAATTTTTTTTTTTTTTTTATTGAAATTTTAGAAAATTACAATGAAAAGAAGATCACGAAATCAAACTAGGTATGGCCATACTGTGCCAGCAATAACAATAACAAAAGAACTGGTAATAAGGCCGAAGGTAATTTGCGATGGGCAAGTGACAACAGCGCGGAGTTAGACTTAAGGCGTAAAATAAAACAAAGCATAAAAATAGTCCAACAAAGCATGGAAAGCGCAAAAAGAGGCCCTTGTGGTATATACGAAAAAACGATGCCAAGAGTCCAGAACAGTCGTTAGTCCAGAATAAACAGCGTGGGTTCTAATGTAAATTTGCTCCATTTTTTTAAAAAAAAAAATTATCTCTGAGCAACAATCTCTGCGCATAAGTTCCATTTTACCCTTTATATTCAAATTGTCATCTTTGCATCCCGTGTTTCAAATAAATTTTAACTTTTTTTTCCAACAATTAGTACTTGGTACTGAAGGGGTTAATACATTGGCCTTAAACTTGCAATCTAAAGGCATTAAAGAGGGACAAGAGACAGGAGCAAGCAGTGTGTAGTCTGTGACCTGAATTTCACAGGTTTACAAATGTCTGACAGATAAACTAGTACGAATTTAACATAATTTTCACTAAAAAGAATATCAATATTTCTCTTTGCTTGACTTGCTGTGTTTTATGTTCTTGCTTAATGGGTTATTCTGTTCTGTCTGACCTCTCTTTGTGTTGTTCTTCAGGGACTTGTGCGGTGAGAAGCAAACCATCGGCGCCTTGCTCACTAAATACGCTCGCTCCTCTGTGCAGAATGGAGTTAAACTGTATAACTCCAGGCGGCCGCTGTCCTGAGACTTTTCTGTGTGTGTTGTAAGTTTTATATGAAACCTGTTATTTCTGTGTGAATCTCGTAAAATCATACCGGCGGTTATTCCGTTAACTGTGACTTGTGTTAATTGGCTAAGAAATTGCGAATATTTGGGGTGGTGGGTTTTAGACTGGAAATTCTTACAAGCTTTTGCATTTCTTAATGTAGAATCCACACATTTCCCAGTTCAGTGAATACAGCTCAATATATAAACGTAACGCATTTTATAAATGTATTTTGCAACTGGTTCTGTGCTAAATCCAGTTATTAAATGGTATGCGATCTTGGAAACTGACACCGGTGTGCATTATTTTACATAATGTTTTTCGTTTTATAAACCTAGATCATTATCCTTAAAATGCAGCTGGAAGCGGAATAGAACTTTGCAATGAAACGCCCTGTGTATGTTTGTGTTTTGACTTGATTTTAAATTGTTACAGTCATTTTTTCATGTATGTTTATCCTGATGGGAATCTTCTTTGGTTCTGACTGAGCAGGAGGCTGTCCTGTAGTTTTCTTTTCTGCTCGCAGTAGCCCCTCTACTTTGAGACATGGAGCCGAGGAGAAGAGAATCTTTAAACAAAAATCTACGGGGTTTTTTTGTTTTGGATATATATCGATCCTCAAAAAAGGTCAAAGAGATCCGAATGGCTGCTGAAAGGGAACCGAACGCTGAAAACCGGTTACCTTTCTTGGCCATTCGGCTATCCAGAGAGCAGGCAATTCGCCAAATCTTGGCGAATTGCCTGCACATACGGTGCCTGTTTGAGGGCAGTGAAATTCCCATAGAGAAGCAATGCTTCGGCTATTCAGAGAACAAAAAACAGCAGTGACAGGTTCTCTAAATGCCCTGCCATTCGGTGGTTTAATTCAGCAGGTTTATTCAGGCGAATCCCAAAGGCTTCAATGTTAAAAATATTCCCGTTTTTTTAATTCAATATCTAATAAACCGTTCATTATAATATTCTGCAGTAAAAAGGCTCTTTATTTATAGATTTATTTTTTTTTGGATATTTTAAGCATTTTTCTGGATTATTTTTATTTTTTTAAATTCCGATTTTGATTAAGTTATTTTTTCTGTAACAGCCCTTTTTATTATCATTCCCTGGACCTCATATGTAAATTTCAGATATTTTCGCTCAGTAGTTTCTTTGCAAACAGCGTTTCACTTTTCAAGCATTCAAGCAAACTGTTTTTCTAATTTATTCACTGCATTCGTTTGCGGTGCTGGGTTTTTTCGGCGGCTGTGATCGACTCCTGCTTGGGTTTTTCTGGTGTTTTCGGCGGGTTAATCCAGATATTTTTGCGTGTTTTCGGCGTGCATTCGCCTAGTTTTGCGGTGAGTTGCCGGCAGCTTTTCGGCAGCTTTTCCCTGCACTTCGGCCCTGTGTTGCTCGCTGAATACACCGCAGGGTCGCCGAAATGGGATCGGCAAAACTAACCGATTTTTGAAGAGAATGAAAAGTCACCGAACGTGTGATAACTTTTCGATTCTCTTTGCAACAACCCTTTTTATATACAGGGTAATTCAAAGTCAAGTGCACTTTAACAGCACATATGGTACTTCTAAACGGGCAGAGCTGCAATTTTATACCTATCCATGACTGCCACTGAAGCCCCTCCCCTTTTCTTTGATCCTCCTACTTTCAGTTTGATCACCACTCTTCATCCAATCAAGTGCCCCTCATAGAGAAGCATTTATGTTGCACTGTTTCTCTCCTGAGCTGCCCTGCAGCCGCTCTAATGCTTGGCTTTTGCGGGACAAACCCCAAACACAGGGATGTGTGATTATAGGGGAATGAGTCAATACATTATGACTGCATGCTGAGCTTTACAGTCTGAGATGACAGGCAGTTAACTGAGCTCAGTACCTCATAAGAACATGTAATGCATTGTCACAGTGTGCTTGGTTCAGTACAGGGCAATGCGGCAGTTAAGTTTAGGAGACACCGTCCCATGAACGGAGCAGGAAGACTCCCCTGGTTACGATAAAAGCCAAACAACATCATTATGCTGAGAATGTAATAAAAACTGTATTTAAAGGACACCCCTAATTCCAGTATTAAAACTCCCTGTACGTGAGCGCTGCCGTGCTTAATGAGGTAAAATAAACATTCTCTTTGCAACAAGTTCCTAGGGGAAAAAAATGTGATACGGATTAAAAATTTATTAGGGATGCACCGATACCACTTTTTTAAGACCGAGTACGAGTACCGATACTTTTTAAAAGTACTCACCGATACCAAGTGCCGATACTTTTATTTAATGTCATGTGACCGCTTTCCAATAAGAACAGACCATATAAAAATGCCCCCCGCTCACATGTATATCCTATATATATATATATATATATATATATATTATTCATACTGCCCCAGCTCATGGATTTGTCCCAGCTCACTCATGGATTTGCCCCAGCACATGGATAATGCCCCAGCGCACACACATGGGTTATTATGCCCCCACAGCTCACACATGAGTATGCCCCCCCAGCTCATGGATATGCCCCCACATGGATATGCCCCCTCTTGGATATTGCCTCCAGCTCTTGGATATGCCCCATCATGGATATGCCCCATCATGGATATGCCCCCTCATGGATATGCCCCCTCATGGATATTGCCTCCAGCTCATGGATATTGCCTCCAGCTCATGGATATTGCCTCCAGCTCATGGATAATGCCCCCAGCTCATGGATATTGCCTCCAGCTCATGGATATTGCCCCCAGCTCATGGATATGCCCCCAGCTCATGGATATGCCCCCAGCTCATGGATATGCCCCCTCATGGATATTGCCTCCAGCTCATGGATATGCCCCCTCATGGATATTGCCTCCAGCTCATGGATATGCCCCCTCATGGATATTGCCTCCAGCTCATGGATATTGCCCCCCTCATGGATATTGCCCCCCTCATGGATATTGCCTCCAGCTCATGGATATTGCCTCCAGCTCATGGATATTGCCTCCAGCTCATGGATATGCCCCCTCATGGATATGCCCCCTCATGGATATTGCCTCCAGCTCATGGATATGCCCCCTCATGGATATGCCCCCTCATGGATATTGCCTCCAGCTCATGGATATTGCCTCCAGCTCATGGATATGCCCCCTCATGGATATTGCCTCCAGGTCATGGATATGCCCCCTCATGGATATGGACCGCCCCCCCCCCCCGACGATACTTACCTTCCTGGGCGCCGCCGAGAATGTCTCCGCGCGCGCGCTCGTTGGAAGGACCCCAGCCGCGACCACGTGATCCCGGCTGGGGTCCTTCCAACGAGCGCGCGCGGGGAAACTTTCCCGGCGGCGCCCAGGAAGGTAAGTATCGTCGCGGAGAGCAGCTGCAGGGCCTGTCTGAACGCTCTATCTGCATTCAGACAGGCCCTGCAGCTGCTCAGTGTGTTTAATACTTACCTTCCTGGGCGCCGCCGGGAATGTCTCCGCGCGCGCGCTCGTTGGAAGGACCCCAGCCGGGATCACGTGGTCGCGGCTGGGGTCCTTCCAACGAGCGCGCGCGTGGAGACATTCCCCGGCGGCGCCCAGGAAGGTAAGTATTGCGGAGAGTGCGGGGCCGGCTGTCCGAATGCCGATAGAGCATTCGGACAGCCGCCGCAGCCCCTCGGATGCCGGAAGCCGGCTCAATGCCGGCTTCCGGTATCGGAAAAAAATATCGGGGGTACTGCACGAGTACCAAGTACTCCTGCAGTACCCAGTATCGGCCCCGATACCGATACTAGTATCGGTATCGGTGCAACCCTAAAATTTATGTAAGCTATAAATATTTGCGAACCTACTTCCATATGACCGTGGTGTCTTCTTTTTGATTCCTTTTTATGAATTCCCCTCTGGTTTTTATAAGAAAGCAAATGGCAAGAAGCCTTTACTGAGCAACTATAGAAAGTTTACACTGACTCGTATGCACGCACGCGGACTGCGTCGTCTGACATTAGCCTAACGGACGGACAATACTGTAGACACCACACACACGGTCTTTTTTTTTTTCTGACGGATGTAGAGAAAAAAGGGAAATATGGGAATTAAATGACAGGTACAGTCAGCCAGACCACAGAAACTTCTGAGCGTCAAAGTGATGGACATCGCAAATGCGCTGCGTCTGATGCGTCATCACACACACAGGCCGCTACACGGCCATGGTGCACTCTGGGTGTCCGTCGCAATTTTACGTCGAGGCCTAAGGCTGGGGTCAGACGAACGCAGTGCGAACGTGCGTTTAACCGCACTTTATGACAGCCGTGGTAGCAGCAAATGACATCCAACGCAGGCCCACACACGAAGTACAGCCGCACGAAAGTTCGGCTGCGCAACGCAAGCTGCAAACGAACGCATTTTTGCAAGAACGTTGAAACACTAGTACTGACATACAGAGTGCGCTGCGGATGAGCGTGATTAGGAGACGTCAGCGCTGCTCATGTCCGGCCAACATAACGTCCAGACACCCAAAGTTTCCTGGTTTGGATCTGTAAAATCACGGCTGAAATTGCATATTGTATGACAGCTATCGCGTCCTCCGTGAAAAAATGCGTTCGGACGCATCAACGCAATTTTTGAAGGTAGACGTGAAAAAATGCGTTTGTCTGACCCTAGCCTTAATGGCGTCCGCTGCCACCTGTGGGGTGCGTGCACACATACTTCGTGTGTTGGTCTCTATGGATCACAAATCAATTCTACGACCGACAGTAAACTGTGCAGCGACACGGACATGACTGCGTTCGTCTGACGCTAGCCTTAATGTCTTCCCTATTCCATTCTTACTTCATTTTTTTTATGTGTTAAAGATTCTCTCTATTCCTTTGCCTCTTCCCATAGGACCCTCAACACTCTTTACATATTTAAGTGCTTGTATAAACATAAGTTCCCTAATTCTCCTTTGTCTCTTAAAAGACATTTTTAAAGCCAACCTGACTTCTTGTAACAGGAACTAGTTTAACCACAGACACTACATCCGATAGAAGTCACGAGCTCTGGAATATTAAGCCACATTTATTACTTCTCTACTTTGTAAGATCTATTCTAAACTTGTCAAGCAGAATAGAATTCGCGCTCTTTTGGGCCACGTGACATGTTAATGGATTGGACATTTTCTAAGCATAGTACCTATTGTCATTGGTCAGGAGGACATGTATTCTGATAGGGTAAATTCTATTACGCTCTTAGCGTTAAAACGCGGGTGCAGGGGAGGAAAAACTGCGCCCGCAGTTTCCCCTTTGCGCCTGCATTGTAATCTGGCGTTAAAACAATGCTGCCTGCATTGTTATTGAGTGTTAAAAATCAGGATGCGCGTGGCAGCGCTGAGCGCAGCCGTGAGCATCCACTCGCTGGAGTCCATAGGACTCCATTGAGTTCCTCTCTGCCGGTCACGTGACCGGCCGGATCTCGCATCGCGAGATCCGGCCGGTTGGCGTAGTGATATGCAGGGAGAGACACCGGGGACTTCCCCCCCCCCCCCCTCCTGTCTTTCCCTGCTCCCGCCGGCCGGAGGAGGCGACCGGAGCCGCGGTACTCGCCGTGGGACACAGGGTGAGTATATGTTGCGTTTTTTTTTCTCAAGCTGGTGTTGACCAGAGCCAGGCGTTAATCAGCGCTGGGACTTTGCGCTCCCTATACTTAGCGCTGGATTACAAAGTGCACTAAACGGGTTTTTTTAACCCGTTTGCGTTTGGATTGTAATGGGCAGCAAATACCGCAGCTGTCGTTACTAAGTCTCTATGCCGTGCTCTACTGCGTCGGATTTAATCCTATTTGCTGTTGCTATAGCCCTTGTATCCACACTATAAGAAAACACCCTGACATAAAGTGGAAGCTGGTCTGATATGCATTTTGCTTGTGTCTCATTTCATTTCCATCGCTCGAGCGCTGCTCCTTACTGACGAGTAACAAAACAACACCAGAGTCTCTATTCCAGTCTGGGCTGATTTTAGGCTAGGGTCAGACGAACGTGATTTCTACGGACTGTGCGTCCGTGCAGTACGGACGGACGTTAGTACGGAAGACGCAGTAGTGGCCACACAGTCCGTTTTTGTGACTGACGTATTATTTGACGGATGTAGCAGGGAAAATAAATTGAAATGAAAAAAACTTTTTTGTCCGTGAAAAATGCTGGACGTATAAATGCAGTCCGTCTGACCACATTCCATCACTCACTCACAAAGCTATGCAGACGTTGCGGACACAGCGCACTTTGTGCGGCCGTTCTAGGGGTTGTACGTTCTTGCCTAACTTGCATCCGTTTGCCGCGGCCGTTGTGCGTCCGCAGTTCAGTGAGGACGTACTTCGTTTGTGGGACTCCATTGGCCTTTATGTCATACTTTATGTGTGACACACTTTTGTGTGCCATCACGGACGTGAACGCTGCGCTCGTCTGACCGGAGCCTTATGGTCAAGAAGTGATCATAACAATATGCCTACCATTTAGGTCCTCTGATGGATGGATTAAGATGGTTACTGTGTTTCAGGAGGACTTTGCAAATTGAATTCATTGTGTTACAGTAAATTACGGCAAAATATCTGTTTTTTTTTTCCTGTTCTTTAGGCTAATGTCAGACAAGCGCAATCTGCATGTGCACAACGGACAGACATACTGACGGAAGACACTGTAGACACCACACGGTCCGTTTTTATTAACGGATGTAGGGAAAAAAAAGAACTACGGGAAACAAAATTTAATATGAAAAATGATAACAATTGATACATGATGTGAAAAGCCATTTTGTGTGTCAAGGCGCTGGACGTCGCAAATGCAGTCCGTCTGGCTTGGTTCTATCACACACAATGCTACGCGGACATGGCGCACTCTGCGCATCCGTTCTAGCAGTTTGACGTTCTTTCCTAAATTGCGTCCGTTTGCCACGTGCGTTGTGCGTGCTCAGTTCGGTGCGGACGCACTTCGTGTGTGGGTCTCTATTGATCCTGATTCTATGCTACGACGGACGTAAAAACTGTGCGGCGACACGGACGTGATCACTGCATTCGTCTGACACCGGCCTTAAAGTATCATTTCATTAAATTTCAGTCAAGGGGTCAGAAAAAAAGAGGGCAGGACCACAAAAAATACATATCAAACAACCAGGTCTGCACAATGCTCATGATATATATAGTGGAAGGTCAAACCGCACAGTAAACCAGTCCCTCTTCACGCATTACCCCTAAGTAACCTTTGCTGCGGTCTCCACTCCCACAGGTCTCTCATTATATACACGTTTAAACAAGTACATATCCAAAATACAGTTTTTAATGCGCCATTCCACAAGAGTGGTACCTATCCATAAAAGTGGTGACAGTACTTTGGTATCCAACTACCGTCCAATATCGTTGCTCCCTGTAGTGTCAAAAATCTTGGAAAAATGCGTCTACACACAATTACGTGATTACTATCAATATTGGAACTACTTAACCCCCAGATCAATCAGGCTTTCGTCCAAATCACTCCACTACAACCGCCCTTTTAAAAGTCTGCAATGATATCAAAGCTGGGATGGAACAAGGAAACCTAACTGGAGCCATCTTCCTTGATTTTGCCAAGGCCTTTGACACGGTAGACCATGGCATCTTGTTAGAAAAACTTAACTCTGGCATTGGTGATCGCACGCTAACCTGGTTTCAATCATATGTATCTGACCGATCACAATATGTGTCCATTTCTGGCAGCTCCTCCCTCCCGCTCCCAGTGACTTGTGGTGTACCCCAAGGCTCAATACTAGGCCCCCTGCTATTCACAATATTCATAAATGATCTGCCCAATGTCTGCAAAGCCTCAACTGTACATATGTACGCAGACGACACTGTGATCTATACCAGCAAACCAGATCTCCCACAGCTGGAGGCCGTGCTGCAAGAACAATTCACAGAGGTAGAAAAGTGGATCAAAAACAACAAACTTTTTTTAAATACTGACAAAACTGTAACGATGCTCTTTGGAACAAAACCTAAACTACACAAATTGCAAAATCCCCATCTATGTGTCAGGACAAAATCAAATGGCACGCTGACCACAGTCACTTCTCTCAAATATCTAGGTATGTGGTTGGACCCTAATCTATCCTTTGGCCCCACATCGAAAAACTCTCATCTAAACTTTACCCCAAACTAGGTGCCCTGTACAGAAACAAATCCTGCCTGAGTCCCGCGGTAAGAAAGCAGATTGTACAGCAAATGCTTATGCCGGCTATTGATTACGGAGATGTAGTGTATGCAGCCGCCCCGCAAACACACCTTCAGAAACTTACTACATTGTATAACTCATTCTGCTGCTTTGTGCTACAATGTAACTACATGACCCACCATTGTGACATGTTAAAAGAGCTAAACTGGCCATCGCTAGAGTCTAAACGCACCCTTCACCTCTCCAGCCTGGTGTTTAAGAGCTTTTCTGGTAAGCTGCCACCCTACCTGAATAGGCTGCTTCCCCAAGCAGCTCCCTCATCCTATAACCTCTGATCCAGGACCAGCACCTTACTTGCAATACCACAATACAAAAAGACAGCGGCTCGGTCCTCATTTTCCTACAGAGCACTGCAATTATGGAATAACCTCCCAGACACCATCAAATCTTCCCCCAGTCTTAAGTCACTCACTTACTAACATACCTCAATACAGAATGCACCTGTATACATGTAACCTAGTGACTATATTTCCTACATATTTATTTTCTGTTAAGCTGTATATTTGTGTTTTTTTTTTTATATCTTGCATTGTAATACTTTGTAGTTCTGTAACATTTCAATGTTCTTGAACCCAGGACATACTTGAAAACGAGAGAAATCTCAATGTATCCTTCCTGGTAAAATCCTTTATAAATAAATAAATAAAATATGAAATTTACAGATGCCGACCCGGGGCCCTTTGCTGCTGTTGACGGTGGTGGTAAGGGAACGAGCCAATTCTCCCTTTTAATGTATTAAACCTTTCCTTACCCTGGCATATTCTGAATATACAAACACATCATCGATAATTTTCATTGTGCCCTGAAAAGCCCATATTATGACCCTCCCAGCAAAAAATACATGACGGCAAAGAAAAATGCCAACCACTGAAACTTTCCCTGGAGGCTTCCTTTTAGACAGTTGCTTAACTTTTTGTTGTTTATCTAAAATCTAACTTTCTTTTTACATGCAGTTCTGTCAAACAAAAACCGCAGCAGCATCCCGCGCTTTATAAGGGGTTCCTTTTATAATGTGGTTTTGTTTGTAATCTAGTTACAGTTTATGTAAATGGTAGCGTCCCTTTTAATCTTGCTTGTGGTCTACACTGAAATTAGATTTTGACAATATACATATAACCAGGTTGGTTTTATGCAATCACGATTACAACGAATATCCTGCATTTAACTCCAAACCTAAACTACCGTATTTTCTGGAGTATAAGACGACCGGGTGTAAAAGACGACCCCTTAGTTTTCCAGTTAAAAAATAGGTTTTGCGCTATACTCGTCATATTGTATTGTAGATCCCGCGTATAAGACGACCCCCAATTTTTGGGGGATGTTTTTAAGTATAAAAAGTAGTCTTATAACACCAGAAAATACTGTAATGTGATGTGGGAACTGCGTTCCTTCTGCAAAAAATAGTGGGAGAACTGTGTTCCCACGTGTTCCTGTTTGAGTCTATCCATTGGATGAAGAATTGTGTAGAAAATGAATGAGACAAAATGAAACAAAGAAAAAGGTGTACAGGATGAATAAAGGTGATATTGAACAGAGAAGGCAGAATCGGAGATTAAAGATTTGGCAAATGAATTGCTGTACATGGAATGAAATGGCATATGGTATGAAAAGAGGGCTAAGTAGGATACACGCCAGAACCGCATAAGAAGAACATATCTGCATTAGATGGTTATGTTATGGTTACAGTTACTAATATTTATAAAGCGCTGACAAGTTCCGTAGCGCTGAAGTGTGAATTTATAACCTTTTTTTAAATGTTCTTGATTAGAACTTGTGTGTATATATATATATAATGCTCTAAAATGTTATTCTAATATGAAAATGAATTCAAATTTAACTTTAAAAAATATATATAAATTAATTTTAATTTATAAAAATATAACTTAAAATTATTAAACTACTAATCTATGTGGAAGGGTATTTAGGATGATGTGGTGTTCGTTACGGTATAGGTTGGTTTAAATTCCTGCAAATGTAAAGTGTTAGATCATGCAGTGTAGTCTGGTACTGTGTAATAGCTCTTTGCCCACAGTAAAGATGGCGGACTACTCTTCGCGATTCCATCGTCGCAAGTGTCGTTCTCGCAGTGCACGGAACTCTCGCGAGGGCTGGGCGGCGGAAAGCGGAAGTGCCTGAATCGCTGCTCGTGGATTTTTGAAAGCTGAGTTCACAAAGGATTTTTAAACTTTCCTGTTGTTATAGCAACGGGTCCCCGCGGCCCGGGTAACCGGGGCCCCTAGGGGCTGGTCGCCAGGGCTTTGAGTGGAGGCCCCGGATCCTCAACACCATGAACAGAAAGAAGGGAGACAAGGGCTTCGAGAGCCCCCGACCATACAAACTATAAGTATCCCAGGAGCAGCGCCCTGTACACCCACATCTATATCACCTGCACACACTGCATGGATTTACCTGTGCGTGCAGCGCATCATGTGTCCCCCGCTATGCCTGCAGAGCATCATGTGTCCCCACTGTGCGTGCAGAGCATCATGTGTCCCCCGCTATGCGTGCAGAGCATCATGTGTCCCCGCTATGCGTGCAGAGCATCATGTGTCCCCCGCTATGCGTGCAGAGCATCATGTGTCCCCACTGTGCGTGCAGAGCATCATGTGTCCCCCGCTGTGCGTGCAGAGCATCATGTGTCCCCCGCTATGCGTGCAGAGCATCATGTGTCCCCCGCTGTGCGTGCAGAGCATCATGTGTCCATCGCTATGCGTGCAGAGCATCATGTGTCCCCGCTGTGCGTGCAGAGCATCATGTGTCCCCCGCTGTGCGTGCAGAGCATCATGTGTCCATCGCTATGCGTGCAGAGCATCATGTGTCCCCGCTGTGCGTGCAGAGCATCATGTGTCCCCGCTGTGCGTGCAGAGCATCATGTGTCCCCGCTGTGCGTGCAGAGCATCATGTGTCCCCGCTGTGCGTGCAGAGCATCATGTGTCCCCGCTGTGCGTGCAGAGCATCATGTGTCCCCGCTGTGCGTGCAGAGCATCATGTGTCCCCGCTGTGCGTGCAGAGCATCATGTGTCCCCGCTGTGCGTGCAGAGCATCATGTGTCCCCGCTGTGCGTGCAGAGCATCATGTGTCCCCGCTGTGCGTGCAGAGCATCATGTGTCCCCTGCTATGTTTACAGAGCATCATGTGTCCCCCGCTGTGCGTGCAGAGCATCATGTGTCCCCCGCTGTGCGTGCAGAGCATCATGTGTCCCCCGCTGTGCGTGCAGAGCATCATGTGTCCCCTGCTATGTTTACAGAGCATCATGTGTCCCCGCTGTGCGTGCAGAGCATCATGTGTCCCCGCTGTGCGTGCAGAGCATCATGTGTCCCCTCTGTGCGTGCAGAGCATCATGTGTCCCCGCTGTGCGTGCAGAGCATCATGTGTCCCCGCTGTGCGTGCAGAGCATCATGTGTCCCCGCTGTGCGTGCAGAGCATCATGTGTCCCCTGCTATGTTTACAGAGCATCATGTGTCCCCCGCTGTGCGTGCAGAGCATCATGTGTCCCCCGCTATGCGTGCAGAGCATCATGTGTCCCCGCTATGCGTGCAGAGCATCATGTGTCCCCCGCTGTGCGTGCAGAGCATCATGTGTCCGCCGCTGTGCGTGCAGAGCATCATGTGTCGCCGCTGTGCGTGCAGAGCATCATGTGTCGCCGCTGTGCGTGCAGAGCATCATGTGTCGCCGCTGTGCGTGCAGAGCATCATGTGTCGCCGCTGTGCGTGCAGAGCATCATGTGTCGCCGCTGTGCGTGCAGAGCATCATGTGTCGCCGCTGTGCGTGCAGAGCATCATGTGTCGCCGCTGTGCGTGCAGAGCATCATGTGTCCCGGCTGTGCGTGCAGAGCATCATGTGTCCCGGCTGTGCGTGCAGAGCATCATGTGTCCCGGCTGTGCGTGCAGAGCATCATGTGTCCCGGCTGTGCGTGCAGAGCATCATGTGTCCCCTGCTATGTTTACAGAGCATCATGTGTCCCCCGCTGTGCGTGCAGAGCATCATGTGTCCCCGCTGTGCGTGCAGAGCATCATGTGTCCCCCGCTGTGCGTGCAGAGCATCATGTGTCCCCGCTGTGCGTGCAGAGCATCATGTGTCCCCGCTGTGCGTGCAGAGCATCATGTGTCCCCCGCTGTGCGTGCAGAGCATCATGTGTCCCCGCTGTGCGTGCAGAGCATCATGTGTCCCCCGCTGTGCGTGCAGAGCATCATGTGTCCCCGCTGTGCGTGCAGAGCATCATGTGTCCCCCGCTGTGCGTGCAGAGCATCATGTGTCCCCCGCTGTGCGTGCAGAGCATCATGTGTCCCCCGCTGTGCGTGCAGAGCATCATGTGTCCCCCGCTGTGCGTGCAGAGCATCATGTGTCCCCGCTGTGCGTGCAGAGCATCATGTGTCCCCAGCTGTGCGTGCAGAGCATCATGTGTCCCCGCTGTGCGTGCAGAGCATCATGTGTCCCCGCTGTGCGTGCAGAGCATCATGTGTCCCCTGCTATGTTTGCAGAGCATCATGTGTCGTCCCCTGTGTGTGCACAAAACATGCCCCCCCCCCTGTAGGTTTACCCATGATTGCCGAGTATTTTCTGTCCCCTGTGTAGCTTTAAATGCACGCGCAGAGCTTCTGTCATTCACTTTCTGGCTATGCAGCTCTATCTTCATGCTGTGCGCTCTGTCAGTGAATTTGTGCTGGGGCTGCTCACCTGTCCTGGTTTTCTTTTGTTATTGTCAATCGTTTCTTTGATCTGAAAAAGTAATTTTTCTGTTTTTCTTCTCCACGACTCACCAGGTCGTCTGCATCACCAACATCAACTTCCAGAGGAAGGCTGTCATTGTGAGTATAAAGTGACGTGTCTCTGTGCTGTCATTGTGAGTATAAAGTGACACGTCTCTGTGCTGTCATTGTGAGTATAAAGTGACGCTTCTCTGTGCTGTCATTGTGAGTATAAAGTGACGCTTGTCTGTGCTGTCATTGTGAGTATAAAGTGACGCTTCTCTGTGCTGTCGTTGTGAGTATAAAGTGACGCGTCTCTGTGCTGTCATTGTGAGTATAAAGTGACGCTTCTCTGTGCCGTCATTGTGAGTATAAAGTGACGCGTCTCTGTGCTGTCATTGTGAGTATAAAGTGACGCGTCTCTGTGCCTTCATTGTGAGTAGAATGTGACGCGTCTCTGTGCTGTCATTGTGAGTATAAAGTGACGCGTTTCTGTGCTGTCATTGTGAGTAGAATGTGACGCGTCTCTGTGCCGTCATTGTGAGTATAAAGTGACGCGTCTCTGTGCCGTCATTGTGAGTATAAAGTGACGCGTCTCTGTGCTGTCATTGTGAGTAGAATGTGACGCGTCTCTGTCATTGTGAGTAGAATGTGACGTGTCTCTGTGCTGTCATTGTGAGTAGAATGTGACGCGTCTGTGCTGTCATTGTGAGTAGAATGAGACGCGTCTGTGCTGTCATTGTGAGTAGAATGAGACGCGTCTGTGCTGTCATTGTGAGTAGAATGAGACGCGTCTGTGCTGTCATTGTGAGTAGAATGAGACGCGTCTGTGCTGTCATTGTGAGTAGAATGAGACGCGTCTGTGCTGTCATTGTGAGTATAAAGTGACGCGTTTCTGTGCTGTCATTGTGAGTAGAATGTGACGCGTCTCTGTGCCGTCATTGTGAGTATAAAGTGACGCGTCTCTGTGCCGTCATTGTGAGTATAAAGTGACGCGTCTCTGTGCTGTCATTGTGAGTATAAAGTGACGCGTTTCTGTGCTGTCATTGTGAGTAGAATGTGACGCGTCTCTGTGCCGTCATTGTGAGTATAAAGTGACGCGTTTCTGTGCTGTCATTGTGAGTAGAATGTGACGCGTCTCTGTGCCGTCATTGTGAGTATAAAGTGACGCGTCTCTGTGCTGTCATTGTGAGTATAAAGTGACGCGTCTCTGTGCTGTCATTGTGAGTATAAGTGAGGACGCGTCTCTGTGCTGTCATTGTGAGTAGAATGTGACGCGTCTCTGTGCCGTCATTGTGAGTATAAAGTGACGCGTCTCTGTGCCGTCATTGTGAGTATAAAGTGACGCGTCTCTGTGCCGTCATTGTGAGTATAAAGTGACGCGTCTCTGTGCTGTCATTGTGAGTATAAAGTGACGCGTCTTTGTGCTGTCATTGTGAGTATAAAGTGACGCGTCTCTGTGCTGTCATTGTGAGTATAAAGTGACGCGTCTCTGTGCTGTCATTGTGAGTATAAAGTGACGCGTCTCTGTGCTGTCATTGTGAGTATAAAGTGACGCGTCTCTGTGCTGTCATTGTGAGTAGAATGTGACGCGTCTCTGTCATTGTGAGTAGAATGTGACGTGTCTCTGTGCTGTCATTGTGAGTAGAATGTGACGTGTCTCTGTGCTGTCATTGTGAGTAGAATGTGACGCGTCTGTGCTGTCATTGTGAGTAGAATGCGACGCGTCTGTGCTGTCATTGTGAGTAGAATGCGACGCGTCTCTGTGCCGTCATTGTGAGTATAATGCGACACGTCTCTGCTGCTTCATTGTGAGTATAAAGTGACGCGTCTCTGTGCCGTCATTGTGAGTATAAAGTGACGCGTCTCTGTGCCGTCATTGTGAGTATAAAGTGACGCGTCTCTGTGCCGTCATTGTGAGTATAAAGTGACGCGTCTCTGTGCTGTCATTGTGAGTATAAAGTGACGCGTCTCTTGCTGTCATTGTGAGTATAAAGTGACGCGTCTCTGTGCTGTCATTGTGAGTATAAAGTGACGCGTCTCTGTGCTGTCATTGTGAGTATAAAGTGACGCGTCCCTGTGTGAGTATAAAGTGACGCGTCTCTGTGCTGTCATTGTGAGTATAAAGTGACGCGTCTCTGTGCCGTCATTGTGAGTATAAAGTGACGCGTCTCTGTGCCGTCATTGTGAGTATAAAGTGACGCGTCTCTGTGCCGTCATTGTGAGTATAAAGTGACGCGTCTCTGTGCTGTCATTGTGAGTATAAAGGTGACGCGTCTCTGTGCTGTCATTGTGAGTATAAAGTGACGCGTCTCTGTGCTGTCATTGTGAGTATAAAGTGACGCGTCTCTGTGCTGTCATTGTGAGTAGAATGTGACGCGTCTCTGTGCCGTCATTGTGAGTATAATGAAGTGACGCGTCTCTTCGAGAAAAAGTGACGTCGCGTCTCTGTGCCGTCATTGTGAGTATAAAGTGACGCGTCTCTGTGCTGTCTGTGAGTATAAAGTGACGCGTCTCTGTGCTGTCATTGTGAGTATAAAGTGACGCGTCTCTGTGCTGTCTGTGAGAGTGACGCGTCTCTGTGCTGTCATTGTGAGTATAAAGTGACGCGTCTCTGTGCTGTCATTGTGAGTAGAATGTGACGCGTCTCTGTCATTGTGAGTAGAATGTGACGTGTCTCTGTGCTGTCATTGTGAGTAGAATGTGACGTGTCTCTGTGCTGTCATTGTGAGTAGAATGTGACGCGTCTGTGCTGTCATTGTGAGTAGAATGCGACGCGTCTGTGCTGTCATTGTGAGTAGAATGCGACGCGTCTCTGTGCCGTCATTGTGAGTATAATGCGACACGTCTCTGTGCTGTCATTGTGAGTATAAAGTGACGCGTCTCTGTGCCGTCATTGTGAGTATAAAGTGACGCGTCTCTGTGCCGTCATTGTGAGTATAAAGTGACGCGTCTCTGTGCCGTCATTGTGAGTATAAAGTGACGCGTCTCTGTGCTGTCATTGTGAGTATAAAGTGACGCGTCTCTGTGCTGTCATTGTGAGTATAAAGTGACGCGTCTCTGTGCTGTCATTGTGAGTATAAAGTGACGCGTCTCTGTGCTGTCATTGTGAGTATAAAGTGACGCGTCTCTGTGCTGTCATTGTGAGTATAAAGTGACGCGTCTCTGTGCTGTCATTGTGAGTATAAAGTGACGCGTCTCTGTGCTGTCATTGTGAGTAGAATGTGACGCGTCTCTGTCATTGTGAGTAGAATGTGACCTGTCTCTGTGCTGTCATTGTGAGTAGAATGTGACGTGTCTCTGTGCTGTCATTGTGAGTAGAATGTGACGTGTCTCTGTGCTGTCATTGTGAGTAGAATGTGACGTGTCTCTGTGCTGTCATTGTGAGTATAAAGTGACGCGTCTCTGTGCCATCATTGTGAGTATAAAGTGACGCGTCTGTCATTGTGAGTTGAATGCGACGCGTCTCTGTGCTGTCATTGTGAGTATAATGTGACGCATCACTGTGCCGTCTCTGTGCCGTCGTTGTGAGCAGAATGTGACGTGTCACTGTGCCGTCATCGTAAGTGACTGCCGTTACTTTTCCCTATTTTTTTTTTTTTCTGCATTATTTATGAAGTGCCAACATATTCCAATGCGCTGTACAATGGGTAGGACAAAACAAACATAAAATTAACAAGTTAGACACACTGAGAACAATTGGAGAAGACCCTGCCCAAGAGCTTACAATGTTTGAGGAGCAGGGTGACACACAGAGGTGAGGGTAAATAGCAGAGTGTGAGACGTAATTGGGGCTGGGTAGGAGATGATGCAAGAAATGTACAGTGGGAGGGATCATGGAGTGAGCCGATAGGCTTCTCTAAAGTAATGTGTTTTCAGAGACTTCTTGAAGGACTGGAGAGACTGGGAGAGTCTGATATTATGGGGGCAGCTCGGGAGTAGTCTTGAAGAGTTGAGGGTGCGGGTATAAGGAGACGATAGCGTCAGATCATTGGCTGAGCGAAGTGGTCGGGAAGGGATATACCTGCTAATAAGGGAGGAGATGTATGTAGGGGTTACGGAGAGCTTTGTATGTGAGCGCCCTTATTTAGAATTTTAGCGGAAACAGGGTGTCATTCCAGAGACTGACAAAGGGGCGAGGGGTACGGGGTGTGAGGTGCACGTGTCACCCCTCGCACAGCCCCGTGTGTTCCTTTCACAGCCTTGTGTACACATGTAGTGCAAACTCCCGACAATAATGTCCCAGTTTGATCTTGCTTGAGTTTTCTGTCCATCGCGCTTGAGCTATTCGATGATGTCGATGTGTTTGTGTCTTCACAGGGTTTCGTTGAATTGACCATTTTCCCCACGGTCCCCAACCTTAACCGGATAAAGCTGAACAGCAAGCAGTGCCGCATCTACCGCGTGAGGGTGAACGACCTGGAGGCTGCATTCATTTATAATGACCCCACGCTGGAAGTGTGCCACCTCGAGTCCAAGCAGTGAGTATCCGAGGATCTGCTCGCAGGAACAAAGCCTGTATTCATTTTAGAAAGGTTTATTTACTTATCTTGTCGTGTTTGTTCCGGACTCTCATCCAACGGAGCTGCTTAGCGGAAATATCCGCATGAGCCAGTAACCCATAGAGACTCCCTTTTACCGGCTCTATCACAACTGAGCCGTTGTGGATGCGTCACGAGTCACAATATTTGGGAGGAGTTGCTAATTGACACCATCGGCATCACTGTGCGCCGTTGTTGGCTTTGGCTCCCGGACTCCATGGGACTCCATGGGACTTCATGGAGAGCAGGTCAACCGTGCGTGATCTCTCATATGCCGCCTCCGCCGTGGAAGGACACTGGTGTCTACATACTCAAAAGGTACAGCACCAGTCACCACATGCACCATGTGATCAGAAGCAAAGAGAAGAGTATTATACATACGTATCTTCAAAACGGAAACATATATTCATAAAAGATACGATCAGATCGTCTCATTAGTGGGTGGAAGACACGATGGAATAAATCAAAACCTAGCGCAATATGTATCTAAAAGGGAACGTTTCTAATTTTTTCATATATCGTCCCACTCACACTCTCATGAGCTGGACACCAGCTATTTTCAACTCACATTTGCTGGAGACCCCACTCGGCTCTTACCAGGCGCCTTTTGGAATTTTCAGGAGAAACCCAATAAACATGTTCGCCGGACAAGTTGCAAGCAGGATGCATTAAAAAAAAAAAGCCTTTTATTATTAGCCTTTATTTTTAATGCGTCCTGCTTGCATCTTGTCCAGTGAACATTTTTATTGGGTTTCTCCTGAAAATTCCACAGGCGCCTGGTAAGAGCCAAGGAGGGGGGCTCCAGCAAATGTGATTTTGAAATAGGTCACCCTTTTGTCTATCTGGCTAGCAGTATATATAGTAATATACTAGGGGGACACCCCAATATGTCCTCTAACTTTAAGGAAACTCTGTGATAGAAAGCCGTGGGTAATACGAGGTGTTTGGGTGCCTAAAAGAGGAGAAAACCCAGCGGCTACATCCACCTACAGCCGGTGTCCGACTCAGGAGAGTGTGAGTGGGGTGATCTATACAAAAAAATAGAAAGTTTCATTTAGGATTGGGTCAGACGAGCGCAGTGATCACGTCGGTGTTGCTGCACATTTTAACATCCGTGGTAGCATATAATTATGACCAATGGGGAGACCCACACACGAAGTACGTCCGCACAGAAGTGCAGACGCACAACACACGCAGCAAACGGACGCAAGGCTGGGTGGAGTAGGGGTAACATCACTTCTCTGCATGGAGAGAGCCTGTGGAGACATGGGTTCGATCCCAGCAAGAGCGCCTCTCCAGTAAGTGTCCTTGGGCAAGACACCTAACGGTACATACTCGCCACCCAGGACATACTTGAAAACAAGAGAAATCTCAATGTATCCTTCCTGAAAAAATCCTTTCTCAAAAAAAAAAAGAAGCAGGAAAGAGCATAAAACCGCTAGAATGGACGCACAGAGTGCGCAACGTCCGCACAGCTTTGTGTGTGAGTGATGGCACGTAGTCAGATGGACTGCATTTTTGACGGACAAATGGTTTTTCATATTAATTTTATTTCCCATCTACATCAGTCAAAAAAAAACGTCAGTCACAAAAAACGGACCGTGTGGTCACTACCTTGTCTTCCAAACACTAATGAGATGACTTGAACATCTCTTTTATGAATATATGTTTCCGTTTTGAAGATACATAAGTATAATATGCCATCTCTGCTTTTGATCACATGGTGCGCGTGGTGATTGGCGCTGTACCTTTTTTTGCATATGTTGTGATTCTTTTGGTTTATAGGGAGGTCGCTGTTCTAGTACATAGCGAGTGAAGAGGTTGAGTTGGTGATGGATCTTTTCTGTGGGCGCTACACTGCACTGATCTGGACGCTGGTAACAAGTTGTTCCTAGTGTTCTATTGAGAGCATAGATTTGTTTTAGGTGCATTTATTTCATAAATCACGGATTTTGAGAGATGGTATTTCTTCGGAATAGCAGCTCAGGCTGAGCGCAGTGAGCTACGTTGGCATCGGTCATTCTTTTCTGGCAAGCCGCAAATTATTGTCCCTTTTACAATGAATATAAAGTATGGGAGCCGTTAAATGGGCACCGGATTAAAAAATTCCTCTCCTTTTTGCCCCTTCGCTGCTGAGCAGTTTCACCTTCATATGCTAAGCGCATTTTGACTACTTTGTGCTTGTCATGTGTTGTTATATATCCCAGTGAAATTAAATCTGTCCAGCAGACTCAAGATATATCATTATGTGTGTACGTCATGTCCCGTCAGAAGACCGTAACAAAAAATGTCAATTTCTTTTCAGATTTCAATCCTTTACAGCGTGTAAAATTATCTTTCTGCACTTTATCATCCAAACCTTTTGTGTTTATATATTTTATGAGGCATTCGTGTCAGAAAATTAAAATCTCAGAAATGGGAACCTGTTACTGCTTTCTTCAAAGAAAATATGTAATTTTAACCAAAAGCTGAAAAGGCTAAATATTTTGCTTGTACTTCGGCACCTTGTGTTTTCTGAATAATATGACAATGTATAATACATTGACCTTGCTCCCAGCGTGGGAAATGAGAAGGTGAGTAATGGCAGTGGTATTGCTCATTTTATACGACACAAATGGATAAGGATGCACCGAAATGTCAGCCACCAAAATTGGTGCTTTCGGCTGAAAGGGAAAACCAGCCGAAAATCAGTCATCCGAAACTGGGCCCTAGAGGCCTGACTGAAACGGGGGCTTACCTGAGCCCGTAAACCGGCCTAGATGAGCTGAGCTCCCTGCTCGACCTGGCCTCTAGGGCCTAGGTTTGGATGACTGATTTTAAATTTTCTTAAAGGAACACTCTAATAAAAAGATCACCCCCCCCCCCGTTTTTTAATCCTAACCTATCCCTATTCCCTTAATAAATCGTTATTTTTTGTTTTTGTAACTGTAATACTTACCCTAAAATCCTCTTGTTTCCAGCTTTGGTTTTTTTTTTTTTTTATACTCCCCTTCCTCCTCTTCCGCTCCCGTCCTTCTTCCATCCGACTTGCCTTCTGGTTTACGTGAGAAGCGCGCATGCGCGCCTCTCACGTAAGCCAGCCAATCGGCAGGCTTCCTCCCGGCTCCCTCTGAGGATTAGTGTTGCGCGCAAGAGGATGCGCGCAACACTAACCCTCAGCCGCTGCCGCCAGCTTCTGCGGTGAGTTGGAGACGTCATCGCGCTGAAAGCGCGATGACGTCTCCTACTCGGCAAAAGTCGGCAGAAGCAGGAAATATGAATCCCGCTCTGCTGACTGACAGCGGGGAGGGCGGAGTAAACTCCTGCCTCTCTCAGCTGTTTTCAGCATTTTCTGCTGAACCGCTGAGCGGAGGGAGGGGGGACAGAGGGCGGGATACTCCGGGCATCATGACCACCTAAAATAGCTTAGGTGGTCATGTTGCTTAGAGTATCCCTTTAATTCTTACCCGAGCTGCTCCTTCCTGATGGTGGCGTGTCCGGAGCCCAGCAGGGTGGCACACAGGCAGGACACCAGCAGATTCCATGCTCCATTTCGGTTCCAGGGCTCATGTCTGGGGAGGGGGGGGGGCTACGCTGTCCTCCTGGGCCTATGGCGCGCACATCCCGACGGTGCCGAGAGGAGCTGCTCGGGGCCTGCTGATCCCGGGTCTGGCCTGTTGTTCACACTTTGGGGCTCCTTGCCCTCACACTTGTCCACAAGCGAAGCTCACCTGCTGGATCATGCGTTACCTGGGAGTTCGGCTCCTATTCTCCTATTGGCTACAATTTAGCTAATCGGAGCCGAGCTCCTAGGTGACACAACGATGCAGCGGGCGAGTTTTGCTTGTGGCTCGGCTGGGCCTCCAGACCCAGGTTGGGATAACGGATTTTTCGGTTTTTGGCCGATTTCAGCCTGCATTTTCGGTTTTGTTATCGGCCCGGTAATGTTCATTCCGGTGCACCACTACAATGTCGCTACCTTAGGCCGGGGGCACACTAGGCGTTTTCTTCTGCGCACTAGCGCGCGTTAAAACGCAGTTCCGGCGTCCACTCAACGCCCGCCTGCCCCCCCTCAGCACTGCATCCCCGTCAACGCGCATCCTAGCGCATCGACGGTGAGGAGCTCTAGACACATGCATGTGACCGGCCCCATCCACAGCATCAAAACCCTGCGATGGACGCCGGTAAGTGCGTTTTAACGCGCGATAGTGCGCAGAAAAAAACGCCTAGTGTGCACCCAGCCTTAGAGAAAAATAAATATTTACATTTTTTTATTATACATTGTGAATAGTCATGTTTGGTATTATTGGAAGGGCCAGACTCTGACTTGTCCTAGGACACCTCCTGTGACCATGTGGTGTATAAAGAATGGTCATACGGGGGTCCAAAGAACCCTCCCCCATCTCCTTGCAGCAGTGAGGCGGCATGAGTGTTAAATGAAACCATGCATGATTACGCACAGCATGGGAAATTTGTAGGTGAGTTATTGCAGTGGCATTGTTTGCTTTATAAGTGGATGCAGAAAATGCCGCTGGGTTAGAACAGCATAAAAGGGGGTGGGGAATTACATTTTTGCATTACACATTACATGGTCATATTTGTCATCATTGGAAAGGCCAGACTCTGACCTGCCCGATGACACCTCACTTGACCTTATGGGATGTATAGAATGGAGATACAGGGTTCCACATGACCCCCGCCTCTCCTGCCAGTGGTGTGGCTACTTGTATTTTTAGATGGTGCAATGTGCGATTACGCATTGTTTCATCTCCTCCACGCTTGCTGACGGCGTTGGAAATGAGAAGGTGAACTGTAACAGCAGTATCATTCGCTTTATGATTGAAAAGTGCAAATGTTGCTGCTTTTCAAAAATTCGGTACTTTTTTTTTCCATTCGAAACTTTTAGCTTGCAGTGTACAGACTGCTGCCTTTCCAACATTGCCTCACATGACCCTCTGCGGTATACGGTGCTCGAGATACAGGGGTCCTGTTTTGCATTGATCATTTATCTTCTTTTTGTCTCGGAGTGATGCATTGTTGCCAAGTAGAAAGTTGTTTATGCTTTTTTTTAGAATGTGAAGTACAAGTTATGCGTTCATTGTTCTCAGAATGGCTGCTCCGTTTATTCAGTTATATTATATTTCTCCAGGGATTAACCCCTACAGTATTTGTGGTGTCTGTCTAGTCTACCAAGCTAACAATCTTCTTTGCTTTACGAGTAGACCCTGCAGCTATTGTTTTCCTACCATTATCTAATCTAGATGTTGTTTCCCCCCCTATAATTTGTTGTTTCTATGTATACCTGCATTTTTTATTTTTCTGGAGTTATGTCTTTTCCCCACATGGGGGCGCTCAGAGTCCTGCAGTTGCAGATATAACACCAGCAAGTACAGCGGACGCAGCAATTTTAGTTTTCTTGTGAAATGGGATGTGTGTTTCTGTATAGAATTAGTTTGTGCTGCATTGCTATGAATTTACTTGTAGCTTTTATTTTTGACGGAGTCCGCAGTGTATTCCCGTATTGTTCAATACGGACCTGCTTGAAAACGAGAGAAATCTCAATGTATCCTTCTTGCTAATTTAATATATACAGGTGAAATTCGAAAAATTAGAATATCGTGCAAAAGTTAATTTATTTCAGTAATGCAACTTAAAAGGTGAAACTAATATATGCGACTCATTACATGCAAAGCGAGATAGTTCAAGCCGTGATTTGTCATAATTGGGATGATTCTGGTTACAGCTCATGAAAACCCCAAATCCACAATCTCAGAAAATTAGAATATTGTGAAAAGGTGCAATATTCTAGGCTCAAAGTGTCCCGCTCTAATCAGCTAATTAAGCCATAACACCTGCAAAGGGTTCCTGAGCCTTTAAATGGTCTCTCGGTCTGGTTCAGTAGGAATCACAATCATGGGAAAGACTGCTGACCTGACTGTTGTGCAGAAAACCATCATTGACACCGTCCATAAGGAGGGAAAGCCTCAAAAGCTCATTGCAAAATAAGTTGGATGTTCCCAAAGTGCTGTATCAAAGCACATTAAGAGAAAGTTATAAAGGTGCACAAGCAGCAGGGATGACCGAAGCCTGGAGAGGATTGTCAGGAAAAGGCCATTCAAAAGTGTTGGGGACTTTCACAAGGAGTGGACTGAGGCTGTATTCAGTGCATCAAGAGCCACCACACAGAGACGGATCCTGCACATGGGCTTCAAATGTTGTATTCCTCTTGTCAAGCCGCTCCTGAACAACAAACAACGTCAGAAGCGTCTTACCTCAGGTATATTGGAAAGGAAAAATTAAAATGGATGCCTGTAGCCATTTTGTTTTAAATAGTCTTTTCTTTTTCAATTTTCCCTAGTTTTAGAAATGAACAGAGATTTTTTTTTTAAATAGTTCACGGCTAGGTGACCAGACATGAGTGAACCTTAAAATGTCTTTATTTGATATAATGCCGAGCTAAGTACTAGAAAGGAATGTACTCAGTTTGAGAGGAGTGGAGGCATAAATTGTATTCTGGCAGGATAGACTCAAAGTCTACATTGAAAATAGAGGGTCTTTGTGAGTCAGATTGACCTCTTGACATCAGATAAGACATATAAAAATTAAATGGTGGAATTAATTCTGAAGTGCAATACTGCCCTCTAGACTGGATAGTAAATGTTATATTTAATATAATGAATAAATTGCCAGTGACGTCAAATTGACTATAATTGGAGATACGACAATGCAGTCAGCCATTCCAGGACATGAGGCATTCAGAGACTTACAGACAAGGCTAGCAGACCATCCCAGGACAATGCACTCAAAATTTCACACCAAATCTCTAACTCCCATGTATTGATTATCTGATATTGATAATTTTCACATATTCCAAAAACAATATTACATAAAGAATATTCCATGGCAGTAATTTATTTAATCCAGATTGGAGGTAATGTATGAAAGCTATTTTTATTCAGATTAATGTAATATATATATATTTGGAGTAGGGATGCACCGATACCACTTTTTTAAGACCGAGTACAGATAGTTTTGTTCAAGTACTCACCGATACCAAGTACCGATACTTTTATTTTATGTCACGTGACGCTTTCCAATAAGTACAGACCTCATTTAAAGCCCCCAGGTCTCATGGATAATGCCCCCCAGCTCATGGATACTGCCCCCGCTCATGGATTTGCCTCCCAGCTCATGGATATTGCCCCCCAGCTCATGGATATTGCCCCCCCAGCTCATGGATATTGCCCCCCAGCTCATGGATATTGCCCCCCAGCTCATGGATTTGCCCCCCAGCTCATGGATTTGCCCCCCAGCTCATGGATATGCCCCAGCTCATGGATATGCCCTCCAGCTCATGGAATTGCCCCCCAGCTCATGGATATTGCCCCCCCAGCTCATGGATACTGTCCCCCAGCTCATGGATACTGCCCCCCAGCTCATGGATAATGTCCCCCAGCTCATGGATAATGTCCCCCAGCTCATGGATAATGTCCCCCAGCTCATGGATAATGTCCCCCAGCTCATGGATAATGTCCCCCAGCTCATGGATAATGTCCCCCAGCTCGCTCATGGATAATGTGCCCCAGCTCATGGATAATGTCCCCCAGCTCATGGATAATGTCCCCCAGCTCATGGATAATGTCCCCCAGCTCATGGATAATGTCCCCCAGCTCATGGATCTGCCCCAGCTCATGGATTTGCCCCCCAGCTCGTGGATATTGCCCCCCCAGCTCGTGGATAATGCCCCCCAGCACATGGATTTGCCCCCATCCCCCTCCGCTCATACTTACCTTCCTTTAGCGACGCCGGGAAAGTCTTCGCGCGCTCCTTGGAAGGTCCCCAGCCGCGACCACGTGGGACCATGTGATCGCGGCTGGGGTCCTTCCAACGAGCGCACGTGCGGAAACTTTCCCAGCGTCGCTCAGGAAGGTAAGTATGAGCGGAGAGCAGCTGCAGGGCCTGTCCGAATGCTCTATCTGCATTCTGACAGGCCATGCAGCTGCTCTCCTCACTTTGTTTATACTTACCTTCCTTAGCGGCGCCTGGAAAGTTCCCGCGCGTGCGCTCATTGGAAGGACCCCAGCCGCGATCACATGGTCGCGGCTGGGGACCTTCCAAGGAGCGCGGCGCGCGAAGACTTACCCGGCGTCGCCCAGGAAGGTAAGTATAAACAATGCGGAGAGCAGCTGCAGGGCCTGTCCGAATGCCGATAGAGCATTCGGACAGCCGCCGCAGCCCCTCGGATGCCGGCAAGCAGGCTCAATGCCGGCTTCCGGTATCGGAAAAAAATATCGGCGGTACTGCATGAGTACCAAGTACTCCTGCAGTACCCGGTATCGGCACCGATATCGATACTAGTATCGGTATCGGTGCAACCCTAATTTGGAGTATTTCTTGCAACAGATAGACTGAGATTTCTCAGATACTGTTAGATCCAGAATCTAAAATATTTCTATTCTGCAGATAGAGATATGAAGAAGAATTGGATATAAGGATTTATCCTAAAGAAACTGTTGCAAAGATTGATATACCAATATATTTATTGAATTTGGAAATTATTGTGATTGAAATTAATAAGCAGGGAATTATATAACTAAAATATAGAAAGCAGAAGATTAGAAGCTTAACCCTTTCGCTGCTGAGGCTTTTCCCCGCCCCTGTGCTGAGGTCATTTTTTACCTGTTTTGCGCATCATGTTTAAACGTGTTTTTAAGGCTTATTTTAGTATATGACACCGACATATTATATATCGTTCTTTCCGTCAGACTCGGTAGATTCATAATATGTCATTATTATATGTATACGTTATGTCATGTCTGTATATTATAACAAAAAATGCAATAAAATATGTATTTTCAATAATTTACAATGTGTAAAGTGTTTTTTTCCACATTTTAACATGCGAGCAATTGCGGTTATATTTTGTATGGGGTGCGCTTGTTAAAAAAATTAGAGATGGGGTCTCGTTACATTTTTTTTTGGGGAAAATGACACTATTTTTAACAAACGCACCGCATACAAAAATCGTTAGTGCAGCATCATTGTTCACATTATAATTGAAATGGGAACAATATTGCTACACTAACAAACCAAAAAAAATAAAAAAAAGTGTTTATTTTTTTTTAATTTTTTTTTTTTTAATTTTTTTTTATTTTATTTTATTTTTTTTTTACAAAATTTTTAACTTTCATGTTTGGTATCGTTGGAACGGCCATGCTCTGGCCGATCCAACCATATCAAAATTTAACCCCTAACTGCCACGGATCGGGAGATAGGGAGTTCATTGGAACTCCCTATCTCCACACTTGGTGGCAGTTAGGGGTTAACTGTAGGACTGGCGTCATCGTGCTACGCACGATGACGCCAGTCCTCTGGGGGAGTTCCCGGAAGCTTGGCCGACATCCAAGATGTCGGCCAGCTCCGGGAAAGGATCGCGAACCGGCGCTTTTCAGCGCCGATTCGCGATCCAGCTCCCCAGGGGTTAATGCCAGGCATCATTTGGAAGGGCAGGCTGTGCCCTTCCAAATGATGCCTGGGTTAAGCCCCGCAGAGCCACCGATCGGGAGGGAGAGAGGTCCGAAGGACCTCCCCCCCTCCCTTTCAGGCGCCTCCTCCGCACATGCGGGGGGGGCGCCTGAATTAGGTGTCATCGCGCCCCCGCGATGACACCTAATAATGGCGGCTGCTGGTCCGAATGCCGGGCTGACATCCAGGATGTCAGCCCGCACCGGAGGGGCCAGCGATCGGCCGGAACCCGGCCGAACGCTGACCCAAAGTGAGGACGCGCTCAGCGCGTCCTCAGCACACCAGCGGGAATGCTGAGGACGCGCTGAGCGCGTCCTTAGCATTCAAGTGGTTAATTCTCTATTAGGGAGGATTCACTAAATAAGTTTTTATTACTTATCATTCTAAAAATAGAATAAGTGATAGCTCATCTTTTGTTGATCCAAGTAGCATAGAGAGATACATATATCTCTACAAGATCTAGCTTGTTAAACATTGGTTTGCTGGGAAATATATGTTTCGTTAAGCAGAATTGTTTGTTAACCATTTGTGTATTAGTTACTAACTGATAAGGTGAATGATATTAATCATACAGTGGCAAGAAAAAGTATGTGAACCCTTTGGGATTACGTGGAGTTTTGCATGAATTGGTCATAAAATGTGCTCTGATCTTCATCTAAGTCACAACAATTTGAAAAACACAGTCTGCTTAAAATAATACAACACAAACATATGTTTTCATGGTTTTATTGAACAGAACATGTAAACATTCACAGTGCAGGGTGGAAAAAGTATGTGAACCTTTGGACTTAATAACTGGTTGACCCTCCTTTGGCAGCAATAACCTAAACCAAACGTTTCCTGTAGGTGCAGATCAGACCTGCACAACGATCTGGAGTCGTTTTGGACCGCTCCTCTTCACAAAACTGTTTAAGTGTAGCAATATTCTTGGGATGTCTGGTGTGAATCGCTCTCTTAAGGTCATGCCACAGCATTTCAATCGGGTTGAGGTCAGGACTCTGACTGGGCCACTCCAGAAGGCGTATTTTGTTTTGTTGTAGCCATTCTTTTGTTGAATTACTTGTATGCTTTGGGTCATTGTCCTGTTGCATCACCCATCCTCTGCGGAGCTTCAGTTGGCAGACAGATGGTCTTACGTTTTCCTGCAAAATGTCTTGATAAACTCTGGAATTCATTTTTCCATCAATGACAACAATCTGTCCAGGCCCTGAGGCAGCAAAGAAGCCCAAAACCATGATGCTCCCTCCGCCATGTTTTACAGTGGGGATGAGGTTTTGATGTTGGTGTGCTGTGCCTTTTTTTCGCCACACATAGTGTTGTGTGTTTTTTCCAAACAACTCAATTTTGGTTTCATCTGTCCACAGAATATTTTGCCAGTAGGGCTGTGGAACATCCAGGTGCTCTTTTGCAAACTTCAGACGTGCTGCAATATTCTTTTTGGACAGCAATGGCTTCCTCCGTGGTGTCCTCCCATGTACTCCATTCTTGTTTAATGTTTTCCTTATTGTCGATGTGTCAACAAAAATGTTAGCATATGCCAGAGATTTCTGTAAGTCTTTAGCTGACACTCTAGGAATCTTATTTACCTCATTAAGCATTCTGCGCTGTGCTCTTGCAGTCATCTTTACAGGACGACCACGCCTAGGGAGAGTAGCAACAGTGCTGAACTTTCTCCATAGACAGTCTGTCTTACCGTGGACACCTGAACATCAAGGCTTTTGGAGATAGTTTTGTAACCCTTTCCAGCTTCATGCAAGTCAACAATTCTTGATCGTAGGTCTTGTGAGAGCTCTTTTCTGCGAGGCATGGTTCACATCAGGCAGTGCTTCTTGAAACCAGTAAACCCAAAACTGGTGTGTGTTTTTAAAGGGCAGGACAGCTTTCAGCAACACATCCAATAATATCACACTTATTGGACTCAAGGTTGGCTCACTCCTGGCTCCAATTAGCTCTTGAAGAAGTCATTAGGCTAGGGGTTCACATGCTTTTTCCACCCTGCACTGTGAATGTTTACATGTTCTGTTCAATAAACACATGAAAACATATAATGTTTGTGTTGTATTATTTTAAGCAGACTGTGTTTTTCATATTGTTGTGACTTAGATGAAGATCAGAGCACATTTTATGACCAATTCAATGCAAAACTCCACGTAATCCCAAAGGGTTCACATACTTTTTCTTGCCACTGTATATGCAGTTACTAACAGGTGATACATACAGTTGTGTTCAAAATTATTCAACCCCCACTGAAATTGAGTGTTTTGGCCAGTTTGACATTGATTTTGATCATTCAGTCATCTTGCTTACAATTAAATCAAAGAGGCACGTGTAGGTCAGACAAATATAACATAACATTTATAATGAAATAACCACAAATGTCTTTTCTGTGCTCACATCATTATCAGTTTTATTCAACCCCCAAGTGACATTCAATCTTAGTACTTAGTACAACATCCTTTTACAGTTATAACAGCTTTTAAACGTGAAGCATAGCTTGACACAAGTGTCTTGCAGCGATCTACGGGTATCTTCGCCCATTCGTCATGGGCAAAAGCCTCCAGTTCAGTCACATTCTTAGGCTTGCGCACTGCAACTGCTTTCTTTAAGTCCCACCAGAGGTTCTCAATCGGATTTAAGTCAGGTGACTGCGATGGCCACTCCAAAATGTTCCAGCCTTTAATCTGCAACCATGCTCTAGTGGACTTGGAGGTATGCTTGGGATCATTGTCCTGTTGAAAGGTCCAACGTCTCCCAAGCCTCAGGTTTGTGACGTACTGCATCACATTGTCATCCAATATCTTCTGGTACTGAAGAGAATTCATGGTACCTTGCACACGCTGAAGCTTTCCTGTACCTGCAGAAGCAAAACAGCCCCAAAGCATGATTGACCCCCCCCCCCCGCCATGCTTCACAGTAGGCAAGGTGTTCTATTTTTCATAGGCCTTGTTCTTCCTCCTCCAAACATAGCATTGATCCATGGGCCCAAACAGTTCTAATTTTGTTTCATCAGTCCACAGAACATTATCCCAAAACTTCTGTGGTTTGTCCACATGACTTTTGGCATACTGCAGTCGACTCTTCTTATTCTTTGGAGACAGCAAGGGGGTGCGCCTGGGAGTTCTGGCATGGAGGCCTTCATTACGCAGTGTGTGCCGTATTGTCTGAGCTGAAACTTCAGTACCCACATCTGACAAATCTTTTCTCAGTTCCTCAGCAGTCACACGGGGACTTTTCTCCACTCTACGCTTCAGGTAGCGCACAGCAGTCGAAGTCAGCATCCTCTTTCTGCCACGACCAGGTAGCGTTTCAACAGTGCCCTTTGCCTTGAATTTGCGAATGATGCTTCCTATGGTCTCTCTTGGTATGTTTAACATCTTTGCAATCTTCTTATAGCCATTGCCCTTCCTGTGAAGAGTAATCACCTCTTCTCTTGTCTTCCTGGACCATTCTCTTGACTTCACCATGTTTGTAACCACACCAGTAAATGTCTAGAAGGAGCTGAGTATCACAGTCATTTTAAAGCTGCCTAATTGGTGCTTATTATGCTTTATTGCTGCTCCGTGACATCCACAGGTGTTTTCAATACCTGATTGAAAACACTTGAATGAACCTCTGTTCTTCAGAGTGGTAGTCTTTAAGGGGTTGAATAATTGTGTCAATGAAGAATTCACAAAAGAAACATTTACTACTGTATTACAAAACCAATTGATGTCATTTTAGTTGCATATGGTTCTTTAAAAAGTCCTTGTAGGATTTCATTCTGAATACAATTACAAATGTACACTAAATTCCCTAAAACCCTTTACAGCATTGGGGGTTGAATAATTTTGAACACAACTGTATATTGTGAAGCTAGTTTCTATGTGCTGATGGATTTTGTGGTTTATAAATTTTTGTTTATGATCTGAGATTTGAAACTTTTTTGTATACGTAATAAATATATATATTTTTATCCGATTATTGATTAGTGTATTCTTCAAAGCAAAACACAGACATTTAAAAGAATTTAGGAGAATTTCTAGGAAATATAAATGATTTGATATTTGTGTCTCGTATAAATTTCTTATGGAATAATAATAATCCCTGACAGCTAAAGAAAAACAGACCTGGTCTGTTGCTCAGTGGTCCAAAGTCCTCTTTTCTGATGAGAGCAACTTTTGCATCTCATTTGGAAACCAAGGACCCAGAGTATGGAGGAAGAAAGGAGAGGCACACGCTGCAAGATGCTTGAAGTCCAGTGTGAAGTTTCCACAGTCTGTGTTGATTTGGGGAGCCATGTCATCTGCTGGTGTTGGTCCACTGTGCTTCATTAAGTCCAGGGTCAACGCAACCATTTACCAGGAGATTTTAGAGCACTTCATGCTTCCTTCCGCAGACGAGCTTTATGGGGATGCTGACTTCATTTTCCAGCAGCACTTGGCACCTGCCCACACTGCCGAAAGCACCAAAACCTGGTTCAATGACCGTGGGATTACTGTGCTTTATTGGCCAGCAAACTCGCCTGAGCTGAACCCCATAGAGAATCTATGGAGCATTGCCAAGAGAAAGACGAGAGACAGGAGACAGAAGAGCTGAAGGCCGCTATTGAAACATCCCGGTCTTCCATAACACCTCAGCAGTGCCACAGGCTGATAGCTTCCATGCCGCGCCGCATTGAGGTAGTAATTGCTGCAAAAGGGGCCCAAACCAAGTACTGAGTACATCTGCAGCTTATACTTTTCAGAGGTCCCATATTGTTCTATGTACAATCCTTGTTTTATTGATTGCATGGAATATTCTAATTTTCTGAGATTGTGGATTTGGGGTTTTCATTGTGACAAATCACGGCTTGAACTGAGTCTCATATATTAGTTTCCCCTTTTAAGTTGCATTACTGAAATAAATGAAGTTTTGCAGCATATTCTAATTTTTCGAGTATCACCTCTATACTCTAGATTTGATAAGCCGTATTAGTCCAGATGCCAGAGTAAAGCAGTACATAGTGATACCTTTTTTTTATTGGACTAATGTCACATTTAAGGCCGGGGTCAGGCGAGCGCACTATGCACCCATACTGACGTGCCTCCCGGCGTCTGTCGCAGCGTTGTGATGTTTTGACGGGGCTGGCCACACACTGTAGCGCACGTACGAATTGCTCACGCTACAGCGGATGTGCTGCGGCCGTCAAAGCGCTACGACGCGCGTTCGTGGCTTGCATAGCGCGATCCTCCATAGGAGGATCGAGCCTTGCAGCGCCGAGCGCGCTAACTGCACTCATTGAGGTGGCCAGACAGGTGTCAGAGTGGAAGGAACGTCCTTCTGCTCTTAAAATGCTCGTCTGAACCCAGCCTAAAAGACCAGCTTTCAAGAGTATATACCTCTCTTCCTCAGGTCTGGAAACGATCAGATAGATCTATATCTACTCATACTCGCTCTAAAAAAAGTGTCTGTGCATCCCTTTTTATGTGTGCGTATAAAGTTTAATATTGCGGAAGTCATTTACACATCACCGCAATTCAAGAGCTGCATCACTGAGCTTGTGCTACATTCCCCATATGCAGCAAGGAACTCTGGGTAAGACATGCAAATGACGTCTGCAAATTCCTTTTTTCTTTTCTTTCATCCTGGATCTGCTTTCACACACAAACCTTCAATCAATACCACGCTATACTACATGGCTTTTTTTTTTTTTTTTTTAAGCAGAGATCAGGTTTATGCAACTGGTCAAAGCCACTCCTGGACAGCGCTGTTTCGGGTTTATTGCTCTCTCCTGGTTCTCTTCCACCAGCAATGTGTACTGCGTCAACACCATCAGACTCTATACCCATCAAACCAAGTTCGCTGTCTTGGAGTTACACTTGACTCTGCTCTTTCCTTCATCCCCCACATCAAGTCTCTTTCCTCCTCCTGCCGATACCAACTGCGTAATATTTCCAGAATTCGGCCATTTCTTACCGCTGTCACCACAAAACAACTCATACACGCCCTGGTAATCTCCCGACTCGACTATTGCAATAATCTCTTATCTGGCCTCCCTCTGTCCGCCTCTCCCCCCTACAATCCACCCTGAACGCCTCCGCCAGGCTAATTCACCTCACCCGCCGCTCTGTCGCTCCCCTCTGCGAGTCCCTTCACTGGCTCCCCATCCACTGCAGAATTAAGTTCAAAATCCTTATCCTTACCTACAAAACCCTCACTAGCTCAGCTCCCCACTACCTGTCCTCACTAATCACCAAATACACCCCGGCCCGCTCCCTAAGGTCAAACAGTGACCTGCGCCTAGCTTCTCCCCGCATCACCTCTTCCCATGATAGACTGCAGGATTTCTCACGCGCAGCCCCCACTCTCTGGAACGCTCTCCCTCGTACTGTCAGACTTTCCCCTAACTTCTCTTCCTTCAAACGCTCCCATAAAACGTTCCTATTTAGGGAAGCCTACCACCCAACTCACTGACGCACCATCAATCACTCTCACCTTACAGTCCTCTCCTCCTGTTTCCAACCCCAACCCTCCCAGATTGTGAGTTCCTACGGGAATAGGGCCCTCATCTCCTCCTGTACTGTTTGTCAAATGTTGTTCAATGTATTGTAAACCCTGTCTAATAACTGTGCTTATTGTACAGCGCTGCGGAATATGCTGGCGCTTTATAAATAAAGAATAAATAATAATAATAATAATAATATACCGCACCCCAACGCATGGCGGACACCTTCTCCGGTCCTCTGCCAGGGTTTTTTTTTTGCAATCAAAAAATTTTTTTTTTATTAGGTAAGACAGTACAGAGAATACAGTATTAGATTGTTAACAATGTACAATTATACTTCAAAAAGTTGTGGTAAAAGGTGGTAGCATCTAAATACCCTTGCGGATCAGTTGTAGTTCATCCAGGTAAATCAGGCTACTATTACCAGGGAGACCGTGAGTGTACTTGTGTGGGGGTACCGATGGCCACCAAGTAGGAAGAGAGAATTTACAGAGATTGAGGCAGGGAAAAGAAACAGATAGGAGAGATAGGTAAAAGGGAAAGTGTGAAAGACAGAGCAAGATCTGCAGAAAGAAGGGAAGGGAAGGGACGGGGACCAAGGAGAGGAGGAGAAAAGAGAAGGAGAAAAAAAAAAAAAAAAAAAAAAAAAAAAAACACACATACAAACAAGAAGCATTTATCTCAGATGGCAAGACCTGACGTGGGAGAAGGTTTCGCGAGGGACGCCTCTGTCGTTCCAATACCCTCTCAATCTGGTTGCAGCCAGCGTCTACAGTCGGCTGAGGATATGAATGAGTTCCAATGGAACCAAATTGTGTTATGCTCTTCGGTCCATCCGCCCGGGGGTAGGTTCGCTGTTTCTAGAGATCTAACGTTTTCAACTTTCGATATCAGATCTCGAGGTGATGGTACCACCGATGAGTTCCAGTGGATAGGGATTAGTGCGCGAGCTGCCAGCAAGATCCTAATCAGCACAGATTTCTTCAGGGATTTTACAGAGAGTGTCATCTGCCCTAGCAGAAATATCTCAGGTGTGAAGTCCAGCACGACGTCGGTGGTGTGGCTGATCAGTGAACTTGCTGAGCGCCAAAAGGGCTCCAGCAGTGGGCATGTCCACCACAAATGTAGAAAGGTTCCCTGATCTCGGAGGCATCTCCAACACTCCGTAGAGTGAGTCGGGCTAAAGCGGGCTATCCAAATGGGGGTGGTATACCATAAGGACGCAATTTTAAATGATGTTTCCTTTAATCGAGAGAGAGAAGTGCCGTGGTGAATTAGAGTGAAAGTTTTCGTCCAGTGTACTTCGGGAATCACGGTTCCCAGCATATTATCCCAACGTCCTACGTATGAGGGGGGATCCGAGTCAGAAGACTGGAGAGCGTGATACTGGGATGAAAGACTGTGCGACGGGACAGTGCCCGTAGCACACAAATTCTCAAATGTCGTGAGTGGTCGCGTCAGGTTCGTACCATTAGGTAATGACAACAGATAGTGTTTAATTTGTAGGAAATTAAGCCGATCTAAATAGGTAAGTGGAGGGTCTACGTCCGAAGTTGGGATCTGTTGGAATTGGCCGTCTTTTAGAACGTGCATGGCCAATAGGCCCGGGTGGGTAGTAAAGCGATTCCTTAATGTTGGTCTGACGCCCCCTCGAAAAGCCGGATTATGAGATAACGGGAGAAGGGGAGCTGGGAAGGTCGACAGGGAATGTCGAACCCTGAGTTTGTGCCAGATATTGATGGTACCTATCAGTGTAGGGATCGAACGGTAGGTGGGTGGTATTTGATCTGGAAACAACCACGGCAATACCCATAGCGGGCTCGAGGCGAGGCCAGCCTCCAGGTCAAGCCATTTCTTAGTCGGGGACACGACCATCCAATCTAGTATTCTGGTAAGATGTGTGGCATGGTAGTATAACTGGATGTCCGGTAAAGCAAGCCCACCCTGCGCCGTAGGTCTGCACAGTGTTGTAAATTTAAGACGAGGTCGTGCGCCCACCCATACGAAGGACAGAAAACAGAGGCGGAGTGCCTGAAAGATTTCTTTTGAGATGGGGAGTGGAATCGTTTGCATGAGGTAAAGAATGCGGGGTAAGATATTCATTTTCAGCACCCCTATTCTCCCCAGCCAGGAGATATGTTTATTAGACCATGTCTTGATGTCAAGTCTGATGTCAATCAGAAGGGGCTCAAAATTTAACTTGGAGATACGCATCACGTCTGCCGACAGCCATATTCCCAGATATTTTAGTTTGTCTGCACACCATTTAAATCGAAAGCATTTTTGAAGTTGCCGAGCCATATCCTCCTGAACGGAGATTCCCAGGATCTCAGATTTCTCCTCATTAATGGCCAAGCCCGCCACCGTGCCGTAGCGTTGCAATTCCCAGACCACTTCCGGCAGGGAGGTGATCGGATCCGTCAGCAGAAACATGAGGTCATCCGCATATGCTGCGACTTTATGTCTGTGTCTCCTCCCTTGAAGCCCTGGAATAACCGGGTTCGCCCTAATGGCTGCCAGTAAGGGCTCCAGAGATAGAGCAAAAAGCAGCGGAGACAGTGGGCAGCCCTGTCGTGTCCCGTTTAAAATGGGGAAACTAGCCGTCAGCGCTCCGTTGACTCGGACTCTGGCCGAAGGAGACGTATATAGAGCTGAAACCCATCTCAAGAACCCTTCACCCAGTCCAAAGTGTTGAAGAACTTGCATCAGATAGGGCCATAACACCCTATCAAATGCTTTCTCAGCATCGGTAGAGAGTAACAAGAACGGAAGTTTTTCTCGCTTTGCGATTAGTATAGCGTTAATAACCCTCGACGTTGCATCCTTCGCTTCCCTACCTGGGATAAACCCTACTTGGTCCGAGTCAACCAAGCGGGGTAGGTATTGTTGAAGTCGAGATGCTAAGATACGCGCCAAAAGTTTGACGTCCGTGTTGAGGAGAGAGATAGGGCGGTAGCTGGATGGCAAGAGTGGGTCTTTACCCGGTTTTGGGATCAAAGTGATAGTCGCCGCTAAAGCCGAAGAGTGCAGTGTCCCCTCCGATAAGATCGAGTTGAAAGTAGCTAACAAGTGTGGTAGCAGCTCTGGTTGGAGGAGTTTTAGATATTCTGCCGGGAGACCATCAGGTCCGGGGCATTTGTGAGGCTTGACATGTTTAAGGGCCGACACTAGTTCCTCGACAGTAATTGAGGACCCTAAGTCCGTGGCCTCCTCATGTGACAGTCGTTTAAGGTTCTTGTTTGTAAGATAACCATTAATGTCTGTGACATTGAGGTCAGGAAATTGCGAGGCCTGTAACGAATATAGGGATTGGAAATACGTGTAGAATTCCTCTGCCACCCGATCAGGGTGTGTTGTGATGTCCTTGGAGGGCAGACGAATGCGAGGGATGTATGCCTTTGCCTTTTTTGATTTAAGTATCTGGGCCAGCAGCCGACCTGGTTTGTTCTCGTGAAGAGCAAAAAAGGAGTTTGTTTTTGTGGCCAGGAATTTTAGGTCAGCCGTTAGTCGCGACGTAAGAGATGCCCTTGCCTTTATAAGCAGTTGGTAAGTCGCGGTGTCACCTGAAGCGGCATGTAAGTTTTCCAAACGGGACACCTCATCAAAGAGGTCGGCTTTTTGTGCGATACGTAGCTTCTTAGCTGCCGTACCTTTGCTTATGAGAAAGCCCCGTAGGACTGCCTTATGGGCTTCCCAGACCGTGGTAATCGGGATTTCTGGCGTGAGGTTCTCCACAAAATAATCAGATAATAGCTGGCGGGTCTCTGCCAACACCACTGGGTCCTCCAGGAGGGAAAGGTTCAGTCGCCACGTACGTTCCCGTGGGACAAAAATCGGGGAGGTTAAACAAGCCGATATTGGGGAGTGGTCCGACCACGTTTTCGTATGTATGTCTGAGGCTCGAATTAAGTCAAATGTATGCTGCTGTACACAAAAAGTAGTCTATCCTTGAGTATACTGCGTGCACTGAGGAGTAATAGGAGTAATCTTTCTCGCCCCCGTGTAGTGCTCTCCAGACATCCACCAATTGATGGCTATCTAAGAGGTGTCGCATACGGCGCAAGATGTTTCGTGGGGTCGATGATACCCCCGTTGACGTATCCACTTGGGGATCTATAGCGATGTTAAAGTCCCCGGCCAGAACTAATGTGCCTTCTTGGAAATTTTGAAGGGAAAGCAGTATAGCGGCCAAGCATCGGTGTTGGGCCGTATTAGCTAGATACACCGACGCCAATGTAAAAAGCGCGCCCGCTATGCGACCCTTCACGAAAAGAAATCTGCCGTCTGGGTCTCGCTGGACCCCCACCTCCTCAAACGAAAGTCCCCGTGCAAACAAAATAGCCACTCCACGCGATTTACTTAACCCATAATTGCTGGAATATCCGGTAGGGAAGTTTCTGTCGCGTATTATCGGAGCCGTCTCACCTCTAAGGTGTGTCTCCTGGAGGAAGGCTATTGACGCCTTCTGTGCCCAGAGCTCCCGTAAGATTTTAGATCTCTTTTCCGGGGTGTTTAACCCACGGACGTTGTAAGTTAGCAGTTTGAGCGTCCCCGGGGAGAACAAGGTCGCCATCTGAGAAGGCGCGAAACAAACACCTAACAACACAATAAACCAGAACAAAAACAAAACAAAGTAAGACCAAACAAAAAAAAAAAAAAAAAAAAATAAATAAATAAGGGGGGGGTGGGGGGGAGGTGAATAGTAGGAGATGAACAGAGATGAGAGAAAGAGAAGTAGAATAGAGAGAAATAAGTGCGCCAATAAGAGAAAGAGAAGATTGGCTAATGAGGCAAGAGGTGTGACTGGAGGAGCAGAGACAGGGGTAGGAGTAAAGCCTCCCCCTCAGAGTCCCCAGAAGTTAGTACACCAAGCCCCACGGGGGTGAGCAGCCTGATTCACCGTTCAGTGAAAGAGAAATTGAATGAGAGTAAGCGATGAAGCAAGAAAATCAACAGTCGAGAGTGACAAGTGACAAGTTCAAACTACGAGTGAACCCGTCCGAGTCTATTATAAAGTTTATCTCCCCAAATTAGGAAGGGGTAGAGCAGAAGTAAGCTAAGAACATAAAAACATGCGCTTTTGTAACCAACATAGGATACTTTAAAATGTATGGAGTCAGAGCATTTCCTCACAATGGAGGTCTATGTACCGTCCTCCCGAAAAGAGGGGCAGTATCACCCTCCCCGCCACCCTCCAGAGCAATCCTAAGCAGCATATGACCAGTGGTGACAAAGGAGAAGGAGCACCCCCCCACAGTGAGGTATGTTAGTGAGGTATGTATCGCAACAACCCTGTATCCGAAGTCACCCCGGAAAACATGTGGGAAAAACTTTCCTCCTGAAGTAGGTTATACAACATATGAGAAAGGTACATAACAACATCTTTACTATCATTACTATCACCGCCCAGTGCGGACGTAACCAATGTAATATACTTGAAAACATGTGGGGAACAAAACTACCCCCGTATTGAGTTATATTCATCGACATCATCCCCCTCACTGCTATCTAGTGTAGTCCTAAACAACAATTAACTCGTGAAAGCATATGAGGGAAGGATACCGTTTGTATAAAGTGGCAGACCACATTATTCTGGGTATTAAAAGACCTAGCCCTCTTTACAGCCACTAAATGTGGTCCGGATTAATGTGCGAAACGTGCATTACCGCACCGCAGCATTCCCACCACCCCTCGTTGTCTACTAGCATAATAATAAAAAGGAGATTTTTATATATTCTATTAATAATAGTTTATGGTCTCCCCTTTTTGTTTTTTTTTTTTTTTTTCTTTTCCCCCCCCCTCCCCTCATTTTGTATTTGTTATTTTTAATTATTATTTATTTTTTTTTTTTTTTTTTCCCCCCTTTTCTTCCTTCCTTTTTTTTGTTACGTTATTACCTTCCCCCACCTGATCGTACACGCACAATCCCCCCTCCCCCTTTTTGGCAGTAAACGGGTAATGTCACGAATCCTAAAGCAACCGAGTAAAGAGTCATAAGGCAAACCAACAGGTGTAGAGTTAGTGAAGCTTGACTGAAAAGGCATATTACTGTAAACCGTACCATAGTCCAGTTTGCCATGCCGTTCAACAAGAAAGAGAGGCCAGCTGTGGCGAGACGTCCAGGTTCTCTGTGTGAAGAAAAATCGTTCTGCGTCTCATAAATGGATTGTCCACGTGTGCCAAGAGTAGACTGTGCCTTTCCCCCCTCCCGCCCCACCTTCCTTTTTTTTTTTTTTTTTTTTTTTTTTTTTCCCCTCCCCCTCTCCCCATTCCCCCCTCTCCCCCTCTTCTCCCCCTCTTGTTTTGTGTGCCCCCCCCATTTCTTGTTTTAGAAATCTCCTCCCTCCCGTTATCCCCCCTCCCCCCACCTATTTTCCTTTCTGTCCCAATTTGCTGTGGGCGGTGTCATTTAATAAAGTTCTCAATAACTCTAACGGTCAGAGGAGTTTAGGACTCTTTCCAGGCTGTAATAGAACACGAAAAATGTGCAATGAGGTCTGCACGGCCTCTGAATTGAGGTCTCGGTGTTTAAAAGAGAATTTGCTTTGGTGGTCTTTCAGTGTAATTTTCCAGTGGTGCGGATGAGGTCCGCGTCTCCCGTCAGTCGGCTCCCGCCACGCCATCTTCTCGAATATGTTCAGGTTCCCTGCGACGACGCTGTCGTCTCTGTGGTAGACCTCCCGTGGCCGTCAAGGGCTGGAATTCAAATAATTCCCAAGAGGGTATCACCATCTCTGGAAGGTTTAGCGTACGCAAAAATTCCGGTATATCTTCTGGAGTGCGAACGGTAATCCAGGTGTTATCCCAGCGGACCGACAGAGCTAGGGGGAAGCCCCAGCGGTATGGAATCCCGGCCTCTTGCAAGGTGCGAGTAAGCGGGCGTAGGATGCGTCGGGCCTGTAATGTGGTGGGCGAGAGGTCGTTAAAGATCTGTAGTTTAGCGCCCCCAAAATCCCATGTAGGTTGCGTTCTGGCGCGGAGCGAAATGCGTTCCTTGAGCGCGAAGTTGGTGAGATTACATATGATGTCTCTCGGCGGGGCATTGGGAGAGGCAGGGGGTGGACGTAGCGCGCGATGGGCCCGCGCCAGGTCCTCAGTGTTAACGACTTTGGCCCCCAGTATGTAATTGAAGAGTCCCGTTAAATATCTGCGTGTAGCCGTCTCACTCTCCGGGGCCCCCCGAATCCGCAAGTTTTGACGTCTGGACCGATTGTCCAGGTCATCTAGGCGTCTCCAGATCGCCGACATAGCTGTGTCCCCAATTGGGGAGTGCGCCCCCGCCTCCGCAGCACGCTCAGCCGCGTGCTCTAGACCGCTGACTCTGGTCTCCATGTGTCCTACCTCCGTCCGGAGCTCCGTGATCTCGTGCTGCAGAGATTCCCTCACCTCCGCCACCATCTCCCTGATGTCTGCTCTCGTGGGCATTTCGGCGAGGGAGCGCTCGATGCGCTGCGAGGCCGCCCCCAGCTCGGGCAGGGAAAAATCAGCGCCGGCGGGAGAAGCCGCCATGACAGGCGGCCGCGTGCTGGTAGGAGTCTCTAAGACAGGGGTAAAATACCGATCCAGGCGTGCGGGAACCGGTGTGGCTGGTGCTCCAGGGGTTGTGCAGGTTGCTGTGCGCCTTTTACCCTTCACCATATCGGGGTATCGATGCATATAGGGCTGAAACTCTTAGGGTTCACTCGGAGCTCTCCTAACGTGCGTCCATCTTAGGCAGTCGTCAGGCCACGCCCCTCCTTCTCCAGGGTTTTAAGCAAATTATGTGCTAGATCTGGTATGGTTTTCTTTTCCCAGGTTGATGCACTCGGTATTTACTTCCCCCTACTTTTTCACCAACACTTCATAGGTCCCTGCCACTTGGCTAGGAACCGACTTTCCACCGTGGGTATAAGTACTGCTACCCGGTCCCCACCTGAAATTGCCGCAACTTGGCTGACCGGTTGTACACCCTTTTCTGGGCCTCCTGAGCTTTCTGCAAATGTTCCTGTACCAAAGGCATCACTTTAGAAATTCTCTCTTTCATCTGAGAGATATGTTTCAATGAGCGATTTGTGTGGAGAGGACTCACTTTCCCATGTCTCCTTCACCAAATCTAGCAATCCCCGGGGTCTGCGACCATACACCAGCTCAAAAGGTGAAAACCCCGTGGAGGCCTGAGGAACCTCTCGAATAGCAAACAGCAGTGCGGGAAGCAAATGATCCCAGTCTCTTCCATCTCTCTGCACAACCCTTTTAAGCATCATTTTCAGAGTTTTGTTGAATCTTTCTACCAGACCATCTGTCTGAGGGTGATAAACAGATGTTCGCAACTGCTTGATTTGGAACAACTTGCACACATCTGCCATCACCCGGACATAAATGGGGTCCCCTGGTCTGTCAAAAATTTCCCTTGGCAGGCCAGTTCTCGAAAACATAAAAAACAACTCCCGCGCAATGGCCTTTGATGTAGGGTTTCTTAAAGGAACCGCCTCTGGATACCTTGTGGCATAATCAAGAACCACCAGGATATATCGGTGTCCCCGAGCAGACTTCTCTAAGGGACCCACTATATCCATAGCAATGCGCTCAAAGGGCACCTCAATTATTGGCAGAGGCACCAAGGGGTTCCTATAATGGGGTGCTGGGGCAGTTAACTGGCAAACAGGGCAGGAGGAACAGTACCTCTTAACTGCGGCACCGATCCCTGGCAGTAAAACCGGTCTGTTATCCGGGCCTCGGTTTTCTCAACTCCAGGTGACCACCTAGAGCATCATTGTGAGCCAGATCCAGCACCATTCTCTGGTAGGGCTGGGGTACTAGTAATTGTTCCACAGTTTCTCCCCGAATTTCTGATACCCGGTAGAACAATCATTATTGACCGCAAAGTGAGGAAATCTTTTCTCTGCATCTGGTGCTTGAGGTACCCCACTGACAACAGTTACCTGTTCGCGAGCATTTATCAACATCGGGTCACCCATTTGAGCCCTGCCAAATGCACCTCTGGACACATCTAAGTCAGGGTGTACTGGATAAGAAGAACCCTCCCCCTCATCCACCCCAAGTGTAATATCTACAGGGGATAATTCCTCTTCATCCTCTCCTACCATAACCGGCACGGGAGAGGATTCCCCCTCCTTGGGTGTCAACTCAGGTTGAGGAGCTAGGACACTCACATCAGTTACAACATTCTTATTTTGAACACATTTGAGCAACTCCTCATCAACAGTGTCCACAATCATGTTTGGTGGGGGTGACCCTGAATTGTTCCCCAGTTCGATGGGCAGTTCAGTTTGTGCCAAGCACCACAGTTCAGCAAACAAGGGGCAGTCCCGTCCCACAATCACATCATGTATCAGAGTACTCACCACCCCGACCTCTTGGGTGACCGAAGTGTTCCTGGCGGAAATGGTGACAGGGATCAGCGGATACTCCCGAGTATCCCCATGGATACAGACAACCCGGAGGGTTCTTTGTACTGGACCGAGCCTTCCGACTACCCGGGCATGCACCAGGGTGACCATACTCCAGAGTCCAGGAGAGCTTTGGCTGGGCGGTGATTCACCCACACAGTACATTCAAACTGACCCCCCTCTAGGTCAAGGTGGGTAGTGCACGTTGTGAGGGTGTAGAAAGACACTCTCCGAGCGGATCCACACTCCATGGGCTCCTCCTGTAGTGGACACTGCGCCCGGGTATGGCCCCAGGCGCGACACCTCCAACACTGTATAGCGCCAGCAGTTCGGGTAGCGACAGGCCTCTGCAGAACCGAGGAAGATGATTTTGGGGTGCTGGTTCCCGGGTCCAGTGATGCTTCCCTCCGAGGAACTGAAGCAGGCCTCACAGGCGGTGGCAAGACTGGTCCTCGACGACTGGTTGGTCTGAGCAGGTCCTCCACCACGGTGTATCTCTCCACCATCTCGACTGCTGCAGTCTTGGGGTCCCCATGGCTGACCCAGCGCTGTAGATCCTTTGGTAGAGACCTCAGGTAGTGGTCCATCACAACCCTTTCGACCATTTGCTCTCTAGTCAGGGTCTCTGGCTGCAACCACTTTTTAACCAGCTGTCCTAAGTCATGCATCTGGGACCGGGGTGGCTGGTCAGGGCAGTACTTCCAGCAGTGAACACATTGAGCCCGGACAGCAACAGTTACCCCAAGGCGGGCCAGAACCTCAGCTTTCAGCCGGTCATAATTCTTTGCATCTTCTAGGGGCAGGTCAAAATATGCCTTTTGAGGGTCTCCTGTCAGAAACGGGGCAATGAGACCGGCCCATTGGTCTTGTGGCCACCCCTCTCTCTCAGCAGTCCTTTCAAACGTGGTAAGAAATGCTTCCACATCATCACTGGCAGACAGTTTTTTGGAGGAAATGACTGGCCCTTATGGAGACATGGTTACCAGTAGTGACCACTGCTTGATCACGTCCAGGTGCAAGTTGCTGCATGGCCTCCCGCAGGGCATTGATCTGCGTCTGTGTAGCTACCTGCTGTGCTGCAGGTTGTGCAGCCAGCAAATGGGTGCTTTCTTGTTGGGCAGCAACAGCCTGTGCCAGGGCTTGTTGCTGCTGAGCCATCGCCTCTTCATGGCGAGTCTGGGCCTGCACATTGACAAAGACCATCTGCTTAACGAGCTCCTCCATAGCTGTGGACTTCAGTGCAGCCTTAGCCCAGGACATGCAATCAGAACACTGTCCTTTAAAAATGTCAGTTTTTTTTTTTTCTTTTCACAAAAATTCCTCTTGCTTGGCGTGTGAGGGGTAGCAAATTGCCCGCATTCTCCACCAGTTGTGACGTTTGGGGGCCCACAGAGCACGTGCACAATGTCTTTCACAAACAAAACAGTTTTATTCACCCTTTCAGGGCAGTCAAAAAGGCAACATAATAAGTACACGCTTTGGTTCAGCGAAATTAAAGCAAAGTCCTGATCTTCAGCACAAATAAACAGAGAAATAATAGTGGCTCACCAACGCTTTAAACAGTCCCAAACCTAGGGAATCCTTTCCCCAGTATGTAGAAGCCTCTCCAGCAAGGTACAGCACGTCTCCTGCTTTTGGAACACAAACACACAGCTTCCACTGATTACTTTCCTTTTCCTGAACTCCCACAATCCTATCTGGGAGTTGCTGGCTTTAAAACTCTTCCTGGACAGGAAGATTAACCCTGTGGTTGCCCTTAAAGGGTCCACAACCCAAATAGGGGTGAAACATATTGTCCATCCAGGACCCAGCCCTGCCGACCTCTACAATATATATATATATATATATATAATTCTAGCGCCATCGCCACAAAAAAAATGAAATGTTCTTATTGTGTTTATTTTATGTTGCTGATATCTTACATGGACGAGGCTCCCGGTCTTATCTCATTCAGCTGCAGTCTCTTCTCTCAGCCTAGAGAACAACAGCCTCCTGCCACCTTATCTAAATCTTGCCTCCTCCACCTCATTAACTGTTAAATAATGTAGATTAGATTGGTGGCTATTGGTTTTTTGGTAAATGTTGCATAATGGGAAAAATACTCAAAATGGAAACGAGAGATAAAAACCTAACTTTATTTTCCTTTTTACATGCAATTACTTCAAAGAAAAAAACCCGGCAACATGTGTATTTATAATGTGTTTTAATAATGTTAATGTGTATTTATGTGTTTTTTATTTGTATTTCACAAGTAATCTAGTTACAGCTCGTGGAAAGGTCACTTTTTAAAAGAGGAAATTGGCATGTTATTTGATATAATATTTGCTGATGACCAATTTAACCCGAATTGGTGCAGGAATTGAAGGTTGGACGCTCTAACTCGCTTTCTGGTTAGGGTTTCCAGATCGGCCCGGTTTCCTGGACGCATGTTGCTATTTCATGCAGAGGAGGAGCACAGGGAAAAGTGCTGCCCTGCAACATATATAACTCATACTGTCGGAAGGATATCAAGGCAGGTCAACTGGGCTTCCTTTTTCGATTTCTTACCTGCAGCAATATGTATTTTACTGCCCATCAGCATGAATAAGTTATGGTCGTTGAGGAAAACATGGCCAATCGGACAATTCTATTTCTTGTCAACATACAGCTAACCATCACGCCAGTCGACTTTATTCTTGCCGCCTTCCAGCAGTCGCCACGCTTAGATTAACCCTGTGTTTATGTGCTTTGCTGTTGTGTTGCAGGAGGAACCTCAACTACTTTTCCAATGCATACGCAGCCGCCGTAAGTGCAGTCGACCCGGATGCCGGAAATGGAGAGCTCTGCATCAAAGTCCCGTCGGAGCTGTGGAAGCATGTTGATGGTAGGAAGCAACGTGTGATGGTGCCCTTATGTTCTAATAATTCCTCTTGGGTCCTATACTAGTAATGCCAAGCTCTCCATGGATACAGTTACAGGACGGTTACACTGATTGCTGTTACTATAGAGCAGTGGTTCCCAACCACGTTCCTCAAGTACACCCAACAGGCCAGGTTTTGAGGATCACCTTGGGGAAATACAGACTGAATCCTGCAACCACTGTGCAGCAAATCATATCTCCTGTGCTGTGCTTCACATATCTGGAAAACATGACCTGTTGGGGGACTTGAGGACCGCGGTTGGGAACCACTGCTATAGAGAAATAACTGCGGTTTTACTTCTGCGAACTACGGTGAATTCCTGATTTTAGAGAACTGACACCATAGATCACTATACTTTTCACCGTAGTGTTAAAATATAATTCCTATTCATATTTACCAAGACATGCAACCTAGATTTCTGTATTCCCTTTTTCCATCATGTAAGGCATGGCGCAGCGCTAGCTAGCGGAGATAAATGAAGACAACAGATGTAGAGTTCGTTCTTGAAATATCTGGTATTCCTTTGTTAGGGTTTTTTTATAGACGATCGGACGTACAGAAAAGCTCAGATTACAAGACAATAGAATATTCTCAACGTCACAGATAATAAGTATGGTCAACACTGTTACCATATATGGTTTACATTTGACTTTTAGGTTTAGACAAAGACATTCTTTATGCCCAGATTCACGTGTTCTGTTCATAGAAAGGGGAGTGGGAACTTTCTACATCAAGTAGTCTACAGTTACATTTATTTAAGAGAAGGGCTTATTAACTAAGTGGTATATTTCGATAACCTTTTATATGTATAGAACATGGAAATTCTTATTCATCCTGTAGTTCCTGCTGTTCAGCATAGATGTTATCGCTCTCACCTTGCAGCCCATCGCTCTCACCTTGCAGCCCATCGCTCTCACCTTGCAGCCCATCGCTCTCACCTTGCAGCCCATCGCTCTCACCTTGCAGCCCATCGCTCTCACCTTGCAGCCATCGCTCTCACCTTGCAGCCCATCGCTCTCACCTTGCAGCCCATCGCTCTCACCTTGCAGCCCATCGCTCTCACCTTGCAGCCCATCGCTCTCACCTTGCAGCCCATCGCTCTCACCTTGCAGCCCATCGCTCTCACCTTGCAGCCCATCGCTCTCACCTTGCAGCCATCGCTCTCACCTTGCAGCCCATCGCTCTCACCTTGCAGCCCATCGCTCTCACCTTGCAGCCCATCGCTCTCACCTTGCAGCCCATCGCTCTCACCTTGCAGCCCATCGCTCTCACCTTGCAGCCCATCGCTCTCACCTTGCAGCCCATCGCTCTCACCTTGCAGCCCATCGCTCTCACCTTGCAGCCCATCGCTCTCCCCTTGCAGTCCTCTCCTCCTGTTTCCACCCCAACTCTTCTAGATTGTGAGTTCCCACGGGAATAGGGCCCTCGTTTCCTCCTGTACTGGTTTGTCAAATGTTGTTCAATGTTGTAACCGGGTCTATATTGTGCCCATTGTACAGCGCTGTGGAATATGCTGGCGCTATATAAATAAAAATAATACCACTGTTCGGGTCAGTTCTCGGTCGTTTGCAGCAGCTTCACCTGCCAGTGCTGAAGTTTTCTTCTGGCTCGCTGAAGCTAGGCATCCTGTGGAAATGACGCCATAAAAAAATGACATGAGCGGAGAAGACGACGCAGTAAAATTGAAAATGGCAGAAATAGAAAAAGACGCTTCAATGCAGACGCGTCAGGAAATGAGGCCTTTCCCAACTTGGAGGCGTCCGAACACAAGATCTAGTGGCCTTTTTAATACTTTTTTTTTACTTCTTTTATCCAGGAGTCACGAAAAACCATTTGAGCAAATCAAAATTTGGGGTGCTATCGTTTTTCTATTGTTAGAACTTACGGTTAGGTACCATTTGTTGTTAGAACTTACGGTTAGGTACCATTTGTGCTTGTTTTAGGGTTGGGAATAACCCGACTATTCAGATTCATTTTTTCTTCAAATTTTTTGTGGCAAACAAAAAGATTAACCTTACCCTTAAAATCGATTGCTTTCAAAAACCGTCCAACGGGGGAGCAATCAAAAATGTTCGCGTGGAACAGAATTTTGAACGTTTTCGAGTAAAGCTAAGAATTTTTTTGATTGCTTCTGAAATGACGCAAGGTGACATTTTAGGCCGCTTCCAATTTATTTCTTTTTTTTTTTTTTCTTCCAGCGACCAGGAGCTGGCATCTTTTCTATAGCAAACACAAAAGTTCACCGTGGTGCACCAACAGTGACTATTACCATTTTTTTTGGCAACTGTGTTTGAATTTTGCAGCCTCGACCGTGCTTAGTGAATAACCCCTTATGTGTTCTATAATTGTACATGTGTGTAACCCTGCCTAGGTTTGCATTGAGTTAATGAAATACTTATGTTACAGTTCCAGTTACAGTGAGAATTTCGGACTTTACCCGGGTAATTTTAGGACTAACCAGCTGCCCTTGGGTAACAGTCTGGAAGAACTGAAAAATTCACACTTTACCCGGATGATCTGCAGACTATCCAACCCTGTGTGGTTAAAAACAAATTTTGTTATCGTTCAGATAAGGCTAATGTCAGACGAACGCAGTCAGAGCGCACTCTATGTGCATGCACAACGGACGGACGGACGGACTGACGGAAGATACTGTAGACACCACACAGTCCGTAGAAAAAAAGGAGATTATGGACAACAAAATTAATGTGAAAAATGATATGAAAAGCCATTGTGTGCGTCAAGGTGCTGGACGTCGCAAATGCGCTGTGTCTGATTTGGTGTCATCACGCACACAGAACGCTATGCGAACGTGGCACACTATGCACGTCCGTCTAGCGGTTTTACGTTCTTGCCTACCTTGCGTCCTTTTGCCACGTGCGTTGTGCATGCGCAGTTCAGTGTGCACGTACTTTGTGTGTGGGTCTCTATTGATCATGATTCTATGCTACAACGGACGTTAAACTGTGCGTTAACACTGACGTTATCACTGCATTCGTCTGACGCCGGCCTTTAAAGTCTGTAGCTTCACCCGGGTAATCTGAGGACTATCCAGAGCATCACCCGGGTAATCTGAGGACCATCCACAACTTCACCCGGCTAATCTGAGGACTATCCACAGCTTCACCCGGCTAATCTGAGGACTATCCACAGCTTCACCTGGGTAATCTGAGGACTATCCACAGCTTCACCTGGGTAATCTGAGGACTATCCACAGCTTCACCTGGGTAATCTGAGGACTATCCACAGCTTCCCCCTGGGTAATCTGCAGAGCATCCAACCCCGCTTGGGTAACAGTGAATTTTGCTATTATCTATGGATATTATCAATGAAAATGTCAAAAGACAAACATTAAAATGTATTGCGGATATAATGAATATACAGAGTGACAGGATTTGTTTCTTATATGAATGTGAAAGAGTTACATGATCTTTATTATGTGTCATATGTGCTTATATATCATTTATAAAACATAATAACCATCAGGTTAATCTTTATATAATTATCTTCATAAATTAATGTTCAGACAATTAACGCACAGAGTAACATGACGGTTATAATGTGCTTTGCGACTGGATACAATTTCATTAAAAATAACAAAAATAAACACAGTTTCCTCATCAGTCAGATAACAGTTTGCAGCTTTACCCGGGTAATCCTCGGAATTCAGTCATCTGTAACCTGCTGAAAACCCAAGAAAAGTGAAGAACCCAGAGGCGTTTGGATACTTTGCAGATTACCCGGATAAAGTCTGATGTTTCATTTCACATCACACTTTATCCAACAACACTAGGGTAATGTGCGAATTTCCCGGGTAAAACACAGAAAACCAGAGTACCCAGAGGCCTCTGGATACTTTGCAGATTACCCAGGTAAAGTCCAAAATTTAATTTCACTTTGGATTTTTGCTAATGACGCCTGGGTAATGGCAGGATTACCCGGGTGATCCTAGGATTAACCGCACTTCGGACTTTAACAGTAATGTGTGTGTATGTATGTGTGTGTGTATGTGTGTGTGTATATATATATATATATATATAACAACGTTTCATGCAGTGTTCTTCATACCATTAAAATATTTTTGATCATACAGATCAGTGATATGTCATTGCTAGATGTTCACCTCACAGCAGGTTTACAGACACATCAGTCACTGTTTCCAATGCTAGCCTTTATCTGTTAAAAGAGCCACCAAAAAATGCAATGTCCTTATTGTGTTTATTTGATGATGCTGATATCTTACATGTGTTTTGTTTTTCTCTTGTATGTTTAGTTAAGAGAATATTTTCCTCTATATGTGTTACTGGGTGCATCCATTGTGATATTTTCCTCTACATGTGTCACTGGGTGCATCCATTGTGATATTTTCCTCTACATGTGTCACTGGGTGCATCCATTGTGTGATATTTTCTTCTATATGTGTCACTGGGTGCATCCATTGTGTGATATTTTCCTCTACATGTGTCACTGGGTGCATCCATTGTGTGATATTTTCTTCTATATGGGTCACTGGGTGCATCCATTGTGTGATATTTTCCTCTACATGTGTCACTGGGTGCATCCATTGTGTGATATTTTCTTCTATATGGGTCACTGGGTGCATCCATTGGGTGATATTTTGTGTTGTAAACTGCCCCCCCCCCCCGTATCGTTCCATCACTTGCTCGTCACTGTGTGGCTTTGGCCATAGAATGGAGTGAATGAGTCAGTCACCGACTCACATCATTGTATTGTGTGGGATGTATTCAAAGGACATCACCAGGGGGTAGATTGGAAGTCATTTAAGATCCCTGTTTTATTTCATTCAGCTGCCAGCTCTTATCTCGAGTAGCCTGAAGAACAATAGCCCCCTGCTGCCTTATCGAAACATTTCTTCCTCCATCTCGTTATCTAATCTACAGTATTTAATAGTTAAATCACAACAGTAAAGTAAAACTTTTGCACAGAATTTGGTAAATGTTGCATCGTGGGGAAAAAATCCAGAGCGTGGAAACAAGAGATAAAAACCTAAATTTATTTTTCCTTTTAAAATGCAATTACTTTAGAGAGAAAAAAAACAGCTGCATGTGTTTTATAAGGTGGTTTTGTTTGTAATGCACAAGTAATCTAGGCCTAGGTACGTTTTAGTGTTACTTTAATCCGGTGTCGGCATTGAGAGAAAGCGACAACCAAAATCTGAGTGAAATGTAATAAAAACACAAATGATAAACTCTTCGTCTTGGTTAAGCTTGCAGTTGGGTTATATCACCATCCCTTTGTTTTTGTTTACATGCACTGATCTGTCCATGTCCCAGCAGCATCAGCTGCCGTGCACATCCTATAGATACAATGAGAAATTCTATTGATATTAGACCTTTAATTTCTTTCACACTCTGCAGAACTGAAAGGCCTGAAGGTTTACATCGAGTTCTCGCTAGACCAGCCGAAAGGAGGGCTGCATTTCGTCGTACCGAATGTTGAAGGCAGCATGGCAGAGCGAGGGGCACATGTGTTCTCCTACGGATATCAAAATTCTACCAGGTAAAACCTGTAAATGAGCAAAAGCCATGTTAAGTGGGTCCTGAGAACGAACAACATCACTTATGGTCTGCCCTATGTTTGGTCCCCGCTCAGGTCTCATAAGGTTTTTCGCTCATTGATGAGACCATTTCAGAGGATTTCACAGGCAAATCAGATGCCATCACCCAGAAATAGCGGCCAGACCTGAAATGCCAAGGCAATCCACTCTACTTGAGACATACCACAACCACCCCCCCCCCCATTGTTTCAGCCTTGTTAGGCCTCATCAGAAGGGTAAAGCTCAGGGGTGCATAACCTCTGCTCTCCAGTTGTTTTGGAACTACAATTCCCACAAGGCGCTGTCAACCTAATGAGTGGCTGAGTATCGTGGGAGAAGTAGTTCCAAAACATCCAGAGGGCTGAGGTTGCACTCCTGGTATAGCTGATACCTTGCCAGGCTTCAGTGGTGGCTTGTCCATAGGTGCAGATGGGGCAGCACTTGTTGTTTGCTTTTTTTTTTTGCAATCAAAAATTGAAACTATAATTTTTTTTTGGGTCATTTAACATTTAGCCTGATTGATAAAATGTGTTCTGTCCAGAGGCGTAACTAGAAACCTCAGGGCCCAGGTGCAGGAACCATGACGCCCCCACCCTAGGCAAAAACATGTTTTGTCCCCCCTCCCGTCAACATACATTAGTCCACTCCAGGTCCACAATGTTGACTCCAGACAGTGTCCCATTTTTTTCCAGGTTCACTATGACCTCCTCAGTCCATCCCATTTTTAATGTAATGTGCATTATGTGTATCTCACAGTGCTCCACAGCAATAAACCTCACAGTAATGTGCGCTGTGTATGAACGTATCCCAGATCTCCACAGCAATAAAACTCACAGCTTTGTGCAGTGTGTATGAATATATCACAGAGCTCCACAGCAGTGAAACGCACAGTAATGTGCAGTGTGTATGAATGTATCACAGATCTTCACAGCAATAAAACTCACACTCATACTCACCACATACTACTGTATCACATATTACTGTGAGTTTTACTTTGGAGCTCTGTGATAAACTCATACACACCACATCTTACCGTAGCACCCAGGCAAGCGAGTGTGGGCCCCCCATAAACTCAAGGGCCCGGGTGCGGTGGCACCCTCTGCACCCCTGGTAGATACACCCCTGGTTATGTCCCTTTTTAAGCAGCGCCATTGTCTCCTCAACTGCTGCTAGGCAGAGTAAAAAGAAGAGAGATTACATGATTATTTGTCTTTGACCGGTGTGCAGAAATCTGATAAGGGCTCTCTGGGAGAGCTTATTAATCACTCATGGACCCCAGCTGTTACCAAGCCCCTTGCTGCTGGCTAATCGAGCTCTGATGGGCATCAAACAAACCTAACCAAAGCAAACTCAGGCTTGTCTGAGGCTTGAATTAGATCTTCTCTGCTACAGACACACACACCAGAAGTCTGCCTTAACCCCTTAATGACAGAAAAAGCACCCAACATTTGCCTTAACCCTTTCCTGCCGCAGGATGTTCTATGCCATCCATGCGGCGGGTGGGCCTTGAAGACGCAGGGTATACAAGTACGCCCTGTTGTCTTCAATGGGCCGCCTCGGCCCCTCCATGCAGCCAGCGAGTGCCGTGCGTCATTGGCCGCAGAGAGACGGCTGTCCCCCTGCAGCCAAAGACGTACGCAGCATGTCTGCTGTGTGGGCAGGCCAAATTAGAGGCCCGCGGCAGTACCTGTCGGCAAGGCGTACCTGTGCGCCTCGCCACCGTTAACGTCCGCGCGACAGGCGACACCTGTGACGGGTTTTAAGTGCTAAATACAAATAAAATAAAAAAATGTTCAGTAGTGAACAGGATTTTTTTCTTCCATACACTGAAGTTTTATATACTCAGCTATTTAAAATAAAATGGGTGGGATCAGCATTCAGTTTTTATTTTTAGCAAATAGTAATCAAATGACTTTAATTTTTATAATGAATATTGTTTTATGCATAAATCTTGTGGCGAATTTCTGGATTACATTTTTAATTATTGAATTTATAGCCATTTTATTTGCCTCATTAATAGGAATATGTCTATATGGTGTATATATATATATATATATACACACCATATAGACATATTCCTATTAATGAGGCAAATAAAATGGCTATAAATTCAATAATTAAAAATGTAATCCAGAAATTCGCCACAAGAACACATACATACAGTTGTGTTCAAAATTATTCAACCCCCAATGCTGTAAAGGGTTTTAGGGAATTTAGTGTACATTTGTAATTGTATTCAGAATGAAATCCTACAAGGACTTTTTAAAGAACTAAAATGTCATCAATTGGTTTTGTAATACAGTAGTAAATGTTTCTTTTGTGAATTCTTCATTGACACAATTATTCAACCCCTTAAAGACTACCACTCTGAAGAACAGAGGTTCATTCAAGTGTTTTCAATCAGGTATTGAAAACACCTGTGGATGTCACGGAGCAGCAATAAAGCATAATAAGCACCAATTAGGCAGCTTTAAAATGACTGTGATACTCAGCTCCTTCTAGACATTTACTGGTGTGGTTACAAACATGGTGAAGTCAAGAGAATGGTCCAGGAAGACAAGAGAAGAGGTGATTACTCTTCACAGGAAGGGCAATGGCTATAAGAAGATTGCAAAGATGTTAAACATACCAAGAGAGACCATAGGAAGCATCATTCGCAAATTCAAGGCAAAGGGCACTGTTGAAATGCTACCTGGTCGTGGCAGAAAGAAGATGCTGACTTCGACTGCTGTGCGCTACCTGAAGCGTAGAGTAAAGTCCCCGTGTGACTGCTGAGGAACTGAGAAAAGATTTGTCAGATGTGGGTACTGAAGTTTCAGCTCAGACAATACGGTGCACACTGCGTAATGAAGGCCTCCATGCCAGAACTCCCAGGCGCACCCCCTTGCTGTCTCCAAAGAATAAGAAGAGTCGACTGCAGTATGCCAAAAGTCATGTGGACAAACCACAGAAGTTTTGGGATAGTGTTCTGTGGACTGATGAAACAAAATTAGAACTGTTTGGGCCCATGGATCAACGCTATGTTTGGAGGAGGAAGAACAAGTCCTATGAAGAAAAGAACACCTTGCCTACTGTGAAGCATGGCGAGGGGAGGTCAATCATGCTTTGGGGCTGTTTTGCTTCTGCAGGTACAGGGAAGCTTCAGCGTGTGCAAGGTACCATGAATTCTCTTCAGTACCAGGAGATATTGGATGACAATGTGATGCAGTCCGTCACAAACCTGAGGCTTGGGAGACGTTGGACCTTTCAACAGGACAATGATCCCAAGCATACCTCCAAGTCCACTAGAGCATGGTTGCAGATTAAAGGCTGGAACATTTTGGAGTGGCCATCGCAGTCACCTGACTTAAATCCGATTGAGAACCTCTGGTGGGACTTAAAGAAAGCAGTTGCAGTGCGCAAGCCTAAGAATGTGACTGAACTGGAGGCTTTTGCCCATGACGAATGGCGAAGATACCCGTAGATCGCTGCAAGACACTTGTGTCAAGCTATGCTTCACGTTTAAAAGCTGTTAGTTCAACATCCTTTTACAGTTATAAGTACTAAGATTGAATGTCACTTGGGGTTGAATAAAACTGATAATGATGTGAGCACAGAAAAGACATTTGTAGTTATTTCATTATAAATGTTATGTTATATTTGTCTGACCTACACGTGCCTCTTTGATTTAATTGTAACCAAGATGACTGAATGATCAAAATCAATGTCAAACTGGCCAAAACACTCAATTTCAGTGGGGGTTGAATAATTTTGAACACAACTGTATGTATATATATATATATATATATATGATCGTCCACATATTTTGGAGGTAGTAGGGCCATACAGACATATTCCTTTTCATGATTAAAACATTCATGTTTCCAGTCTGGCGCCCCACCAACAAAATGTCACCAGCTGCCACTACTAGGCAACTCGAGCCAGGGGGTCCACATCTGGGTTACCCTCATGCAGAGAGGAGTTGATTGGCATTTCAGTTATGGCCACCCTTTCTGGGTGATCGCAAACTGAACTGCATATGGTTCAGTCTTCTCTGTAATGGCATCATCGAGCTTAAACCTTATGAGACCTGAGTGAGGACCCACCGTAGGCCAGGCCACTAGTGCTGTTGCGGATCTCCGTAATCGCCCATACTTTGTTTTTGCTCTACACCTGTAAATGTCACCTTGGGAAATCAAGGCTTGTGAAATTCTGCACTTTTGTATACCGGTCATGCTGTAGAGCAGTTACATGTTCATTATATGAACCCCTGTGGATATTACGGGCTCGTAACGCTGATTATTGGGTGGTCTGCCTTTTTATGAAGTGCTGCTTGAATCTGTTTTTGATTTGAAGTTTGTCTATATATGTTTTATGTTTCTGGAGGGAGGGATGGAGTGTAGTAAAAGTTATACTTTACATGTGTGTGTGCGATGTGCGTCAGTGGCTGGATTCATTGCGTAGGTTGTGTTAATGCAGCTTAGAAAGACTTCTCTGTGGATTGGGGCAAGAAGAAGATTGTATGTGTATACATTGGATAAGCTGTGTTAGTCCAGATGCTATAATTACCAGAGTATAGCAGTATGTAGTGATACCTTTTTTTTAATTGGACTAACGTTACATTTAAAAGTCAAGCTTTGGAGAGTGTAACCTCTCTTCTTTAGGTCTGGAAACTTTACCGAGCAAAATCATAGAATTGAACAATAAAGAGCAGAGCAGGTTAGGGTGTGTTGGGTAGGGGGTTAGGATGTGTTGGGTAGGGCGTTAGGGTGGGTTGGGTAGGGGGTTAGGATGTTAGGGTGGGTTGGGTAGGGGGTTAGGATGTTAGGGTGGGTTGGGTAGGGGTTAGGGTGGGTTGGGTAGGGGTTAGGGTGGGTTGGGTAGGGGTTAGGATGTTAGGGTGGGTTGGGTAGGGTGTTAGAATGTTAGGGTGGGTTGGGTAGGGGGTTAGGGTGGTTGGGTAGGGGTTAGGATGTTAGGGTGGTTGGGTAGGGGGTTAATGTGGGTTGGGTAGGGGTTAGGATGTTAGGGTGGGTTTGGTAGGGGGTTAATGTGGGTTGGGTAGGGGGTTAGGATGTTAGGGTGGGTTTGGTAGGGGGTTAATGTGGGTTGGGTAGGGGGTTAGGATGTTAGGGTGGGTTGGGTAGGGGGTTAGGGTGCGTTGGGTAGGGGGTTAGGATGTTAGGGTGGGTTGGGTAGGGGGTTAGGATGGGTGTTGTTCATACTAATAGTGGAATAGTATGGTCAAAAAGTAAACCGAGGACAGATCACAGGCCCATAAAACCACACAGATGAGCATCATGATGTGCATCTAATGCCTGAGGAGGAAGAAGTCAATGAGCTTCAAAAGCCCGTGTCTAGACTCTGGTCTTTGCAATGATCCCTCATATGACCTTGTCGGATAATGGGTCAGCAACCATGGGCCTCCAGATGTTTTGGAACTACATCTCCAATGGTTATCAGCTAATTGTTAGGTCGGTAGAGCCTCATGGGAAATGTAGTCCCAAAATATCTGGAAGGCCAAGGTTGCTGATTCCTACTGTGGGACATTCAAAAGACCCCTGCATCTTCTGTACAGGGAATTCCCTGCCAGATGGGGGTGAAGCCCCATTTCAGGTGTCAGTGTCATCCATCATGACTAATACTGTCAGTGAGCAGGGGAAGTCCTACAGCGAGCGATGACATGCCAGTTATCAGGCTGCTGTCGGAGAAACCTCATATTGGCGCCGAGCTGTGGGTCGTCACATATCACGGCCTCAGCAAGCCGCCTTGGCCAATTATTAGCAAATAGAACGCTGATATCAATTTTCAGCAGTTTGTGAGTATCGGCTCCCTATAAGCAGTCTATCCTCTAATTCGTATAGTTAAACGCTCCGGGATGGGACCCAGGTCTAAACACAAAATGGATTTATGACACACACGCACTTTATACAATATTTGTAGTAATTTTCTTCCCATCACTTGAGTTCAGCCTTGGAATTTGCCACTTTTAGTGGCATGTCGGCGGGAAAAAAAAAAAAAAGATGCCACATTTGGAAACCTTTCAGAATTCACTCATGAAAACTTCGGCATGGGGCCATGAGGAACATTATAGAAGAAACAAGGCTGAAAGGTAACGGTCAACCAAAGAAAGACTTACCGGGTTATTCAAAGAGAATCGAAAAAGTCACCGCACATTAGGTGACTTTACGTTCTCCTCAATTCGGTTTGATTCAGCGATCCCATTTCGGCCACCCTGCGGTGTATTCAGCAAGCACCACCGGGTCCGCGAATTGCAGGGAAAGGTCGCCGAAAACCTACCGAACACTCACCGCAAAACCCGGCGAACGCACACCGAAACCCGCAAAAACATCTTGATTAACTTTGCCGAACACGCCGGAGAAACCCGAGCAGGAACCGATCACAGCGCAGAGCAGCCGCCGGAAAAACCCGACACTGCAGACGAATGGAGTGAAAAAAAAAACAGTTCGCTTCAATGTTTGAAAAGTGAAATGCTGTTTGCAAAGAAACTACTGAGTGAAAATGTCTGAAATTTACATATGAGGTCAATGAATGATAATATAAAGAGCTGTTACAGAAAAAAGAAAAAACGATAATAAAATACCCGAACAAATCTCGAAAAATGCCTAAAGAGACTTTTTACTGCAGAATATTATAATCAACGGTTTATTAGATATTGAATTAAAACGGGGATTATGGGATTTCACTGCCCTCGAACAGGTAACGAACAAGTACCGTATGTTCAGGCAATTCACCAAGATTTGGCGAACTGCCTGCTCTATGAGTGGCCAGGAAAGGTAACCGTACGCTGAGTTTCACTGTTCGGTTACCTTTCGGCCACAATTCGGATCTCTTTGAATAACCCTGTTAAAGAGTGAAGCGTTTAAAAATGCTGGGGGGGGGGGGGGAAAAAAAATAAAAATATATATATAACGAGTAAAGCAGTACGTAGAGATACCTTTTTATTGGCGTTGTGCGTGCGTGAAAAAGTGCGCACGTGCTTCGTGTGTTGTGCTCTATTGACTCCTTTGAAAAGCTACAACGGACAGCAAACCGCGCGGTCAGACGGACGCAAAAAGTGCGCTCGTCTGACATGGGCATTAGGCCCCAAGAAACCAGTTGAGCTGCTGTTGATTTGGAGTGGGTTCTTTTTTTTTTTTTTTTTTTTTTTTTTAAGATTCAACTTTTTATCACATTTTTTTTGCTGTGACCTTTTTTATATATATTAATAAAAAAAATTCTGTTTTGTTTCCATAAGGTACCTTCCCAAGATATCTCACTATTATATGCAAATATTACATCCCCCCCCCCCCATCCTAAATTCAAAACACTTCTGTCCCCGAACATTTCCGATAAGGGACACTCTTTCCCCTATAACAAAACCTGTAGCTTTCATCTGTTTCACTGCTACCGCATGGAAGAAAGACATTTAGGCGGGTGCACACGAGCGCACTCAGAGTGGAAGGAACGTCCGTGAGAGTGGATGTTCCTTCCACTCGACGCCCGCCCGCGCCCCCCCCCCCCCAGCGCTGCAAAGCGCGATCCTCCTATGGAGCATCGCGCTTTGCTGCCCCGTCAACGCGCATCGACGGGGAGGATCTCTAGGTACAAGCGTGTGACCGGCCCCATTGCAGCATCACATGGCTGCGCCGGTAAGTACGGGCACACTAAGTGCGCTCGTGTGCACCCGGCCTTACAGGTCTATTCAAAGAAAGGTGAAACTCGGGAGAATGACTGGAAGTGAAAATTCTTGGTCAGAATAAATAAACCAGAAAAATTCTCTCATTTATCTCACTTTCCAAATCGCCTATTTGGTCTAGATTGTTCTCTTCTCCTGCCAATTCTCCTGATTTTCACCTTTCTCTGAATAGACCTGTAAGAGTTCTAAAAGAGCGCAAACACTTTTCGCTGATGTTTCACCAAAGTTAAAACCAAAGAGCAAAAAGAGAAGCTTCTAGTGCTCAAACAACTAATCGATACAGTGCAATTATTGAATTTAGCTATGTTATGAAGATAAGTTAGAATTTTAATAGATGACTCAGAGGCGAGTATTGCAGTCTCTTTTCTTGCTTTTAATAATAGTCGCAAGTGAAATGTCGAAAAAATACAACAGACATAAACTAAAACATTTTTCTAACAGTGGTATCTTCTAACCCCCCTTTCCCAGAGGTATAGTCCATAGTTCCTCCAAGTCTATAGATAGGACTGCCTTCCCGCCTTTTCTCCCTCTTTCTTTCTTGCCAACGAACTGGAACCAAACGAAGAACATGAAACAGAATGCGATCCAGTCATCACTTGAATCAAACCGAGACGTCCAGATGAAAAGACAGGAACACATGTCACTGAGCTGAAATCAAAGCAGAGGGTGCGATACCGGTGCATGAAGTATAACATGCATACAAATAACCCTGGAGTCCGCCCCGGGAGGGCAGGGTGGGCAATACTCACCTCTGAGTCCTTTATTAAAATTCTAACTTATCTTCATAACTTAGCTAAATTCAATAATTTTAATACAAGGACTCAGAGGCTCCTATTGCAAGTTCAAAGCTTGTCCATGAGAGCGGACGACCAATGAACAATCGGTTTGAAGTAAAAGGTCCGAAAAGTGGTCTCGCGAGACCAATCCGCGGATCTGAGCAGATCCTCCAAACGACAGCCCGCCCTCATAGCCGACGAAGCTGACGCACTGCGCATGGAATGAGCCCCGAATATCGACACGTCCACTCCAGCCAATTCTAACAACCATTTCAGCCAACGCGCCAAAGTCGTGGAACCGACTGCGTTATGGGGGGACCTGAATGAAATAAACAGAGGAGACACCTCGTCACCGCGCAGCGAAACTGTACGCGCCTCGTTAACCTGAAGACATTGCACTGGGCAAAGAGCAGGTTGAGAAGGGAACGCTGGGTAAAAAACAGATGTAAGCGACGTCTTAGTTCGATGAGACACATGGAAGCGCACCCCTTCAGGGACAAATGATTGAACCAGGAAATCTAGAGCCCTGACATCCCCTACCCTTTTACATGAGACGAGGCAGAGGAGAGCTACCAATTGAGCTGACAACTGTTTGAGAGATAAATTCTCATTAGAAGGCCATGAAACCAGAAAACGTAACAGGATGGCAACCTCCCACGTCTCCGAATACTTAGGGAGCGGAGGACGTGAAAGTCGGATGCCCCTCAGTAAACGACAGACTAAGGGATGTTTACCCACCGGAATCCCTTGGAAACCTATATGATAAGCCGATAAAGCGGAACGGAACACGTTAATGGTTCTATAAGCTTTACCACTATCGAAACATTCCGATAGAAAATTAATTATAGTATTCAGAGGGGCTTGAAAGGGATCCAGATCCCGTGTACCACACCAACGTGACCATTGGGCACAGGCCGAGTCGTAACCGGACAAAGTGCCTGGAGCCCATGCCGCCCGAAGGAGGACACCAGCCCTGACGGAAATGCCTCCGGCCGCCCCTGACGTCCCGAGACCAGGGAGGCCAAGAGCGGGCAGGTTCCTTGTGTCAACAACGGGTCAGGACAAACTCGTATGTCCACCATCAAATCCGGGAGATCCGGAAGCAACCGCGGGACATCTGCCAGTAATTCCAAGAACAGGGGAAACCATGGATGGTTGGGCCATAGTGGTGCCACGAGAACCAGCTCTGCCTCCTGAACTCGAACTTGGCTGAACGTCCGCAGCAGTAACTGAAACGGGGGAAACGCATAAAGACGAGACATTGCCCAATTCTTCAGAAACGCATCCGTGGCGAGAGCCATGGGATCTAGACGCCAACTGTAAAAGTTGGGGTAGCTGGCTGGTCCAAAAGATCGACGATTGCAAATGCCAATCTCCTGAGTCCTCCGTGTGCCTCGAGCTCCAATCTGCTAGGAGATTCGAGACACCCGGAATGAACTGCGCCTGAACTGATGTAGAACTCGTGTGGAAAACACCAATCCCATAGACGGGTCGCCATTGCCGTCAGAAGAGCGGATCTGGGACCTCTAGAGAATTGATATAACGGATGGCGGGAAAATTGTCCATGCGGAGAAGCACCGATGAACAAGTTTTCCCTTTGAGGAAACTCTGAATAGCGAATAATCCCGCTAATAGCTCTAGTCCGTTTATGTGAATGAGAGCCTCTTGCTCGGACCAGGGGCCACCGGTCATCATATCTCCGCACCTGGCGCCCCAACCCGTCAGACATGCATCTGAATCTATCACCATCGTAGGAGGAGGCGCCACTATAGGTTTGCCGTTGTAGAATCGGAGGTTCGCAATCCACCATCGGAGATCCTGACGTGCCCCTATCGATAGAGTCACTTGATCTGCATAATCGAGCCCCTGCCTTAGGGAATGGGCCATCAGGCGTTGGAGGGCCCGATAATGCAGAGGAGCAGGGTGAATAGCTAGCCTCGTGGCTGCCAGTACCCCGATTATACGGGATAAATCCCTCAACGTCGGTAATACACTGGACAGAATAGCCTGAACCTCTTTTAGGATGGACTTGCATTTCTGATTCGGAAGGACCAAGGTCATCGATGGGGCAAAGTATAAAACCAGGAATTCTAGAGAACGCACTGGATGAAGGATGGATTTTTCCAAATTTATTAGGAAACCTAGATCCTGAAGTAAGAGTATCGTCTGATGTGATTCTTCAGAAGCGACTCTGACTCGGCCAACAACAGGATGTCGTCCAGATATATAATCATCCGCAAACCCTGTGACCGAAGACGACTGACAACCGGCTTCAGCAGCTTGGTGAAGCACCAAGGCGTTGAAGAGAGGCCGAATGGTAGGGAACGAAAGCGCCAGATGCCAGATTATCGAGTTCCAACGGAAGCAGAGGAACCCCCTGGACTCCTCTGCCATTGAAACTGTCAAATAGGCATCTTTCATATCTATTTTCGCCAACCAGTCTTCTGGTTTGAGCACATCTTTCAGGAGATGTAAGCCCTCCATCTGAAAATGATTGTACTTTATATGTAGATTTAAACTTTTCAAATTGAGGACCGGGCGCCTCCCGCCTCCCTTCTTGGGAACTAAGAAGAGGTTGCCCATGAACTTCATGTCCCCTGGAGGAGCCTGTTCTATGGCTTCCTTTCTCAATAGATCTGTTATCTCCTCTTCCACCAACGCTGCATCGTCCACTGAAAATACCAGCGATGGAGGAAGAGATATGTGACTGGGTTCTGAAACGAAATCTATAAGAAAACCTTGGATCGTGCGTAGTACCCATAAATCCGAAGTGATTTCGCGCCACTGAGGAAGACAAGCAGACAATCGACCCCGACAATCGAAAGCCAAGTCGATACCCCGTTTTTGGGACCATCCCTTATTTTCTACAAATTTAATAAATTTGGGATCAACTTCGGGCGTCATGCATGTTTTCCCCACCGTAGAGGGTCGGGGGCACTCCGACTTCATTTTATTTCTAGTGGCTTTATCTAGAGCTGTGCACACTCTAGCACCTACCCATGCTTCCACGTGAGGAATAGGCGTCCACTCGGACGATCTGGGATGGGATAAATCCTCAGGTGAAAACCTAGGATTACCTAATGGATCGTAAATATTACCAGAAGGGTCTGATTTGGGAATTGCAACGGTGTCATTAAAGTCCTCATCTGAGGCGTATACGTCAATAGCATCATCTCTCTGATCCTCCTCATCTGATGGAATATTATGAGCACTGGAAGAGCTTGGATGAGCAACCGCTCTAGAGGAGTCAGAGGACTTAGCCCTTTTAGGGGGTTCACTCTCAATATGATGCGTCTTTTTGGTGCGCTTTTTAGAAGCTTGCGCCTCCGGCATGACAGTCCCGGGCAGTGTTGCGGGGATGCCAGCCCCTCCAGCCCTGCGCTTTTTTGAATCGGTGGGCTGTTTCCCCATGGCGGTGACCAAGGGAGGATCGACGGGCGTCACAGTAGTGAGGGATGTGCCCGAATCATCACCCGTTTCTTCCGTGATAGAGCTACGTTTAACCTCCACTAAAGCATCTTTTATAGATTTGGCAAAGGAATCGGATAGGGCAGAAACCGCTTTAATTACAGCAGATTCAATAGATTTTTGTATCTGCGGTTCCAGGGATCTGGGGGCAGCCAGGGAATCGGGGCCAGTAGTAACAGAACCTGGAGGGATAGTGTCCGCCTTTTTATACATATCTGCCATGTGTATGGAGCTATCTTCCGATTCGGAATCTCTTGCTGGCGAGGAGCTCTTTGAATCCGCACACTGTTCGTTCTGCCCGCGCGGCATGTCTGAGGCAGTGTGAGAGCTCGTGAGATGGCGGGTGAAAGCGCGCAGAGGTCTCGCGCATGCGCCCCGCCCTCCGGAATGGCCGCAGCCGCTCTAAGCCGTCCTGAGTGAAAAAAATCACCTCACGCATAAAGTAAATGTAACCCAAGAGGGATTGGCGGCCCGCCTATCACCGCGAGCCAAGAGCCAAACTCCCGCACACCACTCCGAACGCCTTGGTTAAAGCCAGGCGAACGGACAATGAACAAACACTGATTTACAATAAATAAAGCAATTTAACTCTCAGAGTAACAAATTGAATACTTATCTTTCCTAGTCGCAAGAAAAGAGGGAGAAAAGGCGGGAAGACAGTCCTATCTATAGACTTGGAGGAACTATGGACTATACCTCTGGGAAAGGGGGGTTAGAAGATACCACTGTTAGAAAAACATTTTTTCGTTTATGTCTGTTGTATTTTTTCGGCATTTCACTTGCGACTATATTATTAAAAGCAAGAAAAAAGACTGCAATAGGAGCCTCTGAGTCCTTGTATTAAAATTAGGCGGCAGTGAAATTCCCCATAGAGAAGCAATGGTTAGAGACATCGAACAGCCCCGAAAAATAGATTTTCGGTGGTTTCATTCGACAGATTTAAACAGGCAAATCTCATAGGTTTCAATGTAAAGAAATTCCCCGTTTTTATTAATTTTTCTATTCAACCATTTATTCTTTTCAATTACAGCAACATGTCTCTTTTTATTAAATAATTTTTTATAATATTTTCTTTTTTTTTTTTTTGGCAAAATTTTTGATTCCAGTTTTATGGCATTTTTTTTAATATTACGCTGTAACATACCTTTTTATTGTTATTCTGTAACATACCTTTTTATTGCTATTCATATGACCTTATATATTATTTTCATGCATTATTTTTGTTGCTCGTTCTCAGGACCCTCACAAACCTCTTTTCCGCACTATAGGTTTTACAGGGTCATCCAGACGTGGACCCCTTGCTTGGTGTGCCTAGAGGGGTGTCAGCTATACCCTCCTGACGAGGCCTAACAAGGCTGAAACGATCGTCGGGGGTTGCTGCACCTCTCGTGCAGGGATGACGTCCTTGGCAATCAGTACTGGCCACCCTCATTGGTTGAGAGCAGACTGATTTGCATACGGAGCATTCATCCCTGTAATGGCCTGCTCTACGGTGGGGCCCGCTCAGGTCTCACAGGGTTTTATCTTGCTTGTGTCATTACAGGGATGAATGCTCCGTATGCAAATCAGTCTGCGCTCACCCAATGAGGGTGGCCAGTACTGATTGCCAAGGACGTCATCCCTGCACGAGAGGTGCAGCAACCCCCGACGATCGTTTCAGCCTTGTTAGGCATCGTCAGGAGGGTATAGCTGACACCCCTCTAGGCACACCAAGCAAGGGGTTCACGTCTGGATGACCCTGTGAACTTATAGTGAGAGAAATGGGGGGTGTGAGGAGCCGGAGGACGAGCAACGGCACTAATGGCCTGCTCTACGGTGGGGCCCGCTCAGGTCTTACAAGGTTTTAGCTAGCTTGTGCCATTACAGGGATGAATGCTCCGTATGCAAATCAGTCTGCGCTCACCCAATGAGGGTGGCCAGTACTGATTGCCAAGGACGTCATCCCTGCACGAGAGGTGCAGCAACCCCCAACTATAGTTTCGGCCTTGTTAGGCCTCGTCAGGAGAGTACTGGCCGCCCTCATTGGGTGAGAGCAGACTGATTTGCATATGGAGCATTCATCCCTGTAATGGCACAAGCAAGATAAAACCTTGTGAGACCTGAGCGGGCACCACCGTAGAGCAGGTCACTAGTGCTGTTGCTCGTCCTCAGGATCCTCACAAACCCCTCTTTTTTTCCTCACTATTATTTTTGTTTAACCCTTTCAATGCGGTGGACGGCGCTCAGCGTCTCCACCCGCATTGCTACTTCGCTGCGGAGGACGCGCTGAGCGCGTCCTCCCTTTGCAGCCGCGATCAGGCGGTATTCCGGCCGATCGCGCGGTCCCCCCGGTGCGGGCTGACATCATCGATGTCAGCCCAGCCTCCGGGACCCCGGCGGGCACGATAGGCGTCATCACGCATGTGCGATGACGTCTATTTCAGGCACCCCCGCCATTGCAGGGAAGGTGCCTGAAGGGGAGGGGGGGTAGGTCCTTCGGACCTCTCCCCCTCCCCTTCCCCGCGGGCCAGCGATTAAAGGCAGGCACCGCCTGGAAGGGCACAGCCTGCCCTTCCAAGCGCCGGCTGTCTTTAACCCCTAGGGGGCTGGATCGCGATATGGCGCTAACATGCGCCGTATCGTGGTCCCCTCCCGGAGCTGGCCGACATCTTGGATGTCGGCCAAGCTTCCGGGATATCCCCCTAGTGACTGGCGTCATCGCGCAGAGCGCGATGGCGCCAGTTTTGAAATTAACCCCTTGCTGCCACCTATAGTGGGGATAGGGGGTTCATTGAAACCCCTATCTCCCGATCCATGACAGCTTGGGGTTAATGTTTGCTATCATTGGAACAGCCAGAGCGTGGCCTTTCCAATGATACCAAATGTGACCAGGTAAAATGTAAAAAAAAAATATTAAAAATAAAATTAAAAAAAATAAAATAAAAAAATTAAAAAAAAAAAAATTAAGAAAATGTTTTTGTTTCGTTTTATTAGTGCAACAATATTGTTCCCATTTCAATTATAATGTGAACAATGATGCTGCACTAACTATTTTTTCTATGGGGGGCGTTTGCTAAAAAACACGTAATTTTCCCCAAAAAAAGTTACGATTACTCATTCCTAATTTTTTTAACAAGCGCACCCCATAGAAAATATAACCGCAAACGCTCGCATGTTAAAATGTGGAAAAAAAAAACACTTTACACATTGTAAATTATTGAAAATGCAAATTTTATTGCATTTTTTGTTATAATATACAGACATGACATAACGTATACATATAATAATGACATATTATGAATCTGCAGTCTGCCGGAAAGAACGATATATAATATGTCTGGGTCATATATTAAAATAAGGCTTCAAAACGCGGTTAAACATGATGAGCGAAAGCGGTAAAAATGAGCTCCGCACAGAGGTGTGAAAAGGCTCAGCAGCGAAAGGGTTAAAATGCCTTTTAAAAATAATTTTTGCTTTTTTTATTTTTACCTCTGGTCGGCTTTTTTCCGGCAGCTGCTCAGCTGTTTCTGCCTGCGTTCGATGGGTTTGCGTCTGCGTTCGATGGGTTTGCATCTGCGTTCAGTAGTTTATCAGATCGATTCGGTGATTTTTTTTTTTTTTTTTGCGGTTTATTGCCAGATCTATTCGGCACACTTCGGGGACCCTGTGGTGAATGCTGAATTCCCTGCAGGGTCGGCGATTTGAGCTTGCCAAAGTGTGCCGAATGAAAGGGGTGCTCTTTGAATAACCCCTTGAGTTTACAACAACGGCACAGAACCTGGGATGCTGCTACGGTGTGGAGCTGTACCGCCGGCGCTTTATCCTTTCACCAGGCTGCGTTTAGTGCCTCCTTTCCTAATCGATTTATGAATATAATCACTGCAGCTCTAGAAGCTTCACGGTGCAGCTTCAATTGATGCTGTTTGGAATTTTGTGAAGCACGACGTTATCCAGTCGCATCGCTGACGTGTTCTGAATTACCCCCCCCCCCCCATGTTGTTATCCCCTTTTACTAACCCATTTTTTAAACTTTGTAGGTTTTGGTTTCCTTGTGTTGATTCATTCTCCGAGCTCTGCACGTGGAAGCTGGAGTTCACGGTGGACGCGTCCATGGTGGCTGTTTCAAATGGAGATCTCGTAGAAACCGTATACACGCCGGACATGCGGAAAAAGACGTTCCACTACACACTCGCTATCCCCACAGCTTCTCCGAACATCTCCCTCGCGGTCGGCCCGTTTGAGATACTCGTGGACCCGTACATGCACGAGGTAACAAGCAAATGTGACACATCCCCTGACGAAATGTGATTGAGTTAAACCGATGACTCGGCCTCTTTCCAGCAATCTGCTGCTATTAAACGCTTCCTCCTCCTCAAACGATGGTGATAAACACCCTAATAAAAACCGTTAAATTCCGGTAGTCGTTTCTGAAGATCTTAACAGGTAAATATGACACAAGCCTTCTTTACGAGTTTATAAGCAGGGTGTACAGGGCTAATTCTCCTTATTATCCTGGAGGCCAAACTGGGGGGGGGGGGTGTAATAAAGATTAACCCCGTCTGGGTCTTACTCAACATTTTATAGAGCGTCATATGGCTCTACTGGGCTTGCAGTACTTCGTACCACTCTAGGGCCACACGGGGCTCTATAACATGTGAGTAAGAGCCAGATGGGGTAAATCTTTAATGCGTGCTTCATAATGCGTTACAGACTGTCTGCACTATGAGCCACTGTTTCCATATATTCTCTTTGAGTGACACAAGAGCAAGATAAAGAGGGGATTATATGGAGAATTAGCCCTGTATATCCCTGTTATATCGTTCAAATCTGGCGCTCCAGGATCTCTACAAAGTCCTTGCCCGGTGCTGCGGTAGGCTATTGATATATCAGGAAACAAGCGGCACTCTCGGGTTTCACCATCATTATAGTGAGACCTGAGAGTGCTGCTTTTTTTATAGATATATATATATATATCATTTGCATGTCTTACCCAGAGTTCTGTGCTGCATATGGGGAATGTAGCACAGGAGCTCTACGATGCAGTTCGTTGAATTGCTGTGATGTGTAAATGGCCTCTGCAATAATAAACTTTATTTGCAGTGTGGAGGCTTTTAATAAAAAAGTTTGCCCTCCACAATTTAAAAAAAATTAATATATATATAATCAACCGTCAGTTCCTGCACTCAGAAAACAATATGTCCCTTGCCCAGAGTCCCCAAACACCAAGAAAGAGCACTCCATATTATTGACCACCTTCTTCCATAATTTTCTGTGAAAAAAACACAGTTTTAAAAATGCTCAAAAAACCTGACGGAGTTAAAATGATGGGGATTCAGTTCACAAAGTATGATCATAATTTGCTTAAGCCTTTCACAGTCGCAAATGTACCCCATCTTTGACAGGTCCTATCTAACTTGACAGAGTCTGCACTTACAGGATCCACTCACCCTGGAGCTCCCCGGCAGCTCGAGGCCTTTATAGGCTGTCATGATGGAGCACCTGTGAACAGGGAGGGAGGGGTGCACACCAAATGGGAGTTGTCAGCTCCCTATATATAAAATACAAAACAGCAAAGGGTTTCACTCGACCTCAAAACTAAGCGGGTGCATCTAAGACATCAAATACAAAACACCAAGAAAGAGCACTCCATATATATATATAGTGTGTTTATTATTGCAGAAGCCACTTGCACATCACAGCAATTCGATGAATTGCATCCCAGAGCTCTTGTGCCACATTCCCCATATGCAGCAAGGAATTCTGGGTAGGATATGCAAATGACCGCTGTCTCACTTTTATGCATCCTGGGTCTGTTATTACACAGAACCCTGAAATCAATGCTATGCCACACTGTGACTTTCTAGCAGAGATAAGGTTTATGCAACTGGTCAAAGCCACTCCGAGGACAGCGCTGTTTCGGGTTTGTTGGACCCTCATCAGCAGGAGCTAGGCCTGACCAGTTGCAGTGGATGCCTGGGACCCACAAGGCAATCAGTATCTACAAGGGTTGTGGTGGAGGACATTTATTATAGTGTGGAGGCTTTTCATCTCACTTTTTGTCAACCCTTGTGTAATTATATATATATATATATATATATGTATGTATATATATATATATATATATATTCACACACAGTGTATACTGGGGTTATTTTATTTCTTTTGAGAATGCAAGAGATTTATTTCCAATCATCGCTAGCGCTTGTATCACACGTTTCATCCTATGAAGACCATCTCCTTCTATGCAGTAAATCAAGCTTTGCACAAACGCCTGACATTTGTTGTTGATGGAGTTCTCTAATTGGTAAAAATTGACGAGCGTGCCCGTCTTCCAATCCTCCAGCACACATTGCCTTTATTATTATTTAGAAAACACCAACACATTCCGCAGCGCTGTACATAAGTACGCTTGATACATTTAATGAAGCCGGTATAATGTATATGATGGCAGGACATTAGACAAACGAATACAGAAGGGCTGGAGGACCCTATTCCCACGGGACATATAGTCTAGATGGGTGGATGGCCTTTACTGGAATGTTAAGTTACGTGAAAGCATGACACAGAATTCAGTTTATTTTATTGTCCCTGTGATCTAGTTCCTTACTGACTGTGTGTTTGTTGACCCAGGTGACACACTTCTGCCTGCCGCAGCTGCTGCCGCTCCTCAAGCATACTACCTCATACCTGCACGAAGTGTTTGAGTTTTACGAGGAGATCCTCACGTGTCGATACCCGTACTCCTGCTTCAAAACCGTCTTTGTCGATGAAGCTTACGTCGAAGTATCGTCGTACTCATCAATGAGCATTTTCAGGTTGGTGGCGCTCTTCCCGTGCGTACGTAATTTCTGCCGGCGCTGCGTGATCAGGGATTGCGTCGTCTGTAACAGAAACGCAGTGCTCCTCACTGATACAGAAAAACCTGCAGCCTTCTCCTTCCAATCCGTGTGATGCTCTTTGTCCCCCGGGATCTGGAAGGGAAAGTACTGAACAGAATATTTCTTTATGCAAACCCACTTTTTCTCATTGTGGACGTTCCCCATTCACACATACCATCCTAAAAGAAAAACGTCACCTGCGCTTTAAATCCCATATCCCCAACGCCAAGCATAAACACACAGGCCTTTCGTTTACTTCAAACAGCCACACGAAGTGTAAGCTCAGCTGCCAACGTCATGGCAGATTTCACTTTTATGGGAGTCTGTGCTTATATATATATATATATAACAGTGTCAATTTGGTTTGCACTCACGGTTCACTTTCAATCCACAAACCCGGTGCTTGGTGATGGCCTCTTAGATATATAGATTCACCCGCACTCCAGGATTTTTCACGCTTTCACTTTATTAGAACATGTTTAAAACTGCCAACGTTTCAGTTCCAATCTGGAACTTTCATCAGGACAAAAAACAATTACCCCCTACCTTAAACCCTCAGGTTAAATAGGGAACAAAATCATTAAAATTAAAAATCACATTGGATACTCACCCTCCCGGTGTGCGCCGCGTCCGGCGTGCCTATGACTCCACTTCGCATGCGCCATTTCCCGGCTCGCCTCTATGGCATCACCCTGGTCGTCCTGGAGACCAAGATGCTTCAGAATGGACAACTAATTCCCTGCATTCTGCGCCCTCTTCAATCCGGCCCATCTGCGCGCACCGGGGGGGAGAGATCACCAACGGTGACCACTTTAAAAACAAAAATACCTTCTGCAAATAAAGAAAACGACATAGTACATTCACCCACAGGTATCAAGCCTGTGTATCCATTGGGCCTCTTTTTTTAAGCAACACATATATATATATATTTATTATTCATTCTTTTTTTTTTTTTTTTAAGGATTATACCAGGAAGGATACATTGAGATTTCTCTCGTTTTCAAGTATGTCCTGGGTGGCGAGTATGTACCGTTAGGTGTCTTGCCCAAAGACACTTAGGCTGGCTGGGTGCACACTAGGCGTTTTTTTGTGCGCACTAACGCGCGTTAAAAATTACTGAAGAGATGGTAGACGTCAGACGATGCGTTAATTTTGACGCACGTTGTAAAAACTGAATTTGAGTTGAATGAAAAAAAGCTGGGCATTTGATGTTCATCACGCAGCCAACGCCACGGCACGTTAATCCTACCGCACACGCCTTGGTGTTTCCATGGTGGACGTCTTCAGCGCGTGTTATGTGTAGCGCGCGTTATGCGTGTGTTCTTTTCTATGAGCGTAATTATATGCTGCGACGCACGCAGGTAAGTGCATTTTAATGCGCATTAGTGCGCTCAAAAAAACGCCTAGTGTGCACCTGGCCTAACTGTAGAGGTGCTCTTGCTGGGATCAAACCTGTGTCTCCACGGTTAAAGAGCAATGATGTTACCTCTACTCCATCCTGCCGGTTCATTAGCTTTGGCTGCTTTGAGCTCAAGGATAAAATCTTAGGGAAATAAACCCTCTGTCTTCATGTATATGTGCATGTGTATATGAGGTTTAAAACACAGTTATTTTCTTTCTTTTCATTTTTGGTATTTGGCCCCACTGCATAAAACCAGTACTGTATATGCTGCTGCCCAGGAGTAGTGGGTGTTTGAACAGGGCTGACTCTTTACGGGTTCCTATTCTATCCTAAGCATTATTTGTCTCCTCAGCCATTCATCTCCTTAACCCCTTCACTGCTGAGCCATTTCACGGCTTAAAAAAAACACCTTTTTTCTTTTTTGTATTATTATTGTTATTATTTATTTTCTTTACTTTGAACATGGTCATGTTTGGTATCATTGGAAAGGCCATGCTCTGGCCTTTCTAATGATACAAAACATGACCCTGCTAGCTGAAAACAGGAGATATCGGGGTTCAAATGAACCCTGATCTCCACCCCTATCTTTCCTTAGGAGTCAATGAGGACGCTCCCCACACGTCCTCAGCAGTGAAAAGGTTAAAAAAAAAACAACATTTATTTTATTTAATTTGGGATTTTTTTAGTCTTTTATACATAAATTGCGCTCCCCTCATGCAAATTTATACATAAACGTCTTTGTTGCGTTTTTGATAATGACATGCACGTTGTTCACCTCCAGTCTTCCTGCTGATTTCCCCCCCCCCACTCTATCTTTTCATTCCTCTTCACTTTTCATTTCCTTAATTTTTATTTTGCCTTAACCAGAATCCTTAAAACCCGCGCCCCGGCCGCAATCTTTCTTTTCTGATTGCATACCTGTCTGTTTTTTTATCTCTTTCCTGTATTTTATTATTCTTTTTCTTTCTTTGAGTCTGATTTATTTCTCTTTTTTTCCTGACAGCACAAACCTCCTGCACAGCGCTATGATCATTGATCAGACGCCACTAACTCGAAGATTTTTGGCGGAGTCGCTGGCTCAACAGTTTTTTGGTTGCTTCATTTCCAGAATGTCCTGGTAGGTGAAATGTTCATGCGGGCGCCTGTCCCTTGATATTTTTATTGACACATCCACGTCTGTACAGAGAGCGATATCAACAAAGACTATACAGTGCTTTCGTGATAGATCTAAGAGATCTATACATGTAATAAGAGGAGGAGCACGATCAGCAGTCTTCATTTCTCAACGTTTCAGTCCCTATGGATACAAAAGCTTCATGTCTTGACAAAAGTCATCCAAGGACTGAAACGTTAACCCATCAATAAAACCTTCAAAGAACAGAGCTACGGAACTTGTTGGCGCTCTATAAAAACTTGTAACTGTTAGGCCCGTGTCAGACCAGCGCAGTGATCACGTCCGTGTTGCCGCACGTTTTAACGTCCGCCGTAGCATAAAATTATGATCAATAGAGACCCACACAAGAAGTACGTCCGCACCGAGCTGCACACACACAACCGACGCGACAGACGGACGCAAGTTAGGCAGGAACGTAAAACCGCTAGGACGGACGCACAGAGTGCGCCACGTCCGCGTAGCTTTGTGTGTGAGTGATGGAATCGTAGTCAGACAGACTCGATTTTTGACGTCCAGCATTTTTGACGGACAAAATGTTTTTTTCATATTAATTTTATTTCCCATCTAAATCAGTCAAAAAAAACGTCAGTCACAAAAAAGCTAGTGTGGTATCATCAGTCAGAAAGTACGTCAGTTGTGCACGGACGCACAGTGCGCTCAGAATGCGCTCGTCTGACATTAGCCTAAAGTATTGAGAGAAGAAGCAGAAAGTGCACTGCTTTTATTACTTTTATATACTGGCTGGGCAGCACCGAAGCCAGAGCGGGAGATATTCCTGGGTGCAGATTATTTCTGTGTATATATACATATATAGTGTGTTTATTATTGCAGAAACCACTTGCACATCACAGCAATTCGATGCATTGCATCCCAGAGCTCCTGTGCCACATTCCCCATATGCAGCAAGGAATTCTGGGTAGGATATGCAAATATATGATGGAAGAGTCACACAAGTGTCATATAGCCTTTGTTAGTATCTATCTCGATATATAGGCGTAGAAAAAGAATAATTTTCTGACATTAGTTTTATCTTCTTTTAACCCCTTAGTGACCGGGCGCTTTTACACAAGTCCGTCCTTTAGTGACCGCTGCTGTTTTTACGTTTCTGCACTGTTCATGTTTAGGTCAAATTTTCCTCCTCTTTACTCGTTTATGCAACCCACACATATTATACACCGTTTTTCCCACCATTAAATGGACTTTCTAAAAATACCATTATTTCCATCATATCCTATAATTTACTATAAAAAAAATATGAAATATGATGAAAAAATGGTAAAAACACACTTTTTCGTAATTTAATCCCCAAAATCTACAACCACCCAAAAAGACCCCGGCTAAATAGTTTCACAATTCTGTCCCGAGAATAGAAATACCCAATTTTTACATTTTTTTTGCTTTTTAATCCCTTCACTGCTGAGCCAGTTCACCTATGTGCGCTGAGCTCATTCTGTTTTATGCCCATTATTTTTAGATGACAGCCTAGGTCCTATTTAACTAACCCCCCCCCCCCCAGACAGAATTTTGGTGTTTGGTATCATTGGAAAGGCCGTGATCAGGCCTCTAGCTGCCACAGATCGGGAGATAAAGGGATCCAAAGGATCCCACTATCTCCCCTTGGCAGCTACGGGGTTAACTGGCCCACTGATATCCTCACACATATGGTGGGGATGTCAGTGGATGGGGGTGGGGCCAGGAGGCCTGGTTGACATCCAAGATGTCAGCCATCTCCATGTTTAAATTGCGACTCTGCGCCGAGTCGAGATCCGGCAGCGAAACTGTTAACTTTATACACCAATGCAAATTGGAGACTCTGCCCTTTCCAGCGGTGCAAAAAGTAAGTTTCTAGCTGCCATGGATTAAGAGATAGAGGGCTCCAAAGGAGCCCCCCCTTCACTTCCTGGTTTTAAAATGCAGGCACCGGGGGGGGGGGGCGCATGTCGATGACGTCCCCACACAGTGTGGTGACGTCATCGTGCTCGCCAGCCCTTCTCAAGCAGGGGCAGGCTTCCTCCCTGCCAGATCTCTGTTGGAACCAGCAGGGAGGTTAGGAGCCGCTGACGTACTATGTAAGGGAGACCCGTGGGCAGGACGTACATAGTATGTCAGCGGTCCTTAAGGGGTTAAAACAACTCTGCAACCCCTGACCACTTAATTATATAGTCATACAAATATAGAAACTGAACAGTAGAGCAGCACTCTCTCCTTCCAGTGCCAAAAAGAACTGGCGTTTAATTGCCCTGGTGCCAAAGTATATATATATATATATATCTCATAAACTTTTTGAGCAAATTTACTTCTATTGAATATACATTAAGGGCCAAAATGTCAGCATTTAAAATGGATATTCAATAAAAAAAATAGGTTTTTTAAACAAGTACTCGTGCGCATCCCCAGAAATGTTTGCTTGTTTTGATACACACACCTATTCCCCGGATTAGTACCGTGACGCTGAGACCTCGCAATCCATGAGTGCAACAGTTTTTCGCTGCATATGGGGAATGTGGCACACGAGCTCTGGGGTGCAATTCATTGAATTGCTGTGATGTGCAAGTGGCTTCTGCAATAATAAACACACTTATTATAGTGTGGAGGCTTTTTATCTCACCTTTAGTCCTTCACCACAACCCTTATAGATATATATATAATTACACACACGCGTACGTTTACTTGTATAATGCAATATATATAATTGATCATATGTGCTCATGGGGTGCTGCGTACCTTTAAATGACGGTAAGAGTGACGCATTAGTCAGACAATTATTTGTTCTCTTCATTTCTTATAACTAGGACATTCGTATGAGTGGAAAGCAGGATTTCGAGTTGTCCTGAAGTCACAGCGGCCTCTTTGTCGGCCCGTGACGTCGCCAGGCGTCTTGCTGCCAGTCATACAAGGTTTACGATGATCTAATAGTTGTTCCTCGTTTTCGCAGGTCTGACGAGTGGGTCCTGAAAGGCATTTCTGGGTATATTTACGGCCTCTGGATGAAGAAAACATTTGGTGTTAATCAGTACCGGCACTGGATCAAAGAAGTGAGAAAAAATCTGTTTAGAGTTCTGATGTTTCATGGAAAATTAACAAGCTAGCTTGGCCTGTTTGTAAAATCCCATTATATACCATATGTATCCTTACAAAACTCTCGTAGAGCCCTGCACCCAATTTCTTTCCCCATTTTCATGAATTTTAGGCTTTATCCACTGTGACAATATCAGGGTTATTCAAAGAGAATCGAAAAGTCAACGCACGTTCGGTGACTTTTCGTTCTCTTCAATTCGGTTCGATTTGCCGATCCCATTTCGGCGACCCTGCGGTGTATTCAGCAAACACCACAGGATCCCCGAATTGCAGGGAAAAGTCACTGCAAACCCACCGAACACTCACCGCAAAACCCGGCAAAGGCACACCGAAAACCCGCAAAAACATCTGGATTAACCCGCCGAACACGCCGGAAAAACCCGAGCAGGAGCCAATCACACGCAGCGCAGCCGCCGGAAAAAGCCGACACCGCAGATGAATGCAGTGAATAAATTTAAAAAACCGTTTGCTTGAATGTTTGAAAAGTGAAACGCTGTTTGCAAAGAAACTACTGAGCGAAAAATGTCTGAAATTTACATATGAGGTCCAGGGAATGATAATAAAAAGGGCTGTTACAGAAAAAAGAAGTAAAGTTAAAAAAAAAAAACGGAAATTTTATTTCAAATAAAAAATCCCGAAAAATGATTAAAATATCCGAAAAAATCTATAAATAAAGAGACTCTTTACTGCAAAATATTATAATCAACGGTTTATTAGATATTGGATTAAAACGGGAATATTTTTAACATTGAAGCCTATGGGATTCGCCTGAATAAACCTGCCGAATTAAAGCACCGAATGGCAGGGCATTTCGAGAACCTTTCACTGCTGGTTTGTGTTCTCTGAATAGACGAAGCATTGCTTCTCTATGGGGATTCACTGCCCTCGAACAGGCACCGAACAGACACCGTATGTGCAGGCAATTCGCCAGGATTTGGCGAATTGTCTGCTCTCTGAATAGCCGAATGGCCAAGAAAGGTAACGTACACAGAATTTCAGCGTTCGGTTACCTTTCTCCAGCAATTCAGATCTCTTTGAATAACCCTGTATATGTAACACAAAGAGCACCTTTTCGCCTTCACCTGCGTGAGCGATAATTGTTAAATTTTCCAATAATATGACGGAAAGTTAGAATTTTAATAAACTCTCGGGGGCGAGTATTTTCTTTTCAATCTTGCATTAATTTCAATAGCAGCACAGAAAAGCTTTGAAAATGCTTGAAAAAACTTTTGAAACAAATCGACCAATCCCAGCAGGGATATCCCTTCCCACAGTCCACCAATCACAGTGTCTCTTAAAGGGATACTCTAGGCAACATGACCACCTAAGCTTTTTTAGGTGGTCATGATGCCCTGAGTATGCCCTCGCCTTTCCCCCCCTCCCTCCGCTCAGCCGATCGGCTGAAACAGCTGAGACACGGAGGACTTTACTCCGCCCTCCCAGCTGTCAGTCAGCAGAGCGGGATTCATATTTCCCGCTTCTGCCGACTATTGCCGAGTAGGAGACGTCATCGCGCTTTCAGCTTTCAGCGAGATTACGTCTCCAACTCGCTGCGATAGCTGGCGGCAGCGGCTGAGGATTAGTGTTGCGCACATCCTCTTGCGCGCAACACTAATCAAAGAAGATTGAGCTGGGAGGAAGCCTGCGGATTGGCTGGTTTACGTGAGAGGCGTGCATGCGCGCTTCTCACGTAAACCATTAGCCAAGTTGAAGATTTTCAGGACTGGAGCGGAAGAGGAGGGAGGGGAGTATATAAAAAATAAAAAACCGCCGTTGGGAACAAGTGTTTTTTTAGGGTATGTATTACATTAAAAAAAAAAATACTGCATAACTAGGTAGGGCAATAGGTTTAATATAATTTTAAAAAGGTGGGGGGGATTTTTAGCCTAGAGTGTTTCTTTAAGTCCATAGAGCCTCCGAGTCGTATTAAAATTCTGTGAACACCCTGTTTGTCATCTCCCAGGACACGAGAGTTTGTATCGTCCCGTCTTTCACTCAATTGGGAGAATATAAATCGCCTCCTATCCCTGAAAAATGTAGTGTTTTTTTGCGTTACTTTCTAAAACCTATGGCCCGACTCCTCTGCTGACAGTAAAAGGGAGATGTTAAGCGGGAAAATATAATATAAATATATATATTAAATAAAATTAAAAAAACACAACTGTTCTCTGTGCAACTTTGACACTGCATTGGCCGTCTCCGTCTCCGGCACGGTTTGTCAATTTCTACTGCACCAAATAAGCCGTCACCGCTGTATATAGATGCTTGTAAATTTTGTTACCACTATATATAAACGCTTATACTTATAAATGCCACCACTGCTGTATATGAACACTTACAGATCTATTCACTAAAAGGTGAAACTTGGGAGAATGACTGGAGAAGTGAAAATTCTAGGTCAAAATAGTCAAACCAGAAAAATTCTCCCATTTATCTCACTTTCCAAATTGGCTATTTGGTCTTGATTGTTCTCTTCTCCTGACAGTTCTCCTGAGTTTCACCTTTCTCTGAATAACCCTGTTATGATCACTATCAGGGTTATTCAAAAAGATACGAATGGCTGCCGAAAGGTAACCGAACGATGAAAATCAGCGTTCGTTACCTTTCTTGGCCATTCGACTATTCAGAGAGCAGGCAGTTCGCCAAATCTTGGCGAATTGCCTGCACATATGGTGCCTGTTCGGTGCCTGTTCGAGGGCAGTGAAATCCCTATAAAAAAGCAATGCTTCGTCTATTCAGAGAACACAAACCAGCAGTGAAAAGTTGCCGAACTGCCCTGCCATTCAGTGGTTTCATTCGGCAGGTTTATTCAGGAGAATCCCATAGGCTTCAATGTTAAAAATATTCCCGTTTTAATCCAATTTCTAATAAACCATTGATTATAATATTCTGCAGTAAAATGTCTCTTTAAAGATTTTTTTAGGACCTTTTTCGGCATTTTTTTGTTATTTTTTTGCAAACCTTTTTTTTTTCTTGGTATCATTTTTCTTTTTTCCGTAACAGCCCTTTTTATTATCATTCTTTGGAATTTATATGTAAATTTCAGACATTTTCGTTCAGTAGTTTCTTTGCAAACAGCGTTTCACTTTTCAAGCATTCAAGCGTACTGTTTTGTTTTTTTTTTCTCACTCCATTCGTCTGCGGTGTCGGGTTTTTCCGGCGGCTGCTCTGCGCTGTGATCGGCGGCTGCTCGGGTTTCTTCGGCGTGCAGGGTCGCCGAAATGGGATCGCCAAGTCTCACCGAATTGAAGAGAACGAAAAGTCACCGAACGTGCGGTGACTTTTCGATTCTCTTTGAATAACCCTGTTATGGTCACTATATTGCGGGGCATAGAGCTGATCGAGGATACCACTAGTCCCTTTTGATACAAACCTGAAGGTAAAAGCTTTTCTATTCAATCCCCCTTGTTTCATCTTCCTGTTACTAGGAGCTGGACACGATTGTTGCGTACGAGCTTAAGACCGGAGGGGTCTTGCTGCACCCCATCTTTGCAGCCGGTAAAGAAAAGGACAAGTAAGTCAATTTTTGAATGAACTTTACCCTCAAACCCCCCCCCCCCATGTTTATCCTAAAGAAACTCCTGATGACATGTTCCGAAAATACCGTAAACGCCTCTGCGTGAAGAATCGCCAGAGAGTTACACATGGTTAAGAGATTATTATTTTCATCATCACTTATATAACGGCAACAACTTCCGACGAGCTTTACAACAAAGAATGGGGAAATAAACAGCCAAGGTTATTCAGAGAGAGGTGAAAACCAGGAGAATGACTGGAGAAGTGAAAATTCTAGGTCAGAATAGCCAAACCAGAAAAATTCTCACATTTATCTCACTTTCCAAATCGGTTTTTGGTCTAGATTGTTCTCTTCTCCTGCCAATTCTCCTGATTTTCACCTTTCTCTGAATAGACCTGTAAGAGTTCTAGAAGAGCGCAAACACTTTTCGCTGATGTGTCACCAAAGTTAAAACCAAAGAGCAAAAAGAGAAGCTTCTAGTGCTCAAACAACTAATCGATACAGTGCAATTCGGCGGCAGTGAAATTCCCCATAGAGGAGTAATGGTTAATCTATACACAGACATCGAACAGCAGACAAAAATTTGATTTTCAGTGGCTTCATTCGACAGATTTAAACAGTCAAATCTCATAGGTTTCAATGTAAAAGAAATTCCCCATTTTTATTAATTTTCTATTCAACCATTTATTCTTTTCAATTACAGCAAAATGTCTCTTTCTATTAATTAATTTTTTAGAATTTTTTTTTATGCATTTTTCTGGATTTTTTTTCGGCGAAATATTTGATTCCAATTTTATGGCATGCTTTTGTTATTATTCTGTAACATTTTTATTATTGATGTACCGATACTACAGTGGCGTCACTAGGGTTGGTGTCACCCGGTGCGGTAACTCATGGTGTAACCCCCCCCCCCCCCCCGAGTTTAAGTTTTTTTTTTTTTTACTACTCTTACTCATAAATCAGTACTCCCATATAACACTGAATGCTCATAATACACGGCGCACATTACTGTGAGGTTTATTGCTGTGCAGCTCTCTCATATCCTCACAAATTTTGGTGAACTTCCAGCAAGTACGGTGCCTGTTCGACGGCAGTGAAAGTCCCCATAGAGAAGTAATGGTAAATCTGTTCAGAGACCTCGAACAGCAGAGAAATGCCCTGATGTTCAGTGGTTTCATTAGACAGGTTTATTCAGGCGAACACCATCAGGGCTATTCAGAGAGCGGTGAAAACCTTGAGAATTGTCATTCTCAAGGTTTTCACTTCTCTCTGCATAACCCTGCATAGGTTTCAATGTTAAAAATATTCCCGTTTTTACCCAATATCTAATAAAACGTTTATTCCATTAATCTGTAGTAAAAAGTCTCTTTATTTGTTGATTTATTTTTCTTAGTATCTAATAGGCATTTTTAAAAAAAAATCATTTTTTTTTTCTTTCTAATAGCGTTTTTTTCTGTAACAGACCTTTTTATTATCATTCAGAGGATCTTATATGTTAATTCCAGACATCTTTGTTCAGTAGTTTTTTTGAAAACAGCTGGTGACGGGTTCGTGGTGGCATTCGGTGGCTGATTCCCTGCACTTCAGGGACCCTGCTGTGAATTCACCAGGGAAATTTGATTTCCCAAAGTGCCTGCATCATTTCGGTGCTCTGTGAATATCCCCTTTAGTGGTGATTTTTTTGCTGCCCCCTGGAAAGTGCCAGCCTAGGCCTTGCCTACCCAGGACATACTTGAAAATGAGAGAATTCTCAATGTATCCTTCCAGGTAAACTAGTTTTGTGTAAAAAAATAAATATATATATATATATATTTTTATTTTTTGGGTGGTGCCACCTGTTGCGGGCCGCTCCCCAACCTCCCCCCCCCCCCCCGTTGACGCTAGTGCGATACTAGTATTGGTATCAGTGCCGATACTGCCGTTTGCACGAGTACTTAGTACTCGTGCAAATGGCCCGATACACCCCCCCCCCATACCGGAAGCCAGCGCTTGGCCGGCTTGCCGGTATCCGCGGGGCTGGGGAAGCTGGCCGCGCGCATGAAAAGTACTCAGCCAGCGTTCCCCTCCGGTGGGCCGCAATACTCACCCATCCGAAGATCCGGTCGCACGGCTGTGATGTGTTCACGCAGCCACCGGGCACTTCTGTGATGCTGCCTCTCGGCTGGAGGCAGAGGCGCCCGGCGGCCACGTGATCGCGCCACAGCCGTGCGACCGCACCTTCGGATGGGTGAGTATTGCGGCTCGCCGGAGGGGAACGCTGGCCGAGTGCTTTTCATGCGCACGGCCGGCTTACCCAGCGTTCGATATAGGTCTGTGAGACCTGGGGGCAAATCGATGAGACCTGGGGGCAATATCCTATAGACCAACACACTATATAAATATATACCCCGCAGACATTATATATATATATATATAATATATATATATATATATCCCCATAGATATATATATATATCCCCATAGATATATTTATAAAATTTTCTTATTGGAAAGTGATCACATGACCTTAAATAAAAAGTATCGGTTAAGATATTTTAACTAGTCCTGTTTGCTATCATTAATTGCCATATCTTTACCAGTCCTGTTTGCTATCATTAATTGCCATGTCTTTACCAGTCCTGTTTGCTATCATTAATTGCCATATCTTTACCAGTCCTGTTTGCTATCATTAATTGCCATATCTTTACCAGTCCTGTTTGCTGTTTGCTATCATTAATTGCCATGTCTTTACCAGTCCTGTTTGCACTCCAAAATTGCCATCTTTTACCATATTTATTTATATCCAATCAGCCCTGGGCCTGCCATTCTGTGCCCCCCCCGGTCATGATTCACTGCATTAGAGAATTTATTTCCCCAACATCCCCCAAAGATGCAATGTAATCCTGGTTTTCTGTTTATTCAGCATACTCGACTCCATACAGCTTACAGGGCCAGCCTCTATCACAGTGTCCTCCTAGCTCCCACCTGGACTTAGCCTTTTGCCAAGGCCTTTGACACAGTAGACCATGGCATCCTATTACAAAAACTTAACAACTCCGCTATTGGTGATAGCACGTTAACCTGGTTTCAATCATATGTGTCTGATAGGTCGCAATGATACTTGGCCCCCTGCTATTCACAATATTCATAAATGATCTGCCCAATGTCTGCAAAGCTTCAACTGTACATATGTAAGCAGATAACACTGTAATCTATACCAGCAATCCAAATCTCCCGCAGCTGGACGCCGTGCTGCAAGAATAATTCACAGGGGTAGAAAAGTGGATCAAACACAAGAAACTTTTTTAAATACTGACAAAACTGTAACGATGCTCTTTGGAACAAAACCTAAACTACACAAATTGCAAACACCCCATCTATGTGTGGGGACAAGATCAAATGACACACTGACTACAGTCACTTCTCTCAAATATCTAGGTATGTGGTTGGACCCTAATCTATCCTTTTGGCCCCCACATCGAAAAACTTTCATCTAAACTTTACCCCAAACTAAGTGCCCTGTACAGAAACAAATCCTGCCTGAGCCCCGCGGTAAGAAAGCAGATTGTACAACAAATTCTTATGCCGGCTATTGAATACGGAGATGTAGTGTATGCAGCCGCCCCGCAAACACACCTCCAGAAACTTACTACATTGTATAACTCATTCTGTCGCTTTGTGCTACAATGTAACTACATGACCCACCATTGTGACATGTTAAAAGAACTAAACTGGCCGTCACTGGAATCTAAACGCACCCTTCACCTTTCCAACCTGGTGTTTAAGAGCATTTCTGGGAAGCTGCCACCCTACCTGAATAGACTGCTTCCCTCAGCAGTTCCCTCATCCTATAACCTCCGATCCAGGACCTGCACCTTACTTGCAATACCACAATACAAAAAGAAAGTGGCTCGATCCTCATTTTCCTACAGAGCACCACAGTTATGGAATAACCTTCCAGACACCATCAAATCTTCCCCCAGTCTAAAGTCACTTAAGAGCTCCCTATTAACATACCTCAATACAGAATGCACCTGTAAACATGTAACATAGTGACTATATACAAAATGCACCTGTAAACATGTAACATAGTGACTATATACAGAATGCACCTGTAAACATGTAACACAGTGACTATATACAGAATGCACCTGTAAACAAGTAACATAGTGACTATACACAGAATGCACCTGTAAACATGTAACATAGTGACTATATACAGAATGCACCTGTAAACATGTAACATAGTGACTATATACAAAATGCACCTGTAAACATGTAACACAGTGACTATATACAGAATGCACCTGTAAACATGTAACACAGTGACTATATACAGAATGCACCTGTAAACATGTAACACAGTGACTATATACAAAATGCACCTGTAAACAAGTAACATAGTGTCTATATACAGAATGCAGCTGTAAACATGTAACATAGTGACTATATACAGAATGCGCCTGTAAACAAGTAACATAGTGACTATATACAAAATGCACCTGTAAACAAGTAACATAGTGACTATATACAGAATGCACCTGTAAACATGTAACACAGTGACTTTATTTCCTACATATTTATTTTTCTGTTAATCTATATATTTGGTCTTGTGTTAATTTCTTGCATTTTATTACTTTGTGTTTCTGTAACAACTGTAACATTTCAATGTTCTTGAACCCAGGACATACTTGAAAATGAGAGCAATCTCAATGTATCCTTCCTGGTAAAATACTTTATTAATAAATAAAGTAAATAAATAAATCCCTATTATGTACAAAATGCACTCGTCTGACCCTAGCCTAAGACGTTAACGCGCATTTTTGCGCGAATGTCGTAATACGACGTTCCGCGCAAAGGGTTTTTGCGCGTTAGCACAATTGTGCGCGAAGAATGTAATAGGGCCCTTTATAGGGGTTATTCAGAGAGCATCGAAATGTGCTCTCTCGTTTGCCGCACTTCGGGAAATCAAATTCCCTGACCCTGCATTCAGTATTCAGGTCCTTGCAGCGCAGGGAAAAGCCGCCGCAAAAAAACGCAGGGCTCCTGGCGACTTATTGGATCTGATCTGATAATTGCGCCGCATACCCCCCAAACGCGTCAGGGAAAAGCTGGTGATCTGTCGAACACCGCGCAGACCAGAAACCAGAAAAGCCGCCGAACTGGGTAAAAAAAAACCAAACAAAAGCGATTGAAAGGGTTTGCAATATTGAAAGGCTATTTGCAAAAAAACTACTGCACCAAAATGTCTGAAATTTACACATAAGGTCCAATGAATGATAATAAAAAGGTCTGTTACAGAAAAATTAATCAAGGGGAGAAATTTCGGCGAAAAATGCTTAAAAAAGCCAAAAACAATAGACTTTTTGCTGCAAATTAAAATCATAAACGGTTTAATAGATATTGGATAAAAACGGGAAATTTTTGGACAATGAAACCTATGGGATTCGCCTGAATAAACCTGTCGAATGAAAAGCCGGGCACTTCGGCATCTTTTCACTGCTGGTTTGTATTCTCTGAATAGACGAAGCATTGCTTCTCTATGAGGATTCACTTCCCTCGAACAGGCACTGAACAGGCAACGTATTTGCAGGCAATTCACCAGGATTTGGCGAACTGCCTGCTCTCTAGACATGTGCATTCGTTTTAGTACTAAAACGATTTAGTCCGAATTTTGGGATAATTTAGTTTTAGTATGACTCAAGAGATACGAAACTGCTCAGTACAAAAAACGAAAGAAACTAAAATAAAATGCACTAAATTTTAGTTTCAGTCCTTTTTGTGATATTACATTGATGAGTGAAGGAGACCAGCAATGAAGAGCGCAACATCGCAAAGTAACCGAAAAGATTTGCATGCGTAATCCTTCCCGACTCCTACCCGAAAATCTGACAGTGATAGAGCTCCAGAATACTCACTCGCAGCACAGACAGCCAGCACAGGAGAGGAAACCTTTACTTAACCCTTGCATGTCTATGAGGCAGACAAGATGATAAAAGCAGCTGGAGAAGGAAAACATTCAAATAAATCACACTGAAAGCTAATGACAGAGGAGGGCTGGATAGTAAAAACCCCTTTATTACAAGCAGCGCTGGGAGAAGAGAGGGACTTTATAAAACGTGTGTTATCTCCCCTCCCGCTCTGCATAATAGGGGCTTAGGTCTGATACATTTTATATTATCCAGGAGCACTATCCCCCTTTCCTCATCTATAATACACATTTTATATAAAGTCCCTCTCCTCTCCCAGTGCTGCTTGTTATAAAGGTTTTTTTTTACGTCTGATACATTTAGTATCCAACTCACAGTTACTCTGTTATTATGAGCCTTCAGTGTGATTTATTTGAATGTTTTCCCTGGATTTAAAGTGCTTAATTTTATTATAAAAATAAATTTGCACCAGACATCTCTTCTCTGAGCTTTCAGACCGATTTATGTTAATATTTGCCCTCTCCCCTGCTTTTATATTCCTGTCTCTCTCCCCCACAGAGATGCAAAGTTTAAGTAAAAGTTCCCTCTCCTGTGCTGGATAAGCATTGCATTCCGAAGTTCTGCACCCTCCACATGCCAATGCAGTAGGTCCTACTGAGTAGGATGTTCTACACAGAGAGGGGCATTAATGAATGCAGGAGGATGTTCTATACATTATACAGAGAGGGGTATTAATGCAGGAGGAGGTTTTATACATTATACAGAGAAATGTATAAATTGAGGAGGATTGTTCTATACATAGAGGGACATTAATTCAGGAGGATGTTCTATACATTATACAGAGAGGGGTATTAATTAATGCAGGTGGATGTTGCATAAATTATACAGAGAGGGGTATTAATGCAGGAGGATGTTATCTACATTATACAGAGAGGGGTATTAATTAATGCAGGAGGATGTTCTATACATTATACAGAGAGGAGCCTTTTTTTTAGCCCTTTAAATCCAGTGTCTGTGAGCGCTGAGATCGGCTGCTTGTTATATTATCTCTCAGTACAATGTATCAGGCTCAGCTGTTACAGTAACTGACTGTAACAGCGCTCAGTTTCAGTAAAACAAGGAAATAATATTGTTATAACCTCTTATATATAAAAATATTATTTACTAGTTTTACTGAAACTCTGAGCGCTGTGATGAGCAGCAGTCAGTTACTGTAACAGCTTTGCCTGACTCATTGTGCTGAGAGTGAGAGATACTGTAACAAGCAGCGATCTCATCTGGTTTTCAGATGAAATTAGTTTTCATACTAAAGAACTGAAAACGAATTTCTTTAGCAACTAAATAAATTGCATTTTAGTACTAATCCATTAGTTCAAAACGAATTTTTGTGCTGTGCACATGTCTACTGCTCTCTGAATAGCCGAATGGCCAAAAAAGGTAACCGTATGTTGAATTTCACTGTTTGGTTACCTTTCACCAGCAATTCGGAGCTCTTTGAATAACCCTGCATATTTTGCTGGCAATTCACCAAAATTTGGCTAACTGCCTGCCTTCTGAATAGCCGAATGACCAGGAAATTGCACCGTACGGGGAAATCCACTGTACGGTGCAATTTCGTGGCCAGATCATAGAAAAATGTCGGCAGATAAGAACCTTTCGGCTCATCTAGTCTGCCCAATTACATGGATACTTTACCTGGATTTATCTTTTGTTTAGGATAGCCTTATGCCTATCCCATGCCTGCTTAAATTCAATCACTGTTTTGGCCTCTACCACTTCAACTGGAAGACTGTTCCATGTATCCACCACCCTCTCAGTAAAAGATCGACTCTTTGTGAATAACCCTGTGTATGTTCCTTTTGTGTATGTGCGCTTTATCAAGAGGCCTACACTGCGATATGGAATAATAGACTTTTTGTTCTAAGTTCGTATGGAGAAACATGTAACCTGTAACCATGGAAACGTTCTAAGGAGTGAATTCTTCTCTGACCGGTTCATACCATGAGATATGCTAATGCTTTAAATTACTCTTCCAAACTGACAGCCAGTAAAACCAAGCAACAACATGTTCAGGTCCAGGTGAATTTCCACCTGTTAGATCTGAGGGTTTATGTTGGCTGGAGACACATGTCCTGCGCTGCAAATGGGGAAAAGATTGTGTTTACAAGTGCCTATTGGAGAACCGCCAGAATATCAAGCCCTGGCGGAGGTTCATGTACAGTAAATTTACAGGGTTATTCAAAGAGATCCGACTAGTGGCCAAAAGGTAACCGAACAGTGAAATTCAGCAAACCTTTCCTAGCCATTCGGCTATTCAGAGAGCAGGCAGTTCGCCAAATCCTGGCGAATTGCCTGCACATACGGTGCCTGTTTGGTGCCTGTTCAAGGGCAGTGAAATCCCCAATGCTTCGTCTATTCAGAGAACACAAACCAGCAGTGAAAAGTTCCCGAAATGCCCTGCCATTCGGTGGTTTCATTCGACAGGTTTATTCAGGCGAATCCCATAGGCTTCAATGTTAAAAATATTCCCGTTTTAATCCAATATCTAATAAACCGTTTATTATTTTAATCTGCAGTAAAAAGTCTCTTTATTTATAGATTTCTTAGGATCTTTTAGGCATTCTAGCTGTACAGCTTTTGCAGGGGGCATTATCCTGCTGAAGGAGGCCACTGCCATCAGGGAGCACCATGGCCACGAAGGGGTGTACATGGTGTGCAGCAATCTCTATGTAGGTGATACATGTCAAGTGTGTGCTGACACCTTTCTGTCATGGCCAGCATAAAGCTTTTCATTAATTTGAGCAAGTCGGGGCTGGAGTAACATATTGGCTAATGGAGCAGCAGCTCCAGGCCCCTGCACCATAATAGGCCCAGAGAAAGGATAACTATGTCTGCATTGATGGGCATTTGTATCTCTGACTCCATAGCGGCTACAGGGTCATGTGAGGTATCACTGGAAAGGCCAGAGCATGTTCTTTCCAATGATACCAAATAAGACCATGTAACAATAAAAATTAAATATTTCTTTATTTTTTCTTCCTATCACAGCAATTTTGTTAACGTTTTTCAGTTTAAAGGGAACAATGATGCTGCACTAACTCACCATTTCATTTTTCATGTCACCAACAAGTGTGGTGGCGATGGCACAATCCGTTATTACGCATTGTTCCATCAACAACCTAAACCCGCATTGCAGAGAGGAGCGCAGGCGGGTCTTTGGAACCCTGTGTCTTTAATATTTACACCGGTCAAGGGAGGTGTCATTGGTCAGGTCAGAGTCTGACCTTCACATTGATACCAAACATAACCATGAAAAACCTTAAAAGAAGGGGGGAAAAAACAATTTATTTTAATCCCAAAGTGATGGCATTGTCCATTTGTCTTGTATAAAATGAGCAATACCACTGCCATTACTCACCTTCTCATTTCCCGCGCTGGGAGCAAGGTCAGTTTTTTATCTATTCACTACAAGGTAAAACTCTGGAGAATTGGGAGGAGAAGCGAACAATCTAGACCAAATAGCCAATATGGAAAGTGAGATAAATGGGAGAATTTTTCTGTTTTGGCTATTTTCACCTAGAATTTACACTTCTCCTGAGATTCACCTTTAATGAATAGTCCTGTATGTCATATTATTCATAAAACACAAGCCAAAATTTTCATTTAAATCCATTCTGGTTAAAATTGTGTATGTTCTCAGAAATATGCAGTTACAGGTTTTTTTATATATATATATAACACGAATGCGGTATAGAATATATAATCACAAAGGTTTGAATGATAAAATGTGAAAGAATAATTTTGCACTCTGTAAATGATTTGAAATCTGAATAGAAATGTCCTCCCACAGTATCTGCCTGGTTAGATATACCTGTATCTGCAATATTAAATAACCGAAAATATGGTTTCATTTCACTAAATTCCAAAAAAGCCACCAAAATATTCAGCTCCAGGCCCAGAGAGATCTTAATCAGGTTCTGGCACAGTAGCTCTTCAATATGATAGGACCAGACGGGTTCGTCTTCACTCCCCACGGGCATCAATGAGCCGTTGGGCGTCCATGACCTGGACGCTGGTTTACCGGTTGTCCTTCCTCCTATCACTTTTGATAGGTTCTAACCCCTGCACACTGGGAACACCCCACAAGACTTGCCGTTTTGGAGATTCTGTAACCCAGTCGTCTGGCCGTCACTATTCGGCCCGTGTCACAGTTAACAGATCTTTTCACCCATTTTTTTCTGCTTCTCATTTTTTCTGTTCACTTGCTTCCTACAGAGCACCACAATTATGGAATAACCTCCCAGACACCATCAAATCTTCAACCAGTCTTAAGTCACTCGAGCTCCTTACTAACCTACCTCAATACAGAATGCACCTGTAAACATGTAACACAGTGACTATATACAGAATGCACCTGTAAACATGTAACCTAGTGACTATATACAGAATGCACCTGTAAACATGTAACATAGTGACTATATACAGAATGCACCTGTAAACATGTAACCTAGTGACTATATACAGAATGCACCTGTAAACATGTAACAGTGACTATATACAGAATGCACCTGTAAACATGTAACCTAGTGACTATATACAGAATGCACCTGTAACCTAGTGACTATATACAGAATGCACCTGTAAACACACTGGTGTATTTCGGCCTAGGCCAACAAGGCCCAGGCCTAGGGCGGCACTTTCCAGGGGGCGGCGGCCCGCTGGGTGGCCCCACCCCTAAAAAAAAAAAAAAAATTTTTTTTTTTTTTTTTTACTTCTGCAAACTATTTTACCAGGAAGGAAACATTGAGATGTCACTAATTTTCAAGTATGTCCTGGGTAGGCAAGGCCTAGGCTTTCACTTTCCAGGGGGCAACAAAAAACCTCACCACTAATTGGGTTACTCACAGAGCACCGAAATGACGCCAACATTTTGGTGTTCTGTAGTTCCCTGCACTTCGGGGAATAAAATTTCCCAACCCTGCAGTGAATTCACCATTCACCGCAGGGTCCCCAAAGTGCATGGAGTCGGCCGCTGTATGCTGCCACCGCAAACCTATGGCCTGCTGTTTTCAAAAGAACTACTGAACGAAAATGTCTGGAATTTACATATAAGATCCTATGATTGATAATAAAAAGTTCTGTTACAGAAAAAGGAGAACCGCTATTAAAAAAAAGGGGGGGAATTTAGCCCAAAAAATTCTGAAAAATCACTAATAGGTACAAAAAAAAATCAATAAATAAATAAAGACTTTTTTTACTGCAGATTAAAATAATAAATGGTTTATTAGATATTGCATAAAAAACGGGAATATTTTTAACATTGAAACCTATGGGGTTCGCCTGAATAAACCTGCTGATTGAAACCACCGAACATCAGGGCATTTCACTGACATTTCTCTGCTGTTTGGTGTTCTCTGAATAGATTAAACATTACTTCTCTATGGGGATTTGCACTGCCTTCAAACAGCACCGTACTTGCTGGCAGTTCGCCAAACTTGTGTGTGAGCATATCACCAGAGCAGTGGTGTACTTAGAGGAGTGGCGGAGGGCAGGCCGCCCCAGGTACCAGTGATTATTGGGGTGTCATTAGGGGGTACTAGGAGGTGCCACTGTCACTGTGTGTCAGCTTTGAGCTGTGTTCTCAAACAACGAGCAGCGGAGAATGGCGTTTGCATACGGAATAAAATCAAATAGAATAAAAATCCCCCTCTCCTCCCTCCATAGCTCCTCCCCTGCCCCACAGCAGCTCTAGGAGAGGGGAGGGGGATGTGATTTGTGTCCAGAGAGAGAAGATGACAGTAAATGGCAGGTAAAGGGGGGGGGGTTTCAGCAGAATATGAAGCCCTGTCTGCTTACTGCTGTTTAAAGTGGACCTTTCCTTAACCAGCACTGCAGTGATAGAAATTTGTCATTGAGCTGCCTGGCTCCTGGTGAGGCTGCTTGCGTGCAGGTCACACTCGGTCCGGCCAGTCAGGTGGTACTGAGTCTCAGTACCACCTGACTGGCTGAACCACGTGACACGCATGCATGCAGCTGCCTGCCCTTTCGTTAACATGGACTGTCACTCTATTCTGAACTGAACACCCACCGGGAAGGGAATCAAAGCCACGGTGCACCCTCTGGCAGTGGCACCCCACTGCTGACAAGATGGCTCCACGCACAGGCACAGCCGTGATCCTAACGTGGCCTGGAGGGACCTCCTGCTGAGTCTGTACACAGTCCCTGCTGACTCTGCACACAGCCCTACCGCGGACAGAGGCCGGTAAATGTAGAATAAATAATTGCTGTGTGCTCATACACACTCGGTTTGCTGGGAGTTTTATTGCTGTGGATTCTGATACACTGACACACACCACACATTGCATTGCTGGGAGTTTTATTGCAGTGGATTCTGATGCGCTCATACACACCGCACATTGCATTGCTGGGAGTTTTATTGCTGTGGATTCTGATACGCTGACACACCCCACACATTGCATTGCTGTGTTTTATTGCTGTGGATTCTGTGATACACACTGCATATTACTGTGAGTTTTATTGCCCTGGAGCTCAGGGATACGCTCATACACACTGCACATTACTGTGAGTTTTATTGCTGTGCAGTTCTGTGATATGCTCATACACACTGCACATTTCTGTGGGTTTTATTGCTTTGCAGCTCTGATATGCTCATACCCAGTGCCCATTTCTGTGGGTTTTATTGCTATGCAGCTCTGTGATACGCTCATATGCAGTGCACGTTTCTGTGGATTTTATTGTTCCACCAATTAGAGCGGCTGTGATCCCGTTTACTTGACATGCGTGGCTGTTCTTTGTAAAAATACTTGAATTTAAACCTTTCATAATTTTCTTTATCTCAATAGATACATTTGAAATGGTATACAAAATATACAAGTAGGCACTTGGTATCCACTTTTAATATAAAGAGAGGAAAAGGCGGAGCTCTAAGAGGAAAAGGTGGAGCTTAAAGAGGAAGCATGGGGATTAACCAGGAAGAGGTGTGCCCTTGACAGGAAGGGGTGCGTCAAATTTAAATTAGGGGGTGCACGAGTTTAGTCAGGCCTAGGGCAGCACAAAACCTAAATACACCACTGTGTAAACATGTAACATAGTGACTATATACAGAATGCACCTGTAAACATGTAACATAGTGACTATATACAGAATGCACCTGTAAACATGTAACATAGTGACTATATACAGAATGCACCTGTAAACATGTAACATAGTGACTATATACAGAATGCACCTGTAAACATGTAACATAGTGACTATTTCCTACATATTTATTTTCTGTTAATCTGTATATTTGTGTTTTTTTGTTTTTTAATATCTTGCATTTATTACTTTGTATTTCTGTAACTGTAACAATTCAATGTTCTTGAACCCAGGACATACTTGAAAACGAGAGAAATCTCAATGTATCCTTCCTGGTAAAATCCTTTATAAATAAATAAATAAATATCCCGCCGCCTTACCGCGTATCATATCCCGCCGCCGCGTATCATATCCCGCCGCCGCGTATCATATCCCGCCGCCGCGTATCATATCCCGCCGCCGCGTATCATATCCCGCCGCCGCGTATCATATCCCGCCGCCGCGTATCATATCCCGCCGCCGCGTATCATATCCCGCCGCCGCGTGACCGCGTATCATATCCCGCCGCCGCGTGACCGCGTATCATATCCCGCCGCGTGACCGCGTATCATATGCTGCCGCAGCGTATCATATCCCGCCACCGCCGCGTATCATATCCCGCCACCGCCTCGTGAAGCGTATCATATCCCGCCACCGCTGCGTGACCGCGTATCATATCCCGCCACCGCCGCGTGACGCGTATCATATCCCGCCACCGCCGCGTGACGCGTATCATATCCCGCCGCCGCGTGACGCGTATCATATCCCGCCGCCACCGCGTATCATATCCCGCCGCCACCGCATATCATATCCCGCCGCGTGTCCGCATATCCAGCCGCCGCCGCGTGTCCGCATATCCAGCCGCCGCCGCGTGTCCGCATATCCAGCCGCCGCCGCGTGTCCGCATATCCAGCCGCCGCCGCGTGTCCGCATATCCAGCCGCCGCCGCGTGACCGCATATCCAGCCGCCGCCGCGTGACCGCATATCCAGCCGCCGCCGCGTGACCGCATATCCAGCCGCCGCCGCCGCGTGACCGCATATCCAGCCGCCGCCGCGTGACCGCATATCGCCGCGTGGCCGCATATCCCCCCGCCGCGGCTTGGCCACATATCCCACTCCCGCCGCGTGACCGCATATCCCGCCGCCGCGTGGCCGCATATCCCGCCGCGTAACCGCATATCCCCCCGTGACACTATATCTGACCTCATGACAATATACCCTGGCCCGGGACAATATATGTACCTGTGACAATATTTCCCGCCCCATGTCAAGTGCCACTGTAACCATATAGTCAGTGATTCTCATCACCTGGCAGTGGGTTAATGTTGGGGCTGATCATTGCGTTTGTGAAGCAGGGTTTATATATTGCATGTTGTCTCTAATGTTCCGTGTTTATTTGGCCTTTTTGTTATTTTTTTAAAAATGAATATTTCTTCTATTTCCCAGCCCGGCGTCATACCTCCACTTCTCCATAAAGCATCCGAACACGTTATCCTGGGAGTATTACCAAATGTTTCAGTGTAAAGCGCACTTGGTCATGAGGCTGATTGAAAACCGCATCAGCATGGAATTCATGCTCCAGGTACGGGCGGCCGCAGGGGCTCAACATCAAGCGCCAAGCTTTGTGTGTTGGGGGTTGTGTGAAGATATTGTGCTGCTTCAGTGACAGCAATGAAATGATTTGTTAGTTTACAGAGTCTGTGTGTTGGCATGGCGCCATCGTTGGCCGTGGCCTCCTCTCGGAGTCTTCATAGCTGGCACATTTATAATAATCAACATCTCTGTTCAAAATCTGCTGTTTTTCTGCCAAAAATATTTATATTATATGTATGTGTCTTTGTGTTTTTTTATTGGGCTGTGCCTGATGCTACATTTTAGCCAGCCGCTGTGTTACTGGAGTGGACACAGACTGAGGAGCAGTGACAAAGCCATTAAAGGGCCACTACCACCAAAAAATGCAATGTCCTTATTGTGTTTAGTTGATGTTGCTGATTCCTTACATGTGTTTTGTTTTTCTCTTGTTTGTTTAGTTATGAAAATATTTTCCTCTATATGTGTCACTGGGTGCATTCATTGTGTGATATTTTCCTCTATGTCTCTGGGTACATCCATTATGTGATATTTTCCTCTATTTGTGTCACTGGGCGCATCCATTGTGTGATATTTTGTGTTGTAAACTGCCCCCCCCCCCCCCCCCCCAGTATCTTTCCATCAGTCGCTCCTCACTTTGTGACTTTGGTCATAGAATGGAGTGAATGGGTCAGTCACCGACTCACATCATTGTATTGTGTGGGATGTATTCAAAGGACATTACCAGGGGTAGATTAGGCTTTTAAGCTCCCTGTTTCATCTCATTCAGCTACCACCTCTTATATTGAATAGACTGAAGAATAATAGCCTCTTGTAGCATTCACAAGACATGCAGTTCATTATCATTCCTCATATTACTGTGTATTACTGTAACGTACTGTAACATCTGAACCGCGCTGTGGAACACGTTTCCGCAATACAAAGAATTGTGTAGCAATAAATAATAGTAATCACCGATGCCAAAATTGGCCATCACTGGCAGCATCCATGTAACCAGTAACTGATTCGATTATTAACCCATTCACTACAAAAACGTGTATACGTGATTTAAATACAATGACAAACGCAAACTGTCATATTCTACGCCTATTGCATAAAAATGTTTCATGCCAGATTCGTATTCTCTCTCAGGAGAAAATAAATTCTCAGAGATCTCACTCCCGCCACCTTGTATTACTGTACAGAAGCTACAAAGAGAAGCTCCCACCCTCACTGTAACAAAAAGCTCAACAAACTTTGCTGCTGCATTATAGCAGCCAGGGAAAGCGCAGAATGCAAGGAGAGCTCTGGAGTCACTCACTGCTGTACAGGGATGTGATTTGGGGGGTTCTAACGAGTGTAAATCACTGTACAATACAGATATAAGGTGTTACTGTAATTGCCACACACAGGCATTATGCAGCACATACAGATACAAGGTGTTGCTGTAATTGCCATACACAGGCATTATGCAGCACATACAGATACACAGTGTTGCTGTAATTTCCATACACAGGCATTATGCAGCACATACAGATACAAATTGTTACTGTAATTGCCATACACAGGCATTATGCGGCACATGCAGATACAAGGTGTTGCTGTAATTTCCATACACAGGCATTATGCAGCACATACAGATACAAGGTGTTGCTGTAATTGCCATACACAGGCATTATGCAGCACATACAGATACAAGGTGTTGCTGTAATTGCCATACACAGGCATTATGCAGCACATACAGATACAAGGTGTTGCTGTAATTTCCATACACAGGCATTATGCAGCACATGCAGATACAAGGTGTTGCTGTAATTTCCATACACAGGCATTATGCAGCACATACAGATACAAGGTGTTGCTGTAATTTCCATACACAGGCATTATGCAGCACATACAGATACAAGGTGTTGCTGTAATTGCCATACACAGGCATTATGCAGCACATACAGATACAAGGTGTTGCTGTAATTTCCATACACAGGCATTATGCAGCACATACAGAGTTTTTTTTCATATTCTATTGGTATTTTGTAGAAGCTGTTTTGTGGAGGAGCTGGCTGGATCAACAAGCAGCCCACACTTAATGCTTCTTCATATCTTAGTGCTAGTCACCAGGCAGCTGCTGACCTCCTGTACCCCAAAACAAAGACCTGTCATATCTTCCAGATTGACTGGCGGCGAAAGGAATTGCATGGAGTATTGTGTAAAGTCCTGTTTCTGCCACTAACTTTGGGTAACGCTGCCTCCCCATTTCTTTTAATGTTGAATCAATCTTTAGCTTGCCTGAGCATCATGGGACATGTAGTCCACAAACCATGGATTGGTCCAGGCTGCTTTCAAGATGTTTTAGACTGGGGATCTCAAACTCTTGGCCCCCAGTTGTTGATAGTCTGCAATTCCCTTAATTCTTTGCATGCAATAGATGTCCAGAGAATCATGGGAGTTGTAGTTCAGGTACATCTGGGGGCAGAGTTTGAGATCCCTGGTTTAGACAATGCTGCATTGTGCTGTATAAAATGTTTTTACGCTTTGCTCACAGACTTTGCGCTTTTGTTTTTCAGGTTTTTAACAAGCTTTTAAGTTTGGCCAGCACGGCTTCCTCTCAGAAGTTCCAGTCCCACATGTGGAGTCAGATGCTGGTTTCCACATCTGGTTTTCTGAAATCCATCTCCAACGTGTCTGGAAAAGACATCCAACCTTTAATAAAGCAGTGGGTGTATCCTTTTATTCCGCATGGATTTCATTACGCTCGGCGATAAGTCGGTACATGTGTGCACGCGTAATATGCTTCGCTTTCTGATTACTTTATACGGTGTCCGATTGCCCGGTGTTGGAGCGCGTCCAGCAGAATCAAACGTGGCGAAATCCATAAATCCCTGCGGTCCAATAAACCCCTGTGGTCCAACTGATCCCACGTTTGCACTGGAGAAGAAAACGTGGAATTGTTGTTTTTGTTTCCTTTTCTTATTCTCTCTTAGATCAGTTAGTGTGTATGTATAATATATATATATATACACACACACACACTGCAGCCCTCAGTGTGTGCATACATATACACTCGGAGTGCTGCAATGTGTTTGTATATAAACATACGGAGTTCTGAAATGTGTGTATATATCACACACATTTCAGAACTCCGTATGTATATACATACACATTGCAGCCCTCTGAGTGTATATATATATATATATATATATAACAATAGTGTTTAAATAGAGGTCTTTATTCATCACATGTATCTGATGCTGCCTCTCTAGGCTGTTATGAATAAAGACCTTTATTTAAACACTATTTTGTTGAAATTATTTTTCTTATCAGGACAAGTAGATTGGACTACCACTTAGTCCGTTGGACAAGTAGATTTTTTTTTAAAATTTCCACACCCCTGGACCATAGGTCAGGGCTGTCCATCTCCGGCCCCTCCTGATGTTTCTAAACTACAACTCCCATGATTCTCTGGGAAAGAATTCTGTGTTTTGTAGGCATCAACATCTGGGGGGCTGTTAGTCTTAATGCCCTGCCATAGACCTTTGCACCGGGTGTGCCGTCTTGGTGGATTGCTCTTGCTTTCCACCTTTTCGGATAGTGCATACGGTATGAAAACGTGCCCCAAGAATTTTACAGTACATTTACATCATATGGCTACTGTAAAGTGGTTTTCCATAAAATCACCAGTTCCTGTCTGTGGTTTTATGGAAAACCACCTGTAGTGAATGGGGTTAAATCTAAGAGTAACTATTGGTTTATGGAAAACGATTGCAATACGGCTTAATTCAGAGACTTGTGGCATTTGTGGGTCTGTGTGGGCCAGCTCGGTTCTTCATGACGAGCGTTTTCTTCACGCCTTCTTCCGCTCAGACACTTGTGTGTATTTTACACCGTTTTCCAGTCACCTGATCGCTTGCTCTCTAATTGTAAGCTTGCCACTTTACTAATGGAAGGGAAAGGGTCAATTCATGCCAGAGCTGCCCCGTGTCCTTCATCCAGTGGGTGGTTTTACTTAACAGTATCTTCCAGGGACCAGAGCAGCGTGGTGAAGTTTTACGGCAGTTTTGCATTTAATCGGAAGAGAAATGTTTTGGAATTGGAGATCAAGCAAGATTACACGTCCCTGGGAACACAGAAATATGTGGTAGGTGTCCTGGGTCGCCTCAGAATGTGTGCCTTGTCCTTTCATGTCCCAGAAGCAAGACAGCAGGTGTGTCCATGCCCCACTTCTCATGCATCTTTCTGTGCCAAGCTTCACCTCCCAGGGGTCATTATGTGCCTCACTTTGCCTCCCATGTGTCACTCTGTGCCCACATTGCCCCCTCATGTGTCACTCTGTGCCCACATTGCCCCCTCATGTGTCACTCTGTGCCCACATTGCCCCATGTGTCACTCTGTGCCCACATTGCCCCCCCATGTGTCACTCTGTGCCCACATTGCCCCCCATGTGTCACACTGTGCCCACGTTGCCCCCCCATGTGTCACTCTGCGCCCACGTTGCCCCCCCATGTGTCACTCTGCACCCACACTGCCCCCCACATGTCACTGCCCACTTTGCCCCCCCCCCACGTGTCACTCTGTGCCCAATGTTGCCTCCCATATGCCACTGGGGCACGGAGCAACACGTAGAAAGTGAATTGTGTGTGTGTGTGTTTATATAAAAAGTATGTATGTGTCAAGTTTCCACTGTTAAAATGACCAACATTTTTTCCTGCCTTCTTAGAGGTGATCTAAAATAAAGTGGTATATTTCATATAATATTATGAAGCGGTTTGTGCATGTTCAGCTTTAGTCGTTTGCGGATGCTATTATTGAATTGAATTTAAGCAGGCATGGGATAGGCATAAGGCTATCCTAAACAAAAGATAAATCCAGGTAAAGTATCCATGTAATTGGGCAGACTAGATGGGCCGAAAGGTTCTTATCTGCCGACATTTTTCTATGTTTCTATTCACGTTTTCCATGTACATACCCAGCTCCGGGAGAGCGTGGGATGCTCCCAACATGCAATCTTCTGCTCCATACGTTAATTTTTTCCTCTTTTTCTTTTCACAGGGACCCCTTAAAGTCACCGTACAGGAACTCGACGGGTCATTTAACCACACGCTGCAGATTGAAGAAAACAGCCTGAAGCACGACATACCCTGTCACTCAAAGAGCCGGCGGTAAGAGCGATGGGTGCTGGATGAAAACAGCTGTCCTTAAACAAGACTCTAAGACCACGGCATGAAAATACCCGGGACAAAAGTCCAACGTTTGCACTAACTAAACCAGAGCTTTTGTAAACGTAACAATCCATAGACCTGATGTTTTGGGAATTACATTTCCCACGTGGCTCAGTCAGCCTAATGGGTGAGTGAGCATCATGGGAGATGTAGTTCCCAAAACATCAGGGAGCTAAGTTTGCTGACTCCTACCATAGGCTATGCCAGTGCTGTACAGGGATAAGATCCAAGGGGTTATAGTGAGTGAAATCCCTGTACAGTACAGATACAAGGTGTTGCCATACACAGGCATTATGCAGCACATACAGATACAAGGCGTAGCTGTAATTTCCATACACAGGCATTATGCAGCACATACAGATACAAGGTGTTGCTGTAATTGCCATACACAGGCATTATGCAGCACATACAGATACAAGGTGTTGCTGTAATTGCCATACACAGGCATTATGCGGCACATACAGATACAAGGTGTTGCTGTAATTGCCATACACAGGCATTATGCAGCACATACAGATACAAGGTGTTGCTGTAATTGCCATACACAGGCATTATGCGGCACATACGGATACAAGGTGTTGCTGTAATTGCCATACACAGGCATTATGCAGCACATACAGATACAAGGTGTTGCTGTAATTGCCATACACAGGCATTATGCAGCACATACAGATACAAGGTGTTGCTGTAATTGCCATACACAGGCATTATGCAGCACATACAGATATCATTTCTATATTCTAATGTTTAGAAGCTGCATTGCTAATAATCTCATTCTGATTGTAATGAAGTTCCCTCTATAAGTGTGCCCCCTCCCTCCTTGGCACCTTGCCCACACTATACACAGCCTCAGTGCCTGTTGGAGACGTGTGAATGGCTGCCTCCTGCCAAGGGATCTCGAACCAATGTGTCAAAGCCAACTCTAAAAGACAATGGGCATAACGGGCATCGAAGGGTTAATGTGTTAAATGTCTTGGTAAACTGATTGTATTTTATAAATTTAGTTTGTGTAAGTGATCTAATGTAGACCTATTGTTCTCGCTGTCTGTGTTGTTGTTTACTCTTGATAGATTGATTTGATGTTGTTTATTTGTTAATCTCATCTAGTGTGTAACTGATCAGGTTTCTCTGACTCTTGAAGAAATTCGCAGCCCCTTAAAGTAGACATTGTTTTCTGCAGATTGTGTAATTTTACTGCCAACCCCTGTTTCCCAAATAAACGCCATCTCAAATGAAAGATCAATCTTCTTCCCTGCACCTAGTCTTTGTCTGGTGTTTGGGGAGAGATACATAGCATTATACAGCACTCCCTCCAAGTGCTGGCTGAGAAGGAAAGCTGCTGCGGATCTGCTGGACTGGAGAGAAGGGACGGACGCTGTAACAGGTTTGGCTCTGGTCCTCCAGCCGGAGAGCAGTAAATCCCAGTTACTGTTACAATGATCATTACAAATCCCCATAAACCGGAGATGTGATCATTTTTATTATATCGTTATTACATTTCCTGTATATGCTAATAATGAAGAGCCCATTTGAAGTTGAGCAAGATAAGGGACGCCATCTAGATTTTGGAACCTTTCAGGATTAGAATGCTTGCTTACAGAAACCTGACCTGAGAGGCACACTTTAACGATCAGGTTTTATGGGTTATTCAGCGTTTTCCTTCTTTCCCATCACCTGGCAACACATTTGAGTGAGTGATTTCTAACAAAGCTCGCGAAGAGGACATTTGGCATGCAAGAGTAGGATTTCTGGAAAGCAGATGGCACGAAACCCTTGCCTGGATCTTCGTGTTCTGTAATCATTCCAGACATGTGACATACGCTCTGGCACACTTGTGTTTTTCAGAAATAAGAAGAAGAAAATCCCGCTGATGAACGGAGAAGAGGTCGACATGGATCTCTCTGCAATGGAGTAAGTCTTAGGTTTATAGGAAATTTAAAAGTAATAAATACAATTACCCCCTCCCCAAACCTGAATGACTAGCTTTTTATAATCCTCGTAATATAGTAAAGCAATGGTTAAAATCGGCGGATCATTCACTACCACAAATCGAATGACTTTGCATTCCATTGTAATACACTGAACAGCACTCATTGTCATATCAAAATCCAATTTTCACACCTTTTTAAAAGCAGGACTAGAGGGTCCCCTGCAGAGAAACAAAATCCACTGCCTTGTCTCTTTCCAGTCATCCTGGAGTGAGACCAAACCAGCTGAAAATAGCAGCCCCAAACCTCACTCTAACAGAAGAAATCAGACACTTTGCTGCTGCATTACATTAACCAGGGAGAGCTGTGCGGTCAGTCACTGCTGTACAGGGATAACATTCAGGGGTTATAATTAGTGTAAATCCCTGTACAGTAGAGATACAAGGTGTTACTGTAATTGCCATACACAGGCATTATGCAGCACATACAGATACAAGGTGTTGCTGTAATTTCCATACACAGGCATTATGCAGCACATACAGATACAAGGTGTTGCTGTAATTGCCATACACAGTCATTATGCAGCACATACAGATACAAGGTGTTGCTGTAATTGCCATACACAGGCATTAGGCAGCACATACAGATACAAGGTGTTGCTGTAATTGCCATACACAGGCATTATGCAGCGCATACAGATATTGCATTGCTTGCTAATAATCACATTCTGATCACTACAAATCCCCATTAGCAGGAGATCTCACCGTTTTATTATCTGTCTGCAGCACATTTAATGTATCTGACACAAGGGCCGTTTTTTGCAAGATAAGGGACATCATCTAGAGTTCAGAACCTTTCATCTAGCGGTCGAGTGGCAACGCAGTTCCTCCACTGTTTTCTCATGCAGATCTTGGCCAACACACTGAGAAGCTTTTATGGGGTTCCAATTATTTGTTTCCTTATTAAGTCACCAGAAATAGGCTATTAATTACAATTATCATATGAATTCCATAAAGCCCAGCCGAACTTTGTTTAAAACAATATCCTATATGCATGCACAGTGGTGGGTTAAATGCAACATATCAATGGTGAATTGAGGAGTAGAAATCTTGGAGAGTTCCTACGCTCATTTTTTTTTTAGGACAATTCTCATTCCAACATTATTTCTGTAGAGGATAAACTAATACATAAAATAATGTATTTTGCTTATTTTTAATTTTTAATTTTTGTTGTTTGTTTTGTTTTTAACTACATCAGAACAAAAATCTTTTTGTGAAAATGTTTTTAAGTTTGTCTGATATTTAAATAACTTTGCAGCTTCATGATTCAAATAAATGTTATAACAAACGTCTATAACTAGTTTCTATTGATACTAAGAAGCAAACTGGTGACCGTATTAGGCTGAGGTCAGACGAGCGTTTTGCAGAGCGGAAAGAACCTCTGTAAGAGTTGGACATTCCTTCCACTCTGACGACCGTCGGGCGCACTAACTGCTTTCAGCGCTGCAAGGCTCGATCCTCCTGTGGAGGATCCCGCTTTGCAGCCCCATTGAACATGCGTCGTAGCGCTTTGGCAGGGAGGCTTTCAGAACACTTGCTGTAGCGCGAGCAAATCGTGCGCGTGTAACAGTGTGTGGCTGGCCCTGTCGCAGCGTCCCAACGCTGCAACGGACGACGAGAGGCACGTCAGTTTGGGCACACATAGTGCTCGTCTGACCCCGACCTTAGTATTATATATTTTTTTTAATATCTTGCATTTTATTACTTTGTATTTCTGTAACTGTAACACTTCAATGTTCTTGAACCCAGGACATACTTGAAAACGAGAGAAATCTCAATGTATCCTTCCTGCTAAAATCCTTTATAAATAAATAAATATAGTTCATTGTAAGAATATTTCATTGGTATTTTATCAATATTCTTTTCTCCCTCGTAATTTTAGACTTTCCCCTAGTTCCCCCTCCTTCAAACGCTCCCTTAAGACATTCCTATTTAGGGAAGCCTACCACCCGACTCACTGATACACCTCACTGCCCCAACCAGGCCATCGCTCTCATCTTGCAGCCCATCGCTCTCACCTTGCAGCCCATTGCTCCCACCTTGCAGCCTATTGCTCCCACCTTGCAGCCCATCGCTCCCACCTTGCAGCCCATCGCTCCCGCCTTGCAGCCCATCGCTCTCCCCTTGCAGCCCATCGTTCTCGCCATGCAGCCCATCGTTCTCGCCATGCAGCCCATCGTTCTCGCCATGCAGCCCATCGTTCTCGCCATGCAGCCCATCGTTCTCGCCATGCAGCCCATCGTTCTCGCCATGCAGCCCATCGTTCTCGCCATGCAGCCCATCGTTCTCGCCATGCAGCCCATCGTTCTCGCCATGCAGCCCATCGTTCTCGCCATGCAGCCCATCGCTCTCGCCATGCAGCCCATCGCTCTCGCCATGCAGCCCATCGTTCTCGCCATGCAGCTCATCGTTCTCGCCATGCAGCCCATCGTTCTCGCCATGCAGTCCTCTCCTCCTGTTTCCAGCCCCAACCCTTCTAGATTGTGAGGTCCCATGGGAATAGGGTCCTGGTTTCCTTCTGTACTGGTTTATCAAACGTTGTTCAGTCTCAATGTATTGTAACCTGTCTATATTGTGCCCATTGTTCAGCGCTGCGGACTAGGCTGGCGCTATATAACTAATGTATAATAATAATAATAGTAGCTCACCTTATGCTGCTTTTAATTTGTAGACCAGCGATACTTTGTTTGCAGCACAAGAGTAAAGGGGATATGTAGCAATTTATAAATGATGGTAATGATTAGTATTCCCAGATTATCCTAATGACAGAAAGTCAGGATTTTAATAAGGACTCGGAGACGAATATTTGCTTAAAGATAAATACTATTGAAAATGTTGGGGTTTTTTTTGTCCAAATAATTGGGTAGATGCTGTTAACATCCCCGACTAAATAAAAAAAATGTAAACGTTTTTTTCATCCTTTTGGCCAATTTTATTTACCTTTTGTCCATTGTCGCATGTAGCTCCTCCTCTTTGGCTCAGGGACTTCTGAACCCATACATTCCTGAAGCTTTTCTGCATAATTTGTGCTCATACGCAACCTGTGTAGCGTGGTAACCACAAATTGCACACTGCTATGGGACTGTCACACTGTACATACACCAGTTCCGTAGCACCTGCGCAGAACAATGGATCGGTGCTGCGTGTGCATGCACAGATCCGAGCCATTGGCTGCCTCTCGGAGACCACTCAGGACATCAAGTGGTCTCAGAGAGGGTGGTGTCAGCATGTCACTAAAAAACTACACACACATTTTTTCCCCCCTACAGAGAAAGGCACCTCCTGCTGCAGACTCCTTTCTCTATAAAACTCACGTTCAACCTAGTTTTATTTATTTTTAAATGTGTACTATGCCCCCCCCCGAAAGGAAAATTTTAAAAGAATCCCCCCCCCCCAAATTTTTTTAATTTTTATTTTTTTGAGGATGGGGGCGCTCCCGATTTTTGTTCCTAGACTCTTGTGCGATGGAGATCCGGCCCTGCTGGTGAGTCTGGAGTGGAGGAAACTCCACCACTTCACCGACTGATAACACCAGATGTGGGGGGTCACTCCTCACATTGTTACCACTTTAAAACCGTGAAGTTGTCAGGATGAGTAGAGTGTCCCATTAACTTTCTTTACGGAGTAATCCTCACAGTATGAAAAAAAAGTCAACTGAAAAACATGACAGAAAAACAACCCTGGACAACGAGACCTTCTCCAAAGTCCTGTCCACCAGTCCCATATTGTCTGGTGTTTGGGATGTCTTTAGTACTAACCTTTGTAATATTGTTTGTCACTTGTCAGAAATAAAAGCCTGAGCATCAGTTACAGTTACAGGCATTTATACGGCGCCAGCATATTCAGAAGCTCTTTACAATGGGGAGCACAAATATGAGACATACATGATAAATAAGGAAAAGACCACCCTGCCCGTAGGATAGTTTTGACTAGGAAATACAGCACTTTAACCTGTGACATCCTGTGAGCTTACTCTCTAAGGGACAGGGGAGTAAGTGAAACAAATGGGAGCAGAGGGAAGGTGAAGCTGGTGACCAGAAAGAATCTAGTGGGGATTGCATGGGAAGGACCACATCTTGGGTTGAGTAAGAGTAATTAGAGAGAGAAGTGGACACAGCTGGAAAGGAGTCCTGAAAGTATGGACCAGGACTGGGGGAGTAGGACAGCAGAGTGGAGAATTGTGGATCTGTCTGTGTATGCTGGAGGAAAGCGAGAATGGAGATTTTGTAAGAGTTCCCTTAAGAATTTACAACACAGAAGAGAATATACTAAGTAAAAGAGAGGGAGATTTAAAAGACATGTAGTCAGCATCAGTTACTTTAAGTGTTAGGATGGAAATCTTGTCCTGTATGATTTTTTTTTTTTCTTCGTTACAGCATTGACTCTCCATTACTCTGGATAAGAATCGACCCGGACATGTCTGTGTTACGGAAAGTTGAGTTCGAGCAGGCGGATTTCATGTGGCAGTATCAGCTGCGTTACGAGAGGGACGTGGTTGCGCAGGAAGAATCCATACTCGCTCTGGAGTCTTTCCCCACTCCAGCATCTCGGCTAGCACTAACCGATATACTGGAGCAGGAGCAGTGCTTCTACAAAGTTAGAATGATGGCGTGCTTCTGCCTCGCTAAGGTGAGATGGTGGGATTTTGTGTGACTTTCGAGGAGTCGCACAAGGGTTACTGCGCAGATGTATCATAAACACATTTTTTTTAGATCTGCAAGATGTGATCTCGGAAATATGGTAAGGACAATAAGATTTAGTATAGTGCAATCGGCACACACCATGAACAAATAACACCTGAGAAACCAGACAATCAGGTCTATTCAGTGGGGGGGCCGTGGCCCCGGGTGCAGTTTTGTTAGGGGCGCTCTCGGGCGCCGCCCAAGGGCCCGCGGGTTGAGGGGACCCAGATGCCGGGCAGCGGGAGTGCCTGCCCGGTCCTGAACAGTGAGTCCATCCGTGTTGAAGGGGATGCGGCTGCGTGCAGTCGCAGCCGGTCACGTGGTCCGGCTAATCAGGTGGTACTGAGTCTCTGTACCACCTGACTGGCCGGACCGCGTGACCTGCGCACGCACGCACGCACGCAGCCGCCTCCCCTTCAACACGGACGGACTCGCACGCTGTTCAGGACCGGGCAGGCACTCCCGCTGCCCGGCATCTGGGCCCCCTCAAACCCTGCTGGATCCGGAGCTGGGGCAAGTATCCAGGTGAGAGCTGGGGCAAGTATCCAGGTGAGAGCTGGGGCAAGTATCCAGGTGAGAGCTGGGGCAAGTATCCAGGTGAGAGCTGGGGCAAGTATCCAGGTGAGAGCTGGGGCAAGTATCCAGGTGAGAGCTGGGGCAAGTATCCAGGTGAGAGCTGGGGCAAGTATCCAGGTGAGAGCTGGGGCAAGTATCCAGGTGAGAGCTGGGGCAAGTATCCAGGTGAGAGCTGGGGCAAGTATCCAGGTGAGAGCTGGGGCAAGTATCCAGGTGAGAGCTGGGGCAAGTATCCACGTGAGAGCTGGGGCAAGTATCCAGGTGAGAGCTGGGGCAAGTATCCAGGTGAGAGCTGGGGCAAGTATCCAGGTGAGAGCTGGGGCAAGTATCCAGGTGAGAGCTGGGGCAAGTATCCAGGTGAGAGCTGGGGCAAGTATCCAGGTGAGAGCTGGGGCAAGTATCCAGGTGAGAGCTGGGGCAAGTATCCAGGTGAGAGCTGGGGCAAGTATCCAGGTGAGAGCTGGGGCAAGTATCCAGGTGAGAGCTGGGGCAAGTATCCAGGTGAGAGCTGGGGCAAGTATCCAGGTGAGAGCTGGGGCAAGTATCCAGGTGAGAGCTGGGGCAAGTATCCAGGTGAGAGCTGGGGCAAGTATCCAGGTGAGAGCTGGGGCAAGTATCCAGGTGAGAGCTGGGGCAAGTATCCAGGTGAGAGCTGGTGCAAGTATCCAGGTGAGAGCTGGGGCAAGTATCCAGGTGAGAGCTGGGGCAAGTATCAGGTGAGAGCTGGGGCAAATCCATGTGTGAGCTGGGGCAAATCCATGTTTGAGCTGGGGCAAATCCATGTGTGAGCTGGGGCAAATCCATGTGTGAGCTGGGGCAAATCCATGTGTGAGCTGGGGCAATATCCATGTGTGAGCTGGGGCAATATCCATGTGTGAGCTGGGGCAATATCCATGTGTGAGCTGGGGCAATATCCATGTGTGAGCTGGGGCAATATCCATGTGTGAGCTGGGGCAATATCCATGTGTGAGCTGGGGCAATATCCATGTGTGAGCTGGGGCAATATCCATGTGTGAGCTGGGGCAATATCCATGTGTGAGCTGGGGCAATATCCATGTGTGAGCTGGCTGGGGCAATATCCATGTGTGAGCTGGCTGGTGCAATATCCATGTGTGAGCTGGGGCAATATCCATGTGTGAGCTGGGGCAATATCCATGTGAGAGCTGGGGCAATATCGATAACGTGTCCACAGGTTGGGGGGGGCGCACAATTCTTGGCTGGCCCCGGGCGCTGACAACCCACGCTACGCCACTGGGTCTATTCAAAGAAAGGTGAAACTCAGGAGAATGACTGGAGAAGTGAAAATTCTAGGTCAAAATAGCCAAACCAGAAAAATTCTCCCATTTATCTCACTTTCCAAATCGGCTAATTGGTCTAGATTGTTCTCTTCTCCTGCCAGTTCTCCTGGTTTTTACCTTTCTCTGAATAACCCTGATAGGATACTTATCCTGCCGAAAGGAGCAGCAAGAAAGGGGAGTCGCTGTCGTGTGAGTGGGATCTTATGATCTGTATGGGAGGACCAGTCTGGTGTGTGGGAGGACCCCTGCTGTGGGAGTAGTTTTTTTTTTCCTTTCCTATTATGTTAACATCTTCCTTGCTGCTGAGTGGGGATTAAAGGGAAAGAGAAGGCAAATACTCGCCTCCGAGTCTTGTTTTAAAATTACTTTCTTGGGAGAGCAGTATAGCCTTCTGAAATCACAGCCTGCTTGGAAAGCACAAAATGCTGTTGTGCTTGCGTGTGCATGTTGCATGTCTGCTTGCGGATGTCGCGTGTCTGCCTGTGGACCTACGCCCACACTTACCAATTGCTCATTCTAGGCATTATGAGTCCTATTGCTTGTTTATCTGTTTGCTCAGCGATGCTGGGATTAGTTCATGAGCAACCGGAGATGCTATGTTCATTTCTGTAATTGCATGTCAAGGTGGGGGGTGTATATTACTATATAGTCATGCTTAGCTTATTGCAGAACTATTCCTGATTTTTGTCCATAATATCTCATATTTATACATTTTTATTTAATCCGTGGTATTCGTGTTCTAATCTTCATTTTCTCCACTGTAACGCGGCCTCGGTGGGTCATGTTATTGCTGCACGTGTTGCGTGTTGTCTGGGCAGTGTCGTGATGCGCCGTGTGTCCGCACAGATGTTTGCTGCTCGCGTGTTTATTTTTTCTGCCTTTCAAGTTGCTTGTCTTTCGGTTCTCAAGCAGATTGCTAACTCTATGGTAAGCACGTGGACCGGACCTCCCGCCATGAAATCCCTCTTCACACGTATGTTTTGCTGTAAGAGCTGCCCGAACATCGTGAAAACAAACAACTTCATGAACTTCCAAAGCTACTTCTTGCAGAAGGTATGGACGCCGAGAGCAGGGTCCGACAGAAACCTCTTCACACCAAAAATAAAGCGTTCTAATGTGTAGTCAAGTGTTAGACTGGGACTTCCATGTGCGCATTTAACATTACCGTGGTATAACAAGATATACTTTGGTGCTGAAAATTCCAGACAATCACTGGATGTCACGCTGCCAAAACAACCTCATTCCTAGAAAATCTATGGCCGGGTTTAACGCACGCACAAAGTATAAACGCCCTATAGCCACCATGACCATGTGAGGGACAAAACATTAATCCCCCCGTCCCCTCCACAAACCCTTCCCGCTTTAACCCTTTAATTTGTTTGAAAACTGCCCTTGAATACAACACCAGGTTCTCTTGGTGCTCCACTGGACGGCATGTGCTGCAGTTTCCTCTCAAGCCGCTGTCATGTGAGCAGTAGGAGGCTGGGCGATTTTGAGTGAGCGTCGATCCAATACAATGGCTCGCAATGAGAATCTCGATCCTCTGCTTCTGATCAGGGCTAATCTGCTGCACTTGGATGGGCTGAATCGGCCCTCTGATACTCTGTTTTACCTCTCCCCGATGGGACAGAGGGGTGAAGGCACTCTGGGGTATTGGGATCTCTTAAATTTACATTGAGTAAATGTAAATGGCTTAATGCATTAGGACTGTGGTCAACCGTGGATAAGTGTAAACCCAAACTGCGGGTACAGGGGTGTTATGGTGTATATCATTACAGCTGATTAATAATCCCAATTTGAAGCAGTAGTTAAAGTAACCAGCGCAATAAAGTGTGGTGCGCTTTTTTCCGCTTGTGTTTCTAGGCGTATGCACAAGGCTTGTCTCTTTTCTTTCATGAACGAATACTAAAATGTCACCTGTTCTTTCAGACTATGCCCGTGGCAATGGCTTTGCTGAGAGACATCCATAACCTGTGCCCAAAAGAGGTTCTTTCCTTTATTTTAGACCTCATAAAGTACAACGATAACAGGAAGAACAAGGTACGGATCAGATGGTATTTTCCTTTAATATTCCTTGACTGTGGGGTCATAACTTGGAGCCACTTTGCTGTTAAATTGGCAAAGGTGACATTTATCACCTGCAGACGTATGGGTTCGTTTGGAAATCTTGTCTGTTATTATTATTATTGTTTGTGCATTCCTCTTATCCGGAATTCTGAAAGCTGGAAGACTCCGTTATCCATAGTTTTCGGAGTGTTCCAGGTTCACTTGTCTTCCAGCTGCTCCTCGCCGATGCTCATCTGATGGTTGTATCACCGCAAGGAACATGCTGGGAGACTCTGTATGTCCAGTGTACGTCATGCCGCAGACACATGCTGGCGCTGTACAGTATGCCCCTCGCAAAGCAGTCTCAAAGTGTGTACTCTACTGGTGTTTCAGCACAGTTTGTCTTCTGGCTCCTCTGCTCCATCCTCCCTCCTCTCTGGCCACAGAATCCTACACTTACTCCAAAATCCAGAAATCTGAATGTTCCGGGTCTGAGCATTACGGATAAGATGTATTGAAAGATTGTCAGGACACGTTGAGCTCCGAGAGAGCTGGCCAGGAGTTTGTCGAGCTCGGAAAGAGAGAGATGGCCAGGAGCAGGTTGAGCTCCGAGAGAGATGGCTAGGAGCGCGTCAAGCTCCGAGAGAGATGGCTAGGAGCGCGTCAAGCTCCGAGAGAGCTGGCCAGGAGCGCGTCGAGCTCCGAGAGATCTGGCCAGGAGCGCTTCGAGCTCCGAGAGAGCTGGCCAGGAGCGCGTCGAGCTCCGAGAGCCTGCCTTCCATTGTGGTATATATGAGTCCAGTAATGGAGAGCAGCATACCCATTGGTTGTGCCCTTCAGGTACACACTCTGAATAGTCCTCCGCTACCATGTCCTCCTATAGTGTATCCGTCCAATTTCTTTCATATGGACATGCGTCGCTTTGGTCCCAAACGTTCCTATTAACGTTGAAACAGTTAATACATTCATACAGCGTTGGCTTCATATCCAGGTGACTAGAATGTAACACAATGTGGTGCTAGAGCTCAATAACCTCCTAATGTGCGGTTTTGGCTCCTCCCCCAGATCCAAACTGATAATGTAACTGGCTCGGAGCTAAACCAGCCTTAAAAAATGCTGCTTTAAAAACTCTTGAGAAAGTGCTTTTGCTGACACTACATTTCTAGACATGCGATATACAGTCTTGGATCAGAACCTGTTCGTTTCCAATTCATGCAACGTGTCCACGCTTTCCTGTAATACTGTCAGTAAGTACCGACTGGGTGGAGTAGCGGTAACGTCACTGCTCTGCATGGAGAGAGCCTGTGGAGTCATGGGTTCGATCCCAGCCAGAGCACCTCTCCAGTAAGTGTCCTTGAGCAAGACACGTAACGGTACACACTCGCCGCACAGGACATACTTGAAAACAAGAGAAATCTCAATGTATCCTTCCTGGAAAATCCTTTCTCAAAAAAAATATTATGTCTGTAAGGTTTGGTACTAGGTTGTTTGTTTGTTTTTGTTGTTTGTTTAATTGTGGAGGGTATCTATTAGGGATGTGCATGGCTGAAAAATTTGTTTCGTTTAGTTTCGTTTGGTTACGTTTTTAAATAATTTTGTTTTTGGAATTTTGTAACTAATTTCGTTTTGGATCGATTTGAAATTTCATATATCAATTCGAATTTTGGATCACTAAATAAAACCCCAATTAATCAAATTTTTTGTTTAAAAGAAAAGCTAGGGTTAAATTTTAAGCGGTGTCACAGATTTAGTAATTGAGTCAAATTAAACAGTGAAACAAAATTAATGTGTTTCATAAAGTCCTTTGCTGACTATTACTTGTATTGTAAGTTAAGATCAATTCGATAGTTGATATCAATTATTCAAATTTTTCTTTTATGATGATGACACCGTGTAAAACGAAATAAATTCGTTACCAGTGGGGTACCTCAGGGGTCAGTACTTGGACCCATTCTCGTTAATATTTTTATTAGTGATATTGCAGAAGGTATTAATGGTAAAGTATGTCTTTTTGCTGATGATACAAAGATTTGCAACAGGGTTGACGTTCCTGGAGGGATCAGCCAAATGACAAATGATTTAGGTAAACTAAAAAAATGGTGGGAGCTGTGGCAATTGAGTTTTAATGTGGATAAGTGCAAGATAATGCACCTGGGACGTAAAAACCCAAGGGCTGAATATAGAATATTTGATACAGTCCTAACCTCAACATCTGAGGAAAGGGATTTAGGGGTTATTATTTCAGAGGATCTAAAGGTAAGTAGTCAATGTAATAGAGCAGCAGGAAATGCTAGCAGAATGCTTGGTTGTGTAGGGAGAGGTATTAGCAGTAGGAAAAGGGAAGTGCTCATGCCACTGTACAGTGCACTGATGAGACCTCACTTGGAGTACTGTGTGCAGTACTGGAGACCGTATCTCCAGAAGGATATAGACATCTTAGAGAGAGTTCAGAGAAGGGCTACTAAAATGGTGTACGGCTTGAAGGAGAAAAGTTACCAGGAAAGGCTTAATGATCTTAACATGTACAGCTTGGAAAAAAGACGAGACAGAGGAGATATGATAGAAACATTTAAATACGTAAAGGGAATCCACAAGGTAGAGGAAGGGAGTATATTTAAAAGGAAACAAAATAGCAAAACAAGAGGACATAGTCTTAGATTAGAGGGGCAAAGGTTTAAAAGTAACATCAGGAAGCATTATTTTACTGAGTGGGTGGTGGATACATGGAACAGCCTTCCAGTTGAAGTGGTAGAGGCCAAAACAGTAATTGAATTTAAGCAAGCATGGGATAGGCATAAGGCTATCCTAAACAAAAGATAAATCCAGGTAAAGTATCCATGTAATTGGGCAGACTAGATGGGCCGAAAGGTTCTTATCTGCCGACTTTTTTCTATGTTTATATACCGTTTCGAATTCGTATCGATTCGTTATTCGGAAGTACTTCCAAAATACGAATTATCAAATTTCGTTACAAATTCTGAATTTTTCCGAAACGAATGCGCATTTCTAGTATCTATACTGTGGGCAGATGATTGCGAGACCATATGGTCTGAATGTTTGTGACGTAATTTGTTCTATTATAGGAATAATCGGTATCTGACGTACATGTACTAATATTAATAGTCGCGTTTTTACAAAGACACACCCACTAATATCGATAAAACCGTCACGTTTACAGCAGATAATATTATTCATTAAATAACTTTTTGGAGGTGCAAACCCTAACCTGTCTAAAAAGAGTCCTATGCCGCATGAATCCATAGCACTGGAACTGATCTTAGCCACACCAGATCTCCGTTACAGGCCGAGTGCCCCTTACCCACAAAGCTCGGGACCAGAAGTGTTCGGATTTGGGATTTGCTCAGATTTTGGAAGATTTACCTATAATAATGGGATATCTTGGGGATGGGACCCAAATCTAAACCTGAAACTCCCTTATATATCATCCACACCTTATACACAGCCCGAAGGGCATTTTATACGATACGTTGGATAATTTTGTCCCAGTCACATGAGGTCAGGGGTGGAATTTTCCACTTCTTGCGTCATGTCGGTGCTCAAAATCAATTCGGATTTTGGAGCGTTTTGGCTACTTTACCTGTATTAAGTACCATTTTTATTTTAAAGACTTGGACCCTATTCCAAGGGTTTCGTTAAGTCAGACTCTAATGGAAAAATCATGCGCCGACCATTAACCATTAGCGTCTCACTTTTAACGGCTGTGTTCCAACCAAGGCACTAAAGTTGGCTGCAGTTGTTAAAATTTCATAGCAAGACGTTAAAAACTGCGTGGCGCAGTGAAATTACCGGCTGGCGCTGCTGAAAGTGGCTGCGCACGCAGCTAACGCTAGTTAACCCCCTTTGTGTGAATCTCGGCCCTGGTGTAAACTTACCCAGAGCCTTAACAGCTCCATAAACTTCACCTGCTCCGGGAAGTTACACCAGGGTTTACGTGTCGTTATGAGCGTCACACCAGCATTAGGAGGTTACATTTCCCCCGGTTTGCTCCTAGACGTTACGTTTATTCATTACCTTGGAATAGGTCGCCATTCTTACATTTCTTAACAGCTTGCACGTCCCGTGTTAAGTATAGGAGACAAAGTATGGTAACACGCGCAACACATGAGAATCTAACATCCGAACATTGTAATGTCAAGGTTATATATAATAGCAAGTATAATTGGCTTAATTTTTTTCCTGTTATGTTGACGTGAAGCTAAACTTAACTACCTTGCAATATATTTTTGTGTTTTGTCCCTTTTGCTTAAAAAAAAAGAGGAAAATTGTTAAAATCTAATGATCAAACCCATGTGCTCCTATGCCCATACATTTAAAGGGCCAGTACCACCAAAAAATGAAATGTCCTTATTGTGTTTAGTTGATGTTGCTGATATCTTACTTGTGGTTTGTTTTTCTTGTGTATGTTTAGTTAAGAAAATATTTTCCTCCTATATGTGTCACTGGGTGCATCCATTGTGTGATATTTTCCTCTATATGTGTCACTGGGTGCATCCATTGTGTGATATTTTCCTCTATATGTGTCACTGGGTGCATCCATTGTGTGATATTTCGTGTTGTGAACTTCCCCCTCCCGCATCTTTACACCACTTGCTCCTCACTGTGTGGCTTTGGTCATAGAATGAAGTGAATGGGTCAGTCACCGACTCACATGATTGTATTGTGTGGGATGTATTCAAAGGACATCACCAGGGGTTAGATTAGAAGTCTTTTAAGTTCCCTGTTTTATGTCTTTCAGCTGCCATCTCTTATCTCAGGTAGCTTGGAGAACAATAGCCTTCTGCCGCAGTATCTAAACATTCCCTCCTCCACCCCATTAACTGTTAAATACTGTAGATTAGATAAAGCAAGGAAAACGTTTGCACAGATTTTGGTAAATGTTGCATCATGAGAAATTTCCACAAAATGGAAACAGGAGATAAAAACGTACCCTTTTTTTTTCATGCAATTACTTCAAACAAAGAAGACAAAAACAGCAGCATGTGTTTTATAATGTGTTTTTATTTGTAATGCCCAAGTAATCTAGTTACAGCTGATGTTAGTGGTAGTGTCCCTTTAATAAATCCCCGGCGCGCAGCCCAGCGGTTACAGGGGATAGTCTCTAGGTCAGTAGTTCATGTCTTCATGCAGAATTTGATATCTGATGTTTTTCTGTAGACTATCAATCTGTTTAGCTGGGTGTAACCTTATGAAGGTACTATGCGTCGCTTTAACCGCCTGCAGACGCCGTCGAACCGTCTCCAAATTGTTTACAACACTGTATATTTTCCTCTACGTCGTTCCCTAAGCATCGGGCCGTAGTTGGGGCCCCTTCTGCCCCCAAGAATGGATACCTTCATCCAGCGTGGATGGAGGAGTCCCAAGATTAATATGTATACAAAAAATAAATCGTCTTGGATCTGCTGAGCGTTTATAAGCCCCTCTTCATATCTGATCTTGTTCCCACTTGGTGAATCATCAGCGCTGGAACAACATTTGCCTCGTTTTTTTGTTTACGCAGCCTGTTGCCAGGAAATTATTTTAATTAGTTTAGCATGGGTACATTTCTTTTTAACTCTTTGCATGAAGCAGCACCGTCGGCCACGGTAGCCTGGAAGGTTAAACGACTAGTCCCTCTCACCTTCTGCTTTGGCCCTACTTGTTGTATTGTCACTTGGAGCTGCCAAGGTTTGTCATCGCTGACATTATAATGCGGTAACACTGTGTGATTCCATACTGTATTTGTGTATATATACACGCTTACATCCCTTTCTTAAATTTATAGAAAAATGTGTGTATTTTGATCATCATGTCAGCACTATTAGGAGATTTTGGACTTTTTTTTTGGGGGGGGGGGATACACAGCCTGTATAAATTACAATTTTGTGTCTTATTTTTGTGTTTTGTCCCTTTTTTTTAAATTCTACTTATTTTTGAAGAGAAAATTTTCATGTCAAAATTTAAATACATTGATATATCTATATTTTGCCTTTTAGAATTTTCAAATTAAAAAAATAGTTGACCTGCGTTTCTGACCCTTTCACTCCCATAATCGAGTTAACCTGATTTTGCATTGTGATACACTGAAAAGCAATCATTAGCATATCAAAAGCGAATTTGCATATCTTTTTAACGCAAGATTAGTGTGCTCTCTGTGGAGAAACAAAACTACACTCTTATCTCTCTGCTGTCATCCTATCTTACTGTAAACAAGCTGCAAGAAGCAGCCCCCACTTTCCTTGTAACAATAATATAAACAAACGTTTGTGCTGCATTACAGCAGCCAGGGAGAGGGCAGAATACAGGGAGAGCTCTGGGGTCACTCGCTGCTGTACGGGGATAACATTCAGGGGTTCTAATGACTGAAAATCCTTGTACAGTACAGATACAAGGTGTTGCTGTAATTGCGATACACAATCTCACATTCACTCTCTGAATCCTATATTTATTAACTTTGTATCCCGTATTTCAAATATATATTAGAATAAAACTTTATTCAACAAGAAAGTGCTCGGTCGTGAAGGGTTAATCTTAAAATGCAAACTTCCTTTCCATTAACCTTTTTAATAGAGCAATACATCTATACCTTTTGAATTTTATTACACAAGTTTATTGGTTCCATGATGGGTCATTATTTTCCTTCATATAAAAAAATTGTCTTATTTTAAATTTCCTCTTTTAAAGTCCTCTTAGACTCTGTCTCCTTTACGCCTCACATTCAGTCGCTAACCAAATCCTGCTACTTCCACCTAAAAAACATTGCACGCATCCGTCCATGACTTAATCAGGACTCTGCTAAAATGCTCATCCAAGCTCTTCTTATCTCCTGCCTTAACTACTGTAACCTCTTTCTCTTTGGACTTAAGAGATCTCAGATTCTCCCACTGTAGTCTGTTATGTAGACATGTACACAGCGTTTTTCTTTTTGTTGTTGTTTGTTTTTTTTCGTTTTTGTTTCAGATTTTTTTCTTTTTGTTTCGCGTAGTTCGTTATTTTACCACGATTCATAATTTCGGACCGATCTGAAATTTGGGATGTCCCGGTTATCATTTTCGGATCGCCTAGTTTTCCGTTTTTATGGGTTATTTTTTTAATAGCAGCCGCCAACCGGTTAATATTAACTGCAGCAAAAGGTTTCTTTACTTATTTATTTTTTAGGTTTCTTTAGGCATTTTTCGGAATTTATTGGGTGAATTTTTAAGTTTCCTAACTAATTTTAAAGAAATAAATTTTTTCCCTCCATGGGTTTGAATGTAAAAAAATATTTGCATTTTTATTAAATATTTCTTAAACTGTTTATTTTTTTCACTTGCAGTAAAAAGTATTTTTTTTTTTTCTTTTTGGCATTTTTCAGGATTTTCATGGGTGAAATTTAATTGTTCCTAATTTATTTTAAAACAATGCTTTTTTTCTGTTCTGCAATGAATTGAATAGATACGTTGTTTCAGCACCATGGTGAGCTCCATAGCTGTCCATAGTGCTGAACTGCTGATCTGAAACCTAATATTCTTTCATTGAAAATGTTTCAGGACCATGGAGAGGGCTATGGAGCTCACCATGGTGCTGAAACATCGTATCTATTCAATTAATTGCAGAACGGAAAAAAGCCTCTTTATTTTAAACATATTTTTATTGCTGGATCAGCATAAGGGCACAATGGCAAGTGCAACATACAATACATGAGTGATCATAAGCAGTACAAAACAGAACAGTGACATCCGGCGTTTCGTAAGAGATCAATGTAGTAGACAAAATGGAGTACAACATTTATAACTGAGCTATAGATACCGGGAAAGCAAAGCTTAACTCAAATCCACCAAGGCTAGCACAGTAGGAGTAGGTGGGGAGGTTTGCATGGACAGTTCAGGGTGTCCAGGGGAATATAGGCAAGGAAGTGTGCTGGGGGTTTGTGTGGGATCGGCGGGGAGCCTCGTAACATTTGTAGGGAGTACTAGGGAGCACAGAAAAAGGTTATCCGTAGTGAGGTTTTAGTATCAGCTGGGAGGGGAACCAGTTAAGAGAAAACCTTTGCGTTTTCTCCACCTGGTGCATAGAACCTTTGGTCCAGTCGGCCAGGAATATCGAGTAAATTATATCTTACACCAAAAGGCCGAGCCAGAATCGATGACATTTGGAGTAAGATCGGGGTACGAGGGGAGCAGGCAAGTTAAAAATGGCCCAGTTCGGGATGAAAGGTACCTCCAGACGAAGAGCTAGTGAGCTGAATCTTCGCACAGTGTCACACAACAGTTGAATTAATGGACGAGCCCACAAACAGTGTTGTAAATCGGCTGGGGAAAACTGGCATTTCATACATTTAGCGTCCGGGAAGAGACCAGCGCGAGCCATCCTGTTGGGTGCCATATAGGCTCAATGAAGTATTCAATAAAACATGTCCTAATAGTTAGCAGAGGGGATGGAGCGGCAGGACATTAAAGTGGCACCTATCAGGTCTAGGAGGGAGAGGTCCGGTAAACCAATGGTCCATCGGGAGATAGCAGTCCAGGGTGCCTTAGTGGGCAGCAAAAGTTGCAGAAGGGCGATAATAGATGAGGTTGAGGGGGGCACGGAGCGCATGAGCAGTTGCCTGTCTAAGGGGTTAGCGAAGTCAATGGGGGACAGAGTGTGCAACTGGGCGAGAAGAAAACTGCTTAAGTTGCAAATAATAAACTGGGTGTATACTTAAAGGAGCGATACGTCCCTTTAGGGCTGTGTAGGAATAGGGTAAGCCAGACACTCCGTCAATATAATGATGGAGCTGGCTGTGACCCCGCTGGGCTAGAGTACAGAAATGAGGGTTGTGGAGGAGGGGGGACCAAAGGGACGTCTGCCAAGACAACTGAAGGCGTTTGCAGACTTTGACCCAAGCCAATTTCGTAGTGGACAATAAAGGATTAGTACGTAGGAGAGGAGGAATGGTGTGGGTGTGTGTTGGTGAAGGAAAGCCAGCAGGGGAGACGAGGAGAGCAGTGCCTGTTCTACTTGCAGATCTAACAAGTGTGAAGTGTCGGTCAGCCGGTCAGAAACGTATTGATACAGCGTCGCTAGGTTGTTTGTTTGGAAAATTTGTGATTGTTGGAGGGTAAGTAGTGGTATACGCGCACGTCGACCTTGCCAAATAAGTGTTGCATACAGCTTATGAAATATGCGGAGGTCGGCGGGTTTCTGCAATATGGGTAAAACTTGCAGGGATTAGAGTAGTTTGGGGGATAAGGTAATTTTAATGAGGGATGCCCTGCCCAAATAAGAAAGCGGGAGGGAGCTCCAAGCATCTAGTAGCAACTTGGTTTGGGCCAAGTGGGGGTCAATATTAAGGAGATATAAGTGCGAGAGATCTGCTGGTAAGAGGATCCCCAGGTATTTAATATGAGGGGAAGATGCCCAGGAAAAGGGAAACTCTCGTATCCAAGCATCGTGTGGTTCGGGTCCCAGGGGCAATGTGACGGTCTTGCTATAATTAATTTGGAATCCCGAGGGCACTTGAAAGGAGTTAAATAAGGATAGCAACGGGGGGGGGGGGTGGCAAATGTGGGATCTGAAAAGCCTCACTTTATAATAAATTAGGAACAATAAAATTTCACCTAAAAAAAAATCCAAAAAAAATAAACTGTTTAAGAAATATTTACTAAAAACAGGTATTTTTATTACTTTGAAATCATTTTGTTACATTTATTTTCGTTTCGGGTAATTTTTTTGGATAATTTTGCCTTCCAATATTTTGTTTAGTTGTTTTCGTTGTGCTACCACGATTCGTAATTTCGGGCGATTTGTTATTTTGGACGGCTGATGTTTAGTTTATCGGAAACATCAAAAATAACAAACGTTGATTTTCGTCCGAATTTCGTTTTGTGACAAAACTAAATGCATGTCTACTTTTATGAATGCCTGTGTAAGGCTCATTCACCTCACCTCCTGCACCTGTCGTAGCTTTGTCAATCTCTACCCTGGCTCCATTTCCTTAAGATTCCAATTCAAAATATTGGTACAAAGCTCTGCATAACCGCGCCCCTGCCTACATCTCCTCCCTTATTAGCAGGTACATTCCATCCCGACCACTTCACTCGGCCAATGATCTGATGCTATCAGCTCCTCGTACCCGCACCCCCAACTCCCGCCTTCAGGACGTCTCCCGAGCTGCCCCATTTCTATGGAACTCCCTCTCCCATCATCAGGTTCTCCCCATCTCTCCAGTCCTTCAAGAATTCTCTGAAAACCCATCGGCTCACTCCCTAATCCCGCAACTGTACATTTCTTGCGCCATCTTCCCACCCCAGCCCACATGCACCTTGTTACTTCAGGTTCTCTATTTACCCTCACCTATTGTCACCCCTCTCCTCTTAGATTGTAAGCTCTTGAGCAGGGTCCTCCCGCCTACTGTTCTGTGTGTTTAACTGTAAATGTATATTTGTTGTTCTGCCTCCCATTGTACATTGCTAAGGAATTTGTTACAGTTTTTATAAAGTGCTAAGACTTACTGAAAAATATACAAAACACTAGAATAGCTCTTTGAGTTGATGTACTTGTTGTGGAGACAAGGTGCTCAGTGGTTGTAGCTGTTCAATACGCCCAGATCTACTGTATCATCTTATTCCTGGGTGATGCTAGCAATGCTCTTTACGTGTACCCGTCCTTAAGCTTCGTCTAAGGACTGGAGAAAGGCATGAACGCCTGCTGGGGAAAGAACGGGGGTCTGGCAATAAAGCGGCATTAACAGATGTGACCCAGTCGGTGTACGGAGATCCATTACACCCCCATGATGTACAGCAGATGCAGGAAGACCTTTCTGCTGTACTTATTTTATGCCTTTCGTTTTTGATAACAAAGTCGAGCTTTTCAGGTGCTGTTTATCTGTTTTTTGTCCTCATTGCAACTTTCTTCCTTCAGTTTTCGGACAATTATTACCGAGCGGAACTTATCGACGCTCTCTCCAACTCCGTAACGCCCGCAGTGAGCGTGAACAACGAATCCCGGACGCTGGACAACCTGAATGCGGAGGTCCGGCTCATCCTAGAGGAGATCACGCGCTTTCTCAATATGGAGAAACTTCTCCCCAGTTACAGACACACCATAACTGTCAGGTAGGTTCCAAGCTTGTGTTTCCGATGTACAGCATATCTATCAAAACCAATCACGGCCGTGTCATCCGGGAATTTAAATATACTGACACCCAAATATTGCTGTGTAACTCATCCTAGAGCTTTCAAGCTACGACCACCAGGTCTGTCACGGACCCGCAGCATGTTCTGACTCGGCGTGCTACAGCTTCTCTAAGTGATATGACTTACGGATTTACAGTAGGGGGCTTCCGAAATTCCCATAGACTTTCAATGAGTGGAGCAAACCCTCAAACCAGGTCAAATTGTAACTGACCCACTGAGCACTGAGATTTTTTAACTTTCAAGATGAGAGATGTGATTTTCTTGTTGTTTTAACCCCTTCACTTCCGAGTGATTTTCCAAAAAATACATTGTCAGGCACCAGTGTGTTGTTTTTTTTTTTTGGGTTTTTTTTTGGTTTTTTTTGGAAAGTCATTTTTAATTAACCCTCTGCTGAGCCATTTCACCCCTGTGTACTGAGCTCATTTTTACCGGTTTTGCTCCTCATGTTTAAACGCGATTTGAAGCCATGTTTTATTAAACAACACAGACATGTTATATATCGTTCTTTCCGGCAGACTCGGCAGATTCATAATATATCATCATTATATGTCATGTGGTATCTATGTAGAAATAGAAACAGAATACATAGGGTGATACCCCTTAAGCCAATTGTACACGCAATACAAAAAATGGCCACTCACAAGCTGCCAATGATTCACAGGCTCATCGCAGGTTCTTTGAATCACCAGAAAAAATGGCGTTTGCGTTAAAGAGAAAATTAACACAATAGTGTAGATCAACCCTCAAAATTTCCACTCGCATACTCGCATTTGGCGAGTGGAAATCAAGTGAGGGCGATTAGAAATTCACACGCAGGCAGCACGATAAATTATATCGTACTGCCTGCTCTGTGTATCCCAGCGGCGGCAGTTTTTTTTTGTTTTTTTAGTCCGGCCGACGTGCTCAGTCAGGACCAGTCAGCGTGCTTTTCTTTCACAGCAGCAGCTGTACATGGCCAGAGTCATTTCCGGCGCGCTGACCGCTCAGTTGCCTCTTCTCCCTTTCCCATAGAGAGCACGCCAGCTACAGTGCGTATTCCAGGGATAGAGAACGTCTGGCCAGCAAGGGGAGGAATTCAATCAGTCCTGAGTGCCACAAAGGCAGCGGGTGCAAATTCCCTCTCCCTCTGCTCTCCTTACTCCAATTCCCTCTCCAGTCATTACTGCTGCCCTCTGGATCTCTGTCGTGCTCAGTCCCTGAATCCAGCATGCCTCAGCGAGTGAGGGAAGCGGAGATCATCACCGACCCCTCATTCTACTCACAGGGCAGGTAAAAGGAGGGGGAGGTGTGGAGAGGAATGAAATAAATTCTGGCGACAGAAATTAATTAAATGCTGGGGACAGAAACAAATTCAATGCTGGGGACAGAAATGAAATAAATGCTGGGGACAGAAATGAATTAAATGCTGGGGACAGAAATGAATTAAATGCTGGGGACAGAAATGAATTAAATGCTGGGGACAGAAATGAATTAAATGCTGGGGACAGAAACAAATTAAATGCTGGGGACACAAATGAAATAAATGCTGGGGACACAAATGAATTAAATGCTGGGGACACAAATGAAATAAATGCTGGGGACACAAATGAATTAAATGCTGGGGACAGAAACAAATTAAATGCTGGGGACACAAATGAAATAAATGCTGGGGACACAAATGAATTAAATGCTGGGGACAGAAATTAAATAAATGCTGGGGACACAAATGAATTAAATGCTGGGGACAGAAATGAAATAAATGCTGGGGACAGAAATGAATTAAATGCTGGGGACAGAAACAAACTGCTGGGGACACAAATGAAATAAATGCTGGGGACACAAATGAATTAAATGCTGGGGACAGAAACAAATTAAATGCTGGGGACACAAATGAAATAAATGCTGGGGACACAAATGAATTAAATGCTGGGGACAGAAATTAAATAAATGCTGGGGACACAAATGAATTAAATGCTGGGGACAGAAATGAAATAAATGCTGGGGACAGAAATGAAATAAATGCTGGGGACAGAAATGAAATAAATGCTCGGGACAGAAATTAAATAAATGCTGGGGACACAAATGAAATAAATGCTGGACAGAAATGAAATAAATGCTGGGGACACAAATGAAATAAATGCTGGGGACAGAAATGAAATAAATGCTGGGGACAGAAATGAAATAAATGCTGGGGACACAAATGAATTAAATGCTGGGGACAGAAATGAAATAAATGCTGGGGACACAAATGAATTAAATGCTGGGGACAGAAATGAAATAAATGCTGGGGACACGAAATAAATGCTGGGGACAGAAATTAATTAAATGCTGGGGACAGAAATGAAATAAATGCTGGGGACAGAAATGAAATAAATGCTGGGGACACAAATGAATTAAATGCTGGGGACAGAAATGAAATAAATGCTGGGGACAGAAATTAATTAAATGCTGGGGACAGAAATGAAATAAATGCTGGGGACACAAATGAATTAAATGCTGGGGACAAAAATGAAATAAATGCTGGGGACAGAAACAAATTCAATGCTGGGGACAGAAACAAAATAAATGCTGGGGACACAAATGAAATAAATGCTGGGGACACAAATGAATTAAATGCTGGGGACAGAAATGAATTAAATGCTGGGGACAGAAATTAAATAAATGGGGAGAGAAATTAATTAAATGGGGAGAGAAATGAATTTGGCAAAATAAATGAAATAATCGGAGGGAGAAATGAATTAAAGGGGGCCCTTGACCGAAAAAAGGTTCCCCACCCCTGTTGTAAACTAAGTGAAAGTAAAAAGCTGCCGAGCTGCTCTGTGCGCCGGAAGTGACGCCAGAACCAGCGCCACTACTACAACTCCTGTGAGGGTCCATAATTAGTGAAATGGTGGCGTAGGTGTTTTGAGTTTGAGTTTATGCAAAATAAATCAATTTTATAGAAAGAGGTGATACGGAAGGAGCAAAAAAATGGGGAAGGAAGTATCGCACATGAATATTAATGGGATTATCTGTTTAAGCATCCAAGGAGGGAACCTGGCTTTGGGGTCTTCTAACGTCTGTTGATAACCTGCCATATGAATAATGAAAAGAGTATTAGGTTCCACTTGATATGTCGGATGCATAAACTCCAAATTAACTTGGTCCTAAAAACTGTTGGAGAGGAGTCTGTACTTAATGGATGAAACTACTTGTCTGGGTCTGGTGCCTGGGTATACATGTATCTGATGCCTGGGTATTAATGTTATTTATTTTTGTAGCTTTATTCTGAATAAAACTTAAGATAATTTAAGAAGGCGTGTTTAGGGGCGGAGTTCAGGGCAGGGTAGGTGGGGCAACTGGTGGCGAGTAACTCTTAAGGTCTGGCTAGTAGCTTGGGAATTGAAATTTTGAGCCCTGGTGTAGATAACCAATAATTTAAAAAAGCGTTTTTTTATTGCGCTTACATAGTTGAATGGTACTGCTCGACGCGTTTCGTCTATCCAGACTTCATCAGGAGCGCTCCTGATGAAGTCTGGATAGACAAATCGCATCGAGCAGTACCCTTCAACGATCTGACACACTAAGGAATTGGTGATGTTGACATGCCTCATTTGTTTTTTACTATGTAAGCGCAATAAAAAAAACGCTGTTTTAAATTATTGGTTATCTACACTATTGTGTTAATTTTCTCTTTAAGGCAAACGCCATTTTTTCTGGTGATTCAAAGAACCTGCGATGAGCCTGTGAATCATTGGCAGCTTGTGAGTGGCCATTTTTTGTATTACGTGTACAATTGGCTTAAGGGGTATCACCCTATGTATTCTGTTTCTATGTATACGTCATGCCCTGCCTGAATATTATAACAAAAAATGCAATAAAATTAGAATTTTCAATCATCTACAGCGTGTAAAGTGTTTTTTTTTTTCTTTTCACACTTTATCATCCGAGCCATTGCGGTTATATTTTCTACGGGGTGCGCTTGTTAAAAAAATTAGAAATGGGGACTTGTTACATTTTGTGGGGGGGATTTTTAGCAAAACCGCCATAGAAAAGAATCGTTAGTGCAGCATCGTTGTTCACATTATAATTGAAATGGGAACAATGTTGCTGCATTAAAAAAAAACAAAAAAAAATGTTTTTTATTTATTTTTACATTTTTTTTTTTTATTTTAATTTTTTTTTTCTTAACAAACATGACCATGTTCAAAGTAATCATTGGAAAGACCATGTTCTAGCCTTCCAAGATGTCGGCCAGCTCTGGGAGGGGGCTACGATCCGGTGCCTGTTGGTGCCGAAATGCGATCCAGCCCCCAAGGGGTTAAAGGCAGCCACCGCTTGGAAGGGCAGGCTGTGCACTGACCGCGTCCGCTGCAGCGAAGGGGTTATTTATGAAATATATGGGAATTTTCCCAGTTTATTCCATCCATAAATAACCAGGTTTGCAGACTGGCCAAATAGAGTTACTGCAGGTAAAACTGCATCCTATGTCTATTTGTCGACTTGGGAGTGCCTGATATGTTAGGGCATTCCTGAGATAAATTTAACCTGTTTTAGCACCTCGGCTATTATGCCCACAGGCCTAAAACTTTGGGGGCACCTTCTGGATCCCAAAATCAAACACAATTGCTCAGTTGCAACGCATGAATTTCATTAGCAATCACACTGTACAGCCCCAGCCCATGTTAACACGATCTCAGGCTGCGGTGTCTGCTACCACTGATCCTGTATACATGATCACGGTAGTGAAGGGGTTAAAGTGAGAGCTACAGACTGTCTGTTTAAAATTTCCGACAAGGATTTGTCAAACCAACACCAGAGCTTGTCCTGAAACCGTAACCTTTCTACTTTCCTATTGGTGTTCCGTGCCCTTATAACATGTGCTCTTCTTCTTTTCTTTTTTCCACCATCCCCAGTTGTCTTAGAGCCATTCGTATTCTTCAGAAAAACGGTCATGTCCCAAGTGACCCGACAGTTTTTAAATCCTACGCCGAAAGCGGTCATTTTGTGGATGTGAGGATCGCGGCTTTAGAGGCAGTTGTTGATTATACGAAAGGTAAGACCTACCTGTATGTGCGTCGATTATAGTCGGTCAAGAACGGAAAAGACATTTGTTGCTCTTCAACAGCTTCACGTCAAGCATTCTGTGTCTGCAAAACCAGCGGAAGAACATCACATGCGTTCCTTCTCACTTTGTGATACTAGGGGTTGAGTATGCTTTGTCTGAAATGCTTGGGACCCACAAGTCTTTTGGATTTTTGGGATTTTGGAACATTTGCATATAATAATGAGAGATCTTGGGGATGGGACCCAAGACTGAACACTGAATCCATTTATGTTTCATACACACTTTATACACACAGTCTGAAGGGCATTATACAATATTTTCAATTACTTTGTCCCAGTCGTACGAGGTCGGGGGGGGGGGGTTCCACGTGTGGTGTCCTGTCTAGATTGAATCTATTTGGATTTTAGAGAGAGGGTATTGGTATTGAGTGTTCGGGATACTCAACCTCTATTGAAATATAAAACCGTACACTCAACTTGACTCTCCAGGAGAAACAAAATGACATTAAATTTAACAATTTTTAAAGGTATAGTGCCTAACGGGGGTGAGCTCTGCCGATAACAAATGGGGATCAACACATTATTACGGCCAATATTAACAATTCCATATTGGTCTGGTAGTCGGGTCTATAAAAAAAGATCTCCAATTTGGCCACGGCCAAAAACACCTGACTACCAAAACCATTACATCGGTACATTTAAGACTGATACGGTTATTCATTGAATTCTTACTGTCCGTTATCTGTCAATCCCTAATACTAAACGTCACTGCTGTCTAGTCTAAACTAATTACGTCCTTATCATGTCCCCTTTGCCTCGCTAAACCCGTTGTAATGTGGCGGGAGCAAAGATCAAGTCCTAAACAAGTGTAGGAACTCACTAACATCTCTACCCTCCGATTAATGTATGTCCTCTTGCGCTTAACCCACCAAACACAATCAAATTTGATATACACATATTTATTTATATGCATAGGCTGGTTTTTAGTTAGTACGCCACGCGGCGTGGAAGGGGCTATGTTGTCCTTGCGGCAGGTTGGTTTAACCTCCCTGGCGGTCTAAGTTTTTCAAAATTTCGTGTCTAAAAGCGTCTCAATTTTATTTTAAAGGAAACGTGTTTTTGTAAATAGTTAGCCTGTAATAATTAGGAATTACGCACTGAAATCCGTGCAATCAAGAGTCCTTACTGGTAAAATCCTTTATATATATATATATATATATATATATATATATATGTCCGATAAATTTTGAAACACGACATAATTTATTATCCAAAATAATGCAAATAAATGATATTCAATAAAATACAACAAAAAACACTGAAATCTTCTGCAAACAAGGGTGACACAATGTATGGTCTATTTCTTATCCTGTAGTGCCACCTAGTGGCCGTTCATAAACATTACACTGTATAATCCAAAGTGTAAACTGTAAAAAAAGATTTATTTTATGCTGGTCCCGCCCCCCCCCTGCATCGTGTGACTCGCAGAGAGCCTTACCAGGAAGCAGCTCGCCGCGATCACACTGCGGGGGACAGCGAGGGAGCCAGGAAGAGGTGAGTATGCATCCAGCCCGAGTGTGGCTCGGGGTTACAGTGCGCGGTAGCGAAATTTAACCCCGAGTGACACTCGGGAATACCGCCAGGGAGGTTAAACTCCGTTGGGCGGCATAGCACGTCCCGCTGGCTCCCTATGCCGTCTTAAGTCCTGACCCCAATGCGAGCGCTGAACGCGCCATTGGCTGCCGCAGGATTACCAGAAATCAGGCGGTCCTGCAGCAGCCAATGACGTGCTCAGCCCTCCGGGCCAAAGCACAGCCTCGGGACCTGTTATGGTGCCACGTGGCTTTGAAGACTGCCTTGCTGCTGGGAGTTCCCTGGAGGCAAAGGGTTAAAAAAATATATGAAAAATCATATATTTACTGTGACTTAATGAGGAAACAACATATTCTTGATCACCTGAATTAAAGCTTTATATTGTGTGGTACCAATGAGAACTCTATTCCCACCACAAAATTAGTGGAGGAGCTGCGTTCCCACTCTTTCCTGCTAGAATTGACTCCTGGGAAGGAGTATATTAAATACTGCAAGATATCCAGCTATAAAGGTTTTCAAAACAAGGGCTGGTTATCAACTTTGTGTAGAATGTATCTAAGGAAGAATTGGATACATACTAGAGATGTGCATTCGTTTTGGAAAAATTTGGAATTTGGAACGAAATTTGATAATTCGTAGTTTGGAAGTACTTCCAAATAACGAATCGATACGATACGAATTTGAAACGAAACGGTATATAACGAATTTATTTCCTTTTACACGGTGTCCTCATCATAAGAAAAAATTGAATAATTGATATCAACTCGAATTTGAAATGAACTATTGAATTGATCTTAACTTACAATACAAGTAATAGTCACGAAAGGACTTTATGAAACAAATTAATTTTGTTTCACTGTTTGACTCAAATACTAAATCTGTGACACAGCTTAATATTTAACCCTAGCTTTTCTTTTAACAGCAAAATTAGATTAATTGGGGTTTTATCTAGTGATCCAAAATTCGAATTGATATCAACTATCGTATTGATATTTGAAATTCGAATCGATTCGAAAATTTCAAATCAATTCGAAACTAAATTGGTTACGAAATTCCGAAAACAAAATGATTTAAAAACTGAATGAAACTAAACAAAACTAATTTTTCAGCCATGCACAATACATCCTTAATACATACTCAAGCTCTCATTATTTTATAGAAAAAGAAAATTATGGAATTTGAAATGATGATTCCCCCCCCCCTCCCTCGTTCTATCTATTTACAAGGTACCACAATGAATGTTTCTGAGAACTCCCTCCTAGCAGATAAAAACATTTGTCATGGGGGGGCGTGGTCGACCACGGAGGGGTGAAGACGTGCCCTGGTAGAGCTCCACTCAGTGTCTCTGATATCGGGATACTTTGGGAGATATCTGCTGCTATTTTTGCTTTTTTGAGATCCCTGCGTGTCAGACCATCGGGTGAGTGTATTCCGGAGGCCGTGGAGCCCCCCCCCCTCCGGACCTGTGAGACTTTTGCTGACGGGGTTGTTACTTTACCTGTATAGTTGGCGGCCATCTTGCGGCCTACCCTCGGTGCCTAATGACTCTTTGGATTCCTGCTCCTTTGGGCCCGCTCCCGGTGGGGTGTTTGGCGTGGCGTGTGGAGGTGGAGGACCCACATCGCTCGGCCGAGCTGGATACCCGCCGGGTGGAGGAAGCGGGAGAACGTGGAGGCAGACGGCGGGGCAGCTCCCCTCGCCCCGCTGGGGAAGCGGGGGCCTTCTTGTCAGGCCTGGATGCGTGCCTGGCACTTCTCTCCGGAGACAAGGAGAGGCCACTATCAAAGGGAGACTGGCGGCGCATGATGGACTTGCTGCGGGCCCATCGGGGAGCGGTGGCTCCGTGCAGCGGAGGAGCCGGTGACGCCTCCCCTCTTGGGGTGCTGGATAGCAAGCAGGTCGTCGATGCGGTGGTGGATGTCTTAGAAGTGGAGCAGGTCCCGGACCCATCCTCAGAGGTATCCCCAGATCCGCCGGCTGGAAGTGCGCTGGACGGAGGCAAGATCTGGGCCTGCTCGGAGGCGGACACGGTGGATGCCGTCGCTCCCCCCGGGTCGACCGTGATGCTGACATGTGCTGAGCCCTCGAGAATGGCCGCCAAGGAGAAGCTGAGTTCCCCCTGGTGTGGCAGCGATACTGGGGAGTCTGTGGAGACGACCTGGCTGCGAACCACACGATCTGACCCTGACGAGGATGGGTGCTACAGAGATCCACTTTGCCTCTCTCATGTCCTGCTGGGAGCCTTAGTACCCGCACAGTTTCGAGACACGGGCTGAGGCTACTTTGCCCTGTCTGCTGTGATGTTTCCCCCGCACACGGAGACTTTCCATTCTGATGAGACCCCCTGTATGGGGATGTACCCCCCCCCCCTCAAGCTGAGATTGTTTGATTTTTGGTTCCCACCCCAAGCTGAGATTTTTACTTTAGAAAAATTTTGTTTGTCCTTTTCGCAAGTTGAGTTTTACCGCTGACATTTCTTTTTGATTCTGATATTTGGCCCTGCGAGTTCTCTCCTTCCCTTTCTTTGACTCAGAGACTCTTCGTCCACCATTTTATTTTCTTTTTTCCCGCTGTCATTCTCCGGCTGGGGATACATTTGAGACTTTGTCACGAGGACTTATGTTTCACACTGCTGTCACCTTGCTCCTTCATGGGCCTCTGCCATGCCAGCGATGGTGTTTCTTTCTCTCTCTCCCCCCCACCCCCTTTTTTTTTTTTTTTGTTTGTTTTGTTTCTTGGCACGTCGGGATGTCTAGAGGCGCTCCACTATGGCACCTACCATGGCTCTGGTTGCCATACTTGGCCCTCGGGCACCTGGGCCTCGTGACAATACCCTTCCACGGCCTCCCCCGGGAGCGAGCCGGGAAAGTCACAATACAGGCAGTTGCCGTTCCCTCTCCATCAAATTTATTTTGTTTTTCACTACCCCCCCCCCCTTTTCTTTTCTTCTTTCTTTTCTTTTTCTCCCTCTCATTACACCATTGCTGGCATGCGGTTGGTGTGGTTCGCGTCCTCTTCCCTTCATTCTTTTTATTTCTTTTCCTAAGTCGTCGTACTGCTGACCCCATTTTGACGATTGTTTTTGTCTTACTTCATTTATTTTCAATCGCTGATTGTACTGATGACATTCTTTCAAAATAAAAATTTTGAATAAAAAAAAAAAACATTTGTCATAATTTGGAGAACACCGCATACATAAAATATAATTCTCTCTTCACTGTTACAGGTCACACGAAATAAGGAGGGTGTCATTGTTCAAACTATAAATACGTTTTTTTTTAAACCGATCGAGATCGTGATCGCGTTGGGAGACTGGGAACTGGCCGATCGCCGCTGCAAAGTCAGGATGCGCTCAGCACGTTCGAGAGGACGCGCTGGGTATGTCCTGTGCAGCGATGTGGTTGCACCCCTTTTAACTCCTTCACTACAAAAATCAACTGTACACGATCTTCAAGGCTTCCTCTTGGTTCTCCAGTATCGAGGATATGGTGTTCCACAGGAGCAATGCAAAGGAATTTATTTTGCTTTTGGGCTCCAGAACATGCCCCTAAAGTTTTAGTACCCTGGGCACGATGCGCAAGGCGGCTAGCACTCTTTACATCCAGCTGGGGAATGTCTCTGACATCTGTCCAGCTGTTCCTGCACGGAGAACTGCAGTAACTCCTTTTGGCCAGCAGATGGCAGCATCGGTCTGCCAAATAGGTTAGTAAGGAATACATTGGAAATATTCCCAAATAGTTCTTACTGTATAAGATAATTTAAAATTATTTTTGAAAACCCCTTGTTCCTGATGGTGTTTTTCTGGAAAATTCCTTTGATAGTGAAGGGGTTAAAGCTCTATAGTTTCTCTTGTGTGCATTCTAGTTTTTTTTTATCTGAATGTTATCTTTGCCATAGCGGTAAAATTCCTTTTGGACCGTTATCGGTATTTGTTGTTAAACTTTGCGAATTCCGTTCCTAGAGATCTCTAGCGCTCCACTGGGCTTTTTGAGTTTCCTTGGTGTACCTGCAGAGTGATCGCTTGTTCCCCGAGGTTTGCATGCTCGCAGACACGACTACGTAACGACACGGCATGATTTCAAAGTCTGCTTTGGTTAATAAGATCGGTGTAGGCTGGTGATGAGAGACCTGTTAATATGTTGTGTTTACAGTTGACAGAAGCTATGAAGACCTGCAGTGGTTACTCAGCATGGCGCAGACAGACCCATTGCCGTATATTCGGTAAGTTGTGACCTACCTGCCCGATTCATGTCTCTGTCATGAACATTAATAAACGCTCTTTTAATGATTTTTTTTCCCTGTCTGTGGGGTATCTTCAGCTAAAATCCCCATAAGCAGGAGATCTGACCTCTTTATTATCTATCTTTATCACATTCTCCGTATCTGACACAAAGGCCATTTCTGCCTGTATGCTGATAATGCAGACCCTGTGTGACATTATGTAAGATGAGGAACACCATCTAGAGTTTAGTATCTTTCATTCCAGCAATATTTCTGTGAATAAATTATTACATGAAAAATTTAAAGGGACGCTACCACTTACATAAGCTGTAACTTTATTACGTGTGCATTAAAAAGACCAACACATTATAAAACACTTTATAAAACACATGCTGCTGTTTTTTTCTTTGTTTGAAGTAATTTCTTTTAAAAAGTAAAAGATAATTTTTATTTTTTTTCTCCTGTTTGCATTCTCTGGAGGTTTCCCATGCAACATTTACCAAAAGCTTTACTTTGTGGCTCTTCTATAGTATTTAACAGTAAATGAGGTGGAGGAGGGAATGTAGTTAAGGCTGCAGTTATTGTTCTCCAGGCTACATGAAATAAAAGTTGGCAGCTGAATGAAATGAGACAGGGAGCTTAAAAGTCTAATCTACCCCTGGTGATGTCCTTTGAATACATCCCACACAATACAATGATGTGAGTCAGTGACTGACCCAATCACTCCATTCTATGACCAAAGCCACACACAGTGAGTAGCGATTGATGGAAAGATACTGGGGGGGGGGGCAGTGTACAAAATATCACACAATGGAAGCACCCAGTGATACATATAGAGGAAAATATTTTCTGTTATCTCTTGATTCCATTTTATGCATTTTTCCCATGATGCAACATTTGCCAAAATCTTATGGTGAGTTTTACTTTGGCTGTGGTTTATCTTCTACAGTATGGGTTATATTACAAAGTTGGTGCTAACTTAACCAGAGCTGTTGTAAACTTCCATAGGCTATAATGGCTCTGGTAAGTTTACAACAGCTCTGGTTAAGTTAGCACCAACTATGTAATATGGCCCTATGAGTTTGAGGAGGGAATAATTAGCTACGGCTATTGTTCTCCAGTCTACCGGAGATGAGAGATGGCATCTGAATGAGCGGAGACAGGAATCTTAAAAGACTTCTCATCTACCCCCTGGTGACGTCCTTTAAATACATCCCACACAATACGATGATGTGAGTCGTGACTGACCCATTCACTCCATTCTATGACCAAAGCCACACAGTGAGGAGCAAGTGATGGAAAGATACGGGGGGGGGGGGTTACAGCACAAAATATCACACAATGGATGCACCCAGTGGCACATATAGAGGAAAATATCACACAATGGATGCACCCAGTGACACATATAGAGGAAAATATCACACAATGGATGCACCCAGTGACACATATAGGAGGAAAATATCACACAATGGATGCACCCAGTGACACATATAGAGGAAAATATCACACAATGGATGCACCCAGTGACACATATAGAGGAAAATATTCTCTTAACTAGGGATGCACCGATACTAGTATCGGTATCGGGGCCGATATTGCCGTTTGCACGAGTACTTGTTACTCGTGTAAACGGCCCGATACATCCCGCCGATACCGGAAGCCGGCGCTGGGCCGGCTTGCCGGTATCCGCGGGGCTGGGGAAGCTGGCCGCGTGCATGTAAAGCACGCGGCCAGCGTTCCCCTCCGGCGCGCCAAATACTCACCGTTCCTGAAGTTCCGGTCGCTGGGCAGTGATGCGGTCACGTGGCCGCCGGGCGCATCTGTGACGCGGCCTCCAGCCGAGAGGCCGTGTCACAGGAGCGCCCAGTGGCCGCGGGAACGCATCACTGCCCAGCGACCGGAACTTCAGGAACGGTGAGTATTTGGCGCGCCGGAGGGGAACGCTGGCCGCGTGCTTTACATGCACACGGCCAGCGTTCGAGCTGGGGGCCAATCCATGAGAGCTGGGGCAAATCCATGAGACCTGGGGGCAAATACATGAGACCTGGGGGCCAATCCATGAGACCTGGGGGCCAATCCATGAGACCTGGGGGCCAATCCATGAGACCTGGGGGCAAATCCATGAGACCTGGGGGCAAATCCATGAGACCTGGGGGCAAATCCATGAGACCTGGGGGCAAATCCATGAGACCTGGGGGCCAATCAATGAGACCTGGGGGCAAATCCATGAGACCTGGGGGCCAATCCATGAGACCTGGGGGCAAATCCATGAGACCTGGGGGCAAATCCATGTGAGCTGGGGCAAACCCATGTGAGCTGGGGGCAAACCCATGTGAGCTGGGGGCAAACCCATGTGAGCTGGGGGCAAACCATGAGACCTGGGGGCAAATCCATGAGACCTGGGGGCAAATCCATGTGAGCTGGGGCAAACCCATGTGAGCTGGGGGCAAATCCATGAGACCTGGGGGCAAATCCATGAGACCTGGGGGCAAATCCATGAGACCTGGGGGCAAATCCATGAGACCTGGGGGCAAATCCATGAGACCTGGGGGACATATCCATCAGAGCTGGGGCAAATCCATGTGAGCTGGGGGCAAGCCCATGTGAGCTGGGGCAAGCCCATGTGAGCTGGGGCAAACCCATGTGAGCTGGGGCAAACCCATGAGACCTGGGGGCAAATCCATGAGACCTGGGGGCAAATCCATGTGAGCTGCGGTCAATCTCATATAAATTTTTATGAGGTCTGTTCCTATTGGAAAGCGTCACATGACATTAAATAAAAGTATCGGTACTCGGTATCGGTGAGTACTTTTAAAAAGTATCGGTACTCGTACTCGGTCTTAAAAAAGTGGTATCGGTGCATCCCTACTCTTAACTAAACATACAAGAGAAAAACAAATCACATATAAGAAATCAGCAACATAAAATAAACACAATAAGGACATTGCATTTTTTGGTGGTACCGGCCCTTTAAAAATGAGCAAATTTACATTATTTTGGTCTCAGAACAACAATCTCTGCACAATTTCTACTTACCGTATATTTATTATTTAACTTTGCATCCCATGTTTCAAATAAACGTTACAAAATAATTTTTTATTCACTAAAAAGTGAATGGCAGTGAATGGGTTAAACAGGGATCCTAGGGAGAACTGCCTAATCTAATGCCGGGAAATAGGGCAGGCGAACACGGTCCTGCAAAGAGAGGGCTGCGTGGCCGCTGGCTTGAATCCGCCTCCAAGCCGCATCCTGTAAATCCGTCGTCTCACACTAGATGGGGTTTAAGCGTTGCCGTGAAGTGGAGTTTACACATTTGGTCTTTTGTGCGCGCGTGTTTAGCCATTGGATAAATAAAGTATACTATAAGCAGATTTGATCATGAATAGGTCTGTTGAGCAGCGGGGGGGGGGGGGGTGGCGTGTTCCCTCGCCCCGCTCTGAATTTCTGTAATTATATAATCCAGATGCTGGTGATGTCAGGGGAGGCAGATTGCTGCCAATCGCTGCTCTGTGGCTCCACTGTTACAATCTATTGTGTGATTTGATTTTCTCCAGAGAACGTATACACATTATCTGCTCTTTACCCCCTGACCATCATTTCAAGAGCTTCATTGTGTCCCTGGCGTTTCAGAATCACATACAATGCAGCGAACGCTGATTCCTCATTTTTGCGTGACATATCACAATGTTTATTTTCATGGGGATTTCTAAACGGTTATCCCGGAGATGCAGTAATGGAGACCGCAATCATCGCGTTATTCTTAGTGAAGCAGACGGGGGTTTTTGTGGGGGTTTTTCAGGGGGGGTGTTCTGGTCCTGAGTGCTAGCGCTATATAAAAATCATACGTTTCTACAGATTTTCAGGACTTTTTAATATAAAGGATATTTTCATGTATTCTTTTTATAGATTTTTGTTCTAAAAACTGAAGAAATTTCATATCGAGATCGTGATAACAAAGCGGCGGCAAAAGCAAACGTATTGCGTTTATAAGATGAATTAAAGGCTATAACCAAACCAAGGCATAAAAAGCATGTCCCATGTTCGGAGTGGAGTGTGCAGTGAGTGAAGGTGCCACAGTGGTCAGGGATGCTTTCTGCCCTGCGCGAGGGAGGCTGTTCTGCCCTGCGCGAGGGAGGCTGTTCTGCCCTGCGCGAGGGAGGCTGTTCTGCCCTGCGCGAGGGAGGCTGTTCTGCCCTGCGCGAGGGAGGCTGTTCTGCCCTGCGCGAGGGAGGCTGTTCTGCCCTGCGCGAGGGAGGCTGTTCTGCCCTGCGCGAGGGAGGCTGTTCTGCCCTGCGCGAGGGAGGCTGTTCTGCCCTGCGCGAGGGAGGCTGTTCTGCCCTGCGCGAGGGAGGCTGTTCTGCCCTGCGCGAGGGAGGCTGTTCTGCCCTGCGCGAGGGAGGCTGTTCTGCCCTGCGCGAGGGAGGCTGTTCTGCCCTGCGCGAGGAAGGCTGTTCTGCCCTGCGCGAGGGAGGCTGTCCTGCCCTGCGCGAGGGAGGCTGTTCTGCCCTGCGCCGGTGCACTGTTAGGCTGCTAACCATTTTCTTGCCAATACCAGTTTCCCTTTTTAACCATTCCCCTGCCAGCCGCCACTGTAACCCTACGTGGAGAGGTATCTGACGGCGCATCACATAGTCTGTAAAAATAATTGTGAGTCAGCAGAGGTTAATCGTCAACTCCTCCGTGTGCCGGCAGCAGTGAAGGCAAAGCTTGGCACCCCAGGTGTTTCAAAAACACATGTCCCATGATGCTTAGTCACACTTCTGGCTGAGGATTGTGGGTCATATAGTTCATAAACATCTGGGGTCTCAAGGTTCGCCATCACTGGCCTTAAGTGCTCCTCTAAAATACAGCATGATCCTAAAATTTCCCAGGGCCCCTTTACAAGGCTCACCCTAATTCAGGCCAGAATCTCTGGTGTACAAACGCAGGACAACAGAAGAGGCCATTATTTCATTTACTGCTTTGACCTGGCTTGTTGGGGTTTTTTGGGGGTTTCTTTAGGGGGAGGGGGTTGGGGTGTCCCATAAACATTGAACAGAATTGAAACCAGTCACCCTTCTTGTTAGACATCACGCACCAGCCTCACCGGAGCTGTCACTGGAGACTGCGAGCGGCTGGTAAGACTGCAAGCTTTGTTACACGCTCGCTGCGGCTAATGACATCATATATTATGCAATCGGGGATGACAGAATCCCTACTGAAAGAGAAATTACCCCGAATTATAGCCAAGTGCCGGGAGCGACCTGCGCTAATCCTCAACTTCATTTCTGAAAGCCCGCTTTCTCGTGTTATTAATGACACAAATGGTTGTTTTGTGTTAAAATAGTTGGCTCATTAGGTACGAAATCCAGTACATTAATTTTTCAGTGACAAGATGTCAAACTTATTAACCTCATTCACTGCCAAGCTCTTCCTGGTGGGAAAATATTACTTGAAACATGGAGTGTGACGTTAACAATTAAATATAGGGTAATTAAGAAATCTAGCTCAGAGATTGCTGTTCTGAGATGGTTAAAAAAAAAAAATGTCTATTTTCTCATTTAAAATTTTTCAGGTATTTTTATCCTTCCCAGAAATATTGCTGAGATGACAGGTTCTAAACTCTAGATGGCGTCCTTTATCTCACACACAATTTCACACGGGGTCTGCATTATCAGCATTCCGGCAGAAATAGCCTTTGTCTCAGATGCAGTAAATGTGCTGCAGACAGATAATAAAATGGTGAGATCTCCTGCTTATGGGGATTTGTAGTGATCATAATGAGATTATTAGCAATGCAATATCTGTATGTGCTGCATAATGCCTGTGTATGTCAATTACAGCAACACCTTGTATCTGTATGTGCTGCATAATGCCTGTGTATGGAAATTACAGCAACACCTTGTATCTGTATGTGCTGCATAATGCCTGTGTATGGCAATTACAGTAACACCTTGTATCTGTATGTGCTGCATAATGCCTGTATATGGCAATTACAGCAACACCTTGTATCTGTATGTGCTGCATAATGCCTGTGTATGTCAATTACAGCAACACATTGTATCTATATGTGCTGCATAATGCCTGTGTATGGCAATTACAGCAACACCTTGTATCTGTATGTGCTGCATAATGCCTGTGTATGGCAATTACAGCAACACGTTGTATCTGTATGTGCTGCATAATGCCTGTGTATGGCAATTACAGCAACACCTTGTATCTGTATGTGCTGCATAATGCCTGTGTATGGCAATTACAGCAACATCTTGTATCTGTACTGTACAGGGATTTACACTCATTATACCCCCCTGAATCCTATTCCTGTACAGCAGCGACTGACCCCAGAGCTCTCCCTGTATTTTGCTGTCTCACTGACTGCTGTAATGCAGCAGTAAAGTTTCTGACCTTTGCTACAATGGGTGTGAGAGCTGCTCCTTGTAGCTTGTTTACAGTAAGCTAGGGTGAAAATGAGAGAGATAAGACGGTGGATTTATTCACAGGGGACTCCCTAATCTCGCATTAAAAAGGTATGAACATTTAGTCTTTTTTGATAGAAAATCTTAAACTTAGAAACAACTAGCTTTTATGATCTATTCCATAATTATTATCTTGTGTTCATTTGCATTTTCTAACGTATGATATTATATTTTATTGCAAGCCGGGCTCCATAAATTGGCCCAGAGACACAGTGCCTGTCTTTATCACCATAGAAATATTACACTGATGCAAACCTGCAAAGTCACACGATTTTCCCTGAGATCACACGGCAGCCCTACACTGCCTCCCAGTTCTCAGGAAGCCTGAGGGGTAAAAGCACCTCGGGCACCTGTTTATTGGTGTTCGGCCGGGGTCAGATGAGCCTTTTTTAGAGCGGATGGAATGTCCATGAGCGTGAACGTCCCTTCCACTCTGATGCCAGTCTGGCCGCCTCGCTGAGCGCAGTTAATGCGCTCAGCGCTACAAAGCTCCACCCTCCTATGGACAATCGCGCTTTGCAGCTCCATCGAACGCGCGTCGTAGCGTTTCGGCAGGGAGGCTTTCAGCATGTCTGCAATTTGTGCACGCACTACAGCGTCTGGCTGGCCCCGTCGCTACTTCACAACGCAGCGATGGACGATGGGCGGCACGTTCCGGCCTTAACGGAATAAAATCAGTTTTGATTGTGTCCCTGAATATTGTGTTTATAAGAGGTCATACAACATATTTTTTCATGTGGAAATAAATAAATCGCTATTTCTAGTTGTGAGGAGCGCATCGCTCAGGTTCCGGTGCCCAGGGACCGAAGCACCTACAATCACAATTCTTACAACAACAAAAAAAAAAACATAAATTGTGCAATTTTCTTTTCTTTTATTCCTATAATAGTTTTATTTCAGAATATGTCAGATCTATTTATGGATCTATTTCACGTCGCTATCATGAGTAATGTGTTTGTTTATGTGTATCCTGACGGAGACGCTCTGTTATAATACTGTCTGCCAGTGCTAAGTACAGACCTTTGCATTGTTTATAGTGGTTTTGCAATCAGTGGTTTGAAAACAGGAATTTTATTTCCGCTCATTCTTCTATTTTCACATTAACCACTTAATAATAGATTTTCCCATTTTCGGTGTTTTGTTGACCAGGCGGGATAAGTGGATCTCTATTGGATTCTCTTTAAATAGCTGCTCTCTTGTATTAGTTTTTTTTTGTAGGTGTCTACTCTGGTTTTGGTGACTCTTGAAAAAGCCGTCATAAAGGCGAAACGCGTCGAGGCATGCATTTTTAACAGTGTGTTCTCTACTATTTGTCCTAATTGGGTTTGAGCATCCTGGCTTGATTGTGGCAGATTCTCTGGTGTGAGATGGTTAGCAGTATAACGGTACAGACAAGTAGCGGGTATAGTAGGCAGCACGAACTGCCGAGGTACTAGCCAGTTGCGGTATACGCGCCCTTAGTGCTGATACTAAATAACATGCTTTGCTGAATAGACATTTTGGCTGATTCCTCTATGAGGCGTATATGATGTCAGGGTTGCACGTAACGAAGGTAGTGTTGGAACCAATATGCAAGACGTACCTTGTCATGAAGCGGCAGGAGAGCTGAGCGATATCTGCCAGACAGGAATTGCAGGTGCACCGCAGGCAGCGTAGTCGTTATTCCGGGCAGAGGTCGAAGGATTAAAGCAGGCAGCGTAAACGTTATTCCAGGCAGAGGTCGAAGGATTAAAGCAGGCAGCGTAATCGGTATTCCAGGCAGAGGTCGAAGGAGTAAAGCAGGCAGCGTAGTCGTATTACAGGCAAAAGTCAGGATCACGGTCAATAGTAAACAAAGATTCTCTCGCAACAGACTAGAATAAACTAGTACCGAACTCTTGGACAAGCGACTCTTTATGGGGAACCTCCGGGGCAGTCTCTGATGACGTGTGCGCCGCCGTCAGCTGTTCTAAGCGTTCCGGCGTCTGGCGTTCACTGTTAGCCCGGAAAGGCGCGCGCATGCGCGGTCCACTCCGCATCCTGGCCACGAGGGAGGAGGAACGATGGACGCCACGAGCGCCGTAATGCCCAACAACGCCCGGGACCGGAGCACCATCCAGGGGTCGCGGTAGGAAACCCTGACATATGATCATAGTAGGCGTTCGATAGCACCCTGGCAGAGCTGACGAATCGGCCGTCCATTATTTGATAAACTATACTCTGTTGTTTCCAGTTGCCACATCCCCCAAGGTTGCCGCTATTTACCAAATAGCTCTATGTAACCCTGTTTTGGCAGTGTTCTCCATCTATTATGTGTGTTTTAAAACCTGTATGTCGGTTTTTCCATAAAATGTTATAATTTTTTTTAAGATCTGCATATCCTTCTTTTTTGTAAGTGTACCTACATATTTTATATACCTACATATTTTTTTTTTTTTTTTGAAGCAGGCACTTTTCTTGTGACACCCTTTGTATTCTCATAAAAAATGAAGTATTAATAGAATGTTAACAGTTAAAGCAAGATATTTTTTTTTCCTTTTTATGTAAATATCTCTGCCCAAGTAGTGCAGCTAATGAAATGTACCTGCATTATCTGAATATACTTAAAGGAACACTCTACTCCAAAAATCACCCCCCCCCCCCCCGTTTTTTTTATCCTAACCTATCCCTATTCCCTTAACAAATCTTTCCTTTTTTTTTCTGTTTCCAGCGGCGTTTTTTTTTTTTTTATATATATATACTCCCCTCCCTCCTCTTCCGCTCCCGTCCTTCTTCTTGGCTTCTGGTTTACGTGAGATGCGCGCCTCTCACATAAGCCAGCCAATCGGCAGGCTTCCTCCCGGCTCCCTCTGAGGATTAGTGTTGCGCGCAAGAGGATGCGCGCAAAACACTAACCCTCAGAGGGAGCCGCCAGCTTCTGCGGTGAGTTGGAGACGTCATCCTGCTGAAAGCGCGATGACGTCTCCTACTCGGCAAAAGTCGGCAGAAGCGGGAAATATGATTCCCGCTCTGCTGACTGACAGCTGGGAGGGCGGAGTAAAGTTCTCCGCCTCTCTCAGCTGTTTTCAGCTGATCGGCTGAGCGGAGGGAGGGGGGACAGAGGGCAGGATGCTCCGGGCATCATGACCACCTAAAATAGCTTAGGTGGTCATGTTGCTTAGAGTATCCCTTTAAGAACATACAGGGTTATTCAGAGAAAGGTGAAAAACAGGAGAAGAGAACAATCTAGACCAAATGGTTGATTTGGAAAGTGAGATAAATGGGAGAATTTTTCTGGTTTGGCTATTTAGACCTAGAATTCACTTTTCCAGTCATTCACCTTTCTCTGAATAGCCCTGATAGGTTCTTCTCTGCCGACATATTCGTTCGGCCCATCTAGTCTGCCCAATTCTATGGATACTTCCCCTGGATTTATCTTATTTAGGATAGCCTTATGCCTATCCCATCCCGGCTTAAACTCAATCACTGGTTTAGCCTCTACCACTTCTACTGGAAGGCTGTTCCATGTATCCACCACCCTCTCAGTAAAATAATACAAACTGACATTACTTTTAAATCTTTTCCCCTCTAGTCTAAGACTATGTCCTCTTGCTTTGCCTCTCTAATCTGAGACTGTCTTTGTTTTGCCCCTCTAATCTAACACTGTCATTTTGCTTTGCCCCTCTAAGACTGTCCTCTTGCTTTGCCCTCTAATCTAACACTATGTCCTCTTGCTTTGCCCCTCTAATCTAAGACTGTCCTCTTGCTTTGCCCCTCTAATCTAAGACTATGTCCTCTTGCTTTGCTATTTTGTTTTCTTTTAAATATACTCCCTTCCTCTACCTTGTTGATTCCCTTTACGAATTTAAATGTTTCTATCCTCTCTCCTCTGTCTCGTCTTTCTTCCAAGCTATACTCTCCCTACTACTTGTCCTGTCTTCAGGAATGCCCCATATGTCTGGGATTCCAATCAACTGTAGAGTAGAGCAATATAGGCGAAATACTCCAACAATGAAGTGCATGATTTAAATCTTAAATACTGTAAATTTCCCTCGACCCAGAGAGCAAAGAATAGGTTCATGAGCGCACCAAGAACTGGCAATGACACTAGTGGCCTGCCCTTCAGTGAGTCCCCACTCAGGTCTCTTTAAGGTTTCAGCTCGATGACGCTTTTACAGCGTATACAATCCTATGTAAAACTGTCTGCTTCCACCTAGAAGGGTGACAAGACCTGAAATGCCAAGGAAGCCTCCTCTGTATGAGCGATACAGCAACCCTCAAGGATCATTTCGGCCTTGGATGGGCTGGGCTAAGGAGAGTTTATCTACGTTTCTTGGCCCCCCGTGCAAAGGCTCCATGGTTTACCCTGGTTCACCATGTAGGGTTGTGAAGAACAAAGAATAGGATTTTGGGAGCACTGTACCAAAAAGGTGGTCTCGATTCCCCTCTTGTCGGTAACCAGGGTCTGCTCAGGTGAAATATTGGTACAGGCCAATAACCTTTTGCAGGGCCTTGTTACCTAATGTATTCCGTCCGAGCCGCTGTGTTAGTGAGTCTCGACTGAATATTTGGAAGAGGCTCGCATATAATTGCAGCTGCGTGCCACTGTGGGTTTTGGCTTCTGGAGTCCATAGAGCTCCACTGAGCCAACGCGACCCTACGTGACCTTGCGTATGGGTTGTCATGGTGAGGCTGCAGGGGAAACTTGGTATTATTTGCCTATAGTGTTCAGCTACTTGTGGCCGGAGGGAACGATGGATCATGCTGCCCTCTGCACCAAGGGGTCAGAAGTCACACAGTTACATAGGCTGAAAAAAGACATGCATCCATCGGGTTCAGCCTTTCACATATTACCTACTGCTGTTGATCCAAAAGAAGGCAAAAAAAACCCAGTCTGAAGCGCTCGCCAATACACACTGGGAAAAAATCCCTTCTTGACCCCAGATGTCGTCAGATTTCTCCTTGGATCAAGAAGCTTTTACCTCCATATTAAATTTTATGACCCTTAATATTATGTTTTTGCAGGAAGTCATCTAGTCGTTGTCTGTACAGTCTCTGACCCAACCACCTCAACAGGCAGAGAATTCCACAGCTTTATTGTTCTCACCGTAAAATAACCCTTCCTATGCTTTAGGCTGAATTTCCTTTCGTCCAGTCTAAATGGGTGACCTCGTGTCCTGTTAATGGGTACATGTGTGACACTTAGTGATAGAATTGTCAAAATAGATGGATAACAGCCAAATCAACTTCAGCTATATGTAACGAAGTATTCAGATGGTGCAAGGGGGTAACCCAAATTTATGTCAGATCGGTGATGGTGGATACAAAGTATATTAAAATTGAACTTTTATTGAATTAGAAGGACCAGACGGACATTTACACTTTGGACCACTAGGGGGCACCAAAGGAAAAGAAACGGTGAAAATCAAGCTCTGGATGAGCTTGAAGAGAATTAAAAAACAAACCTGTGTATCAGAGCTGCCTGGAACTGCAGGGAAACTTAGACTTGTATTTGTTAGTACATCTAACGTGGAAAGACCCAATAACATTGGAAGGGTCTCTCATATAATTATGTCATTGATTCCCACGTTAGCAGAGGATATGGAATGTGTATAGCAGGGATTACTATGTTGAGGGAGGCAGACTAGATAGAGCCCGTTTTGATCCTACATTAGATTGCTGCATAAGCAGAGACAGGTGAGCCTTCAAGGGTTCACTGGGTATGGAAAAGTCTGGAAATAGTCTGTTTGCAGTTAAGCAGGTAATCTATCTATTAGACTAGTAGAGACCCTTAGAAGGGTGAGCAGATTGTGACAGCTACTGGAGAATTCCACAGAGGGAGGTAGCTAGCTTGGATTGCACTTAAAATAGTCCTGTTAATGAATAGGTTTCCAGACGATGGTTTATAATGGCCACGTATATATTTATATAAAGGTATCAGATCCCCTCTAAGCCCCGTACATATTTATATAAAGGTATCAGATCCCCTCTAAGGCCCCGTACATATTTATATAAAGGTATCGGATCCCCTCTAAGGCCCCGTACATATTTATATAAAGGTATCGGATCCCCTCTAAGGCCCCGTACATATTTATATAAAGGTATCGGATCCCCTCTAAGGCCCCATACATATTTATATAAAGGTATCAGATCCCCTCTAAGGCTCCGTATATATTTATATAAAGTTATCAGATCCCTCTAAGGCGCCGTTTCTCTAAACTAAACAGGTTTAAGCTTGTTAGTCTTTCCTCATAACTTAAATCTTCCATTCCCCTTATTAATTTAGTCACCCGTCTCTGCACTTTTTCTAGCATTAAGCCGTGGATTTATATTTTTATTAAGTGATTTTGAAAATGTAAAATCACTTAAAACCAGGCTGTGAGAGTCGTTCTTATATTAGGAATACTAGATCAAGAGAACAGCGAAGTACGTCGGAATAGCTTGCCGTAATTACTGGCTTGTATACACAGTATAGGGGCTGTTAAAGAGACCCTGCCACGAACATCAGTTGTAACTAGATTACTTGTCCATTACACAGAAAACCACCTTATAAAACACATTATGCAACACAATCTGCTGGGCTTTTTTTTTCTTTGTTTGAAGTAATTGCATGTAAAAGGGAAAATAAAGTTATTTTTTTTTCTATCTCCTGTTTCCTTGTGCATTTTTCCCATGATGCAACAGTTACAAAAATCTATGCAAAAGTTTTACTTTACACCTGTGGTTTAGCTTCTAACAGTCAATGAGGTGAGGAGTAAGGCTGGTGTCAGACGAGCGTAGTGTTCACGTCCGTGATTGCGCCTAAAAGTACGTCCGTGATAGCATGAAAGAAAGTCCATTGGAGCCTGACACATGAAGTACGTCCGCACTGAACTGCGGACGCACAACGGCCGCGGCAAACGGACGCAGGTTAGGCAAGAACGTAATACTGCTAGAACGGACGTGCGGAGTGCGCTGCGTCCACAACGTCCGCATAGCTTTGTGTGTGAGTGATGGAACGTGGTCAGACGGACTGCATTTATACGTCCAGCATTTTTGACGGACAGAATGTTTTTTCATTGTAATTTATTTTTCCCTGCTACATCCGTCAAAAATAACTTCAGTGAAAAAACGGACTGTGTGACCACTACTGCGTCATCCGTACTGACGATGTCCGTACTGCACGGACGTACAGCCCGTAGAAATCACGCTCGTCTGACCCCAGCCTAAATGTTTAGATATGGCTGCAGGAGGTCTATTGTAATCCATGCTACCAGAGATAAGATCTGGCTGCTGAATAAAATAAAACTGGGAATTTAAAAGACTTCTAATCTACCCCTTGGTGATGTCCCTTGAATACATCCCACACAATACAATGATATCAGTGATAGACCCATTCACTCCATTCTATGGCCAAAGCCACACAGTGAGGAGCAAGTGATGGAAAGATACTGGGGGGGGGGGGCAGTTTACAACACAAAATATCACGCAATGGATGCACCCAGTGATACGTATAGAGGAAAATATATTCTTAACTAAACATACAAGAGAAAAACAAAGCGCATGTAAAATATCAGCAACATCAAATAAACACAATAAGAACATTTCATTTTTTTGGTGGTACTGGCCCTTTAAATGTGCAGTTAGGGCTTAAGAGACACTAATTCTGATTCAAGCAGAGCTTGCAGTAAGGTCCGTAATAGGACCTAGTGTGTCCCCACTCAGGTCTCATAATTAGGTTTTGCTCGAATGTGCCTTTACAGAATAGATTATACCAGTTGCAAAGCGACCTGCTTCCATATGGCTCCGACCAATTTATTTATTTATAAAGTATTTTACCAGGAAGGATACATTGAGATTTCTCTCCTTTTCATGTATGCTTTACCTTAAAACATAGTTTGATGCGTTTTAGTAGCCGTCACTTGATCAGCATTGCAGATATACATAAAATTCATACATATGATCCCGTCTGGTAACGATTCTCATAGCGCCCACTTTCTATACATTGTTATGTCATTCGTATTGTTATTTTATTTTTTTTATTAGATTTTCTATCGCTTTTTCATGTATTGTTATTTTATTTTTTTCATTAGATTTTCTACGTATTGGTTTTGTTATTTTATTTTTTTAATTCGATTTTCTATCTGTGTTTCATCCATTGGTGTTATTTATTTTTTATATATTTTCTATGTTTTTCATGCATTGATATTGTTATTTAATATTTTTTTTGTTAGATTTTCTGTTTTTCATGCATTGGTATTGTTGTTTGATTTTTTGTTAGATTTTCTATCTCTTTTTCATGCATTGGTATTATTTTTTTTTTGATTTTCTATCTATCTGTTCTTCATGTATTGTTATTTTATTTTTTTCATTCGATTTTCTGTGTTTCATGCATTGGTATTGTTATTTTATCTGTTTTTCATGCGTTGGTTTGGCTGAGCTGCTCTTTGTGACCATAATCTTTGTTTCTTTCCTTTTTTTTATGTTTTTTCAATCCACGCAGTATCGATTTTAATTCGCATGTGAATATCTCGTCTGCTAACGAATAACTAAAACACCAATGCTTTATCTAACCTGCTTTGTTCCAGGCACAAGATCTTCTACATGCTGGCCAAGAACCCCCCATTCACAAAGAACACAGAGTCTCCATTGTGTAACGAAGCCCTGGTGGACCAGCTCTGGAAACTCATGAACTCAGGTAGTCATCAAACACTTTCTTGCACCTCTGGGACGGTCTATTATTTATTCTTCTAATTACCTTTTTCCCAGTGAGTTTGTATTAAATTCGGGAGGGGGGACATCTTCTGCATAGGATGTAGCAAAAGTTTAGGACAACATATTGATTCTAAGAGATTCTCTTGCGCAGAGGAGGGTCCATTGGCATTTTGCTTTTGAAGTGATCCTCGTGGGAGGGATAAGACTGATGTATTTGGACGGGGTCAGACATGCGTTTTTGAGAGCGGAAGGAACGCCCTTGAGAGTGGACATTCCTTCCACTCTGACGGCCGTCTGGTCACCTCGCTGAGCGCAGTTTTTGTGCTCAGCACTGCAAGGCTCGATCCTCCTATGGACGATAGCGCTTCAACGGGGGAGGCTTTCAGCAGAGCCGCAGCACGCCCGCTGTAGCATGCGCAATTCGTGCGTGTGCTACCGCGTGTGGCCGGCCCCGTCGAACCATCACAACGCTGCGGCAGACATCAGGAGGCACGTCCGTACAGGCGCACGTAGTGTTCTCGTCTGACCCTGGCCTTCATGGTGTAGGATTCCTCTCTGAGGCACAGATAAGCTAAAACACCTCGAGACCCAAGTGGCACCCACCGAAGGACACGGTACAGCTCATCCAAACTCTTATCTTCTTTCCCATTCTCATGAAGTTTGTTGAAACGTTATTATATCCTTCTCTTATTTATAAAGTGCCGACATATTCTGCAATGCAGTGCAATAAAAATACAGACAGTGACCCTAAAAGCAGAAACAGTAATACGGAGGAGATTGAGAAAAAGAAAACAACAATCAGGACAAGTAGATCTGACAGCCCTTTAGTCCATCGGACAAGCAGATTGTTTAATAATTTCCACACTCCTGCTCTTGCTATAATCCATGCCATAGATACCCCTTGATCCAAAAAATACATATATGATGCATTAATTCTCTGTCTGGTGCAGCCCTGTAATTAATTGCTTTAGAACATGGCAATAAGACATTTTATTACAATTTCTGTAATGTATACGTAAAGCATTTTCTAATGCGCAGAGCATTCCTAAAACCTTTATAATGACTAACCGTATGAGCAAAACCTGGAGCTGGCATCATCTTTAGACAATCTATATGGGGAATGTGGCACAGGGGCTCCGGGATGCAGTTCTTTGAATTGCTGTGATGCGCAAATGGCCTCTGCAATATGAAACATAACCAATTATAGTGTGGAGGCTTTTTGTCCTCCACCACAACCCTTTTAAGTACTATATATATATATATATATATTTATTTTATTTTTTTAACCATGAATTGAGTGTTTTTCTGTGTTTTCTAAAAGTTTAATCAGAGCCGGGTCACTTGTTTTTGGATTAAACTTAGTTTAAGGTCGACCTCAATTTTACTTTTATGAAAATTGCGGAATCGGCATTATTTTTTTATTATTATTAAGCTCCCTGGCGGGCTGATTCTGGCATATTTTATGTGTCCGAATCGTTACAATTTATTTGGCCCCCTAGTGGTATTAGAGTATGGCTTAGGGTTAAATGCATTGCTGAAAGTGTTAACCCCGAGTCACACTTGGGCTGGATACATACCTGTCCCCGCGCTCCCTCTCTGTCCCCCGCAGTCACCTCCGGACGATCACAACGTCCTACTTCCTGGTTCCATTCTCGCGAGAAGGGAAGCAGGACGCCGCAATCGCCGGAGGAGAATGCGATCGCAGAGGTCAGCGAGGGAGCGCAGGTACAGGTATGTATCCAGCCCAAGTGTGGCTCGGGGTTACCGCTTTCAGCATTGAAATTTAACCCCGAGCTACACTCGGGAAAACCGTCAGGGAGGTTAAAGCATTGGTCCGAGCACCGGTATAGCAGAACCATGATGTTCAGTCAGAGTCTGTCAGACCCAACCTGTAGGCTCTAATCTGCAATGCTCGGACACATGGCTCCGCCGTTTTACTAAAATCAAGGAATCTGGATTTTTAAACATGGATTCGAGCATCAGCAGAGCTGACGGGTTCGGCTGGCGCCTGCCAAGACTGTAGGTCCTGCTGTACTTATCTTCATACAGTCTGCTGTTTAAAAAACCAATCTAGATGCCTCGATTTCCTAAAATTGAGGTTGACCTTAAATTCGATATGATCATAAAAATGGGGGGGGGGGATCGCCCTCTCTAATTTTCATTCTAACACATGAAAGATTTCCCTCGCAGTGCGCCCTCGCAGTTGTAGAACATTTTGGCAAATGTTTTTTACACTCGAGGTTTGGCACAAACCAACCTGCTTTCATCACGTTCTAGCTGGTGGGGAGGTTGGCCTCATTTTTTATTTATTTTTTACTCCAGCTTTGCATACGTGAGAAACCAGGGGTGAGGATCTCGATCAGAGGTCGGCAACCTTGGCCCTCCAGGTGTTTTGAAACTTCATTTCTCATGAGTCTCTTCCAACCTAATGAGGGGCGGAGGATCCTGGGTGGTGTAGTTCCAAAGCATCTGGAGGGCCAAGGTTGCCGACCTCTGATCTAGAGGAAAGCTATAGCACAAACGATCCAACCATGGCAACGGTTCAGCTCTGACGCGTGAGTAGGGGGGAACCGCTGGGCTGCATTAATCCCTCCAAGCTGCGATCCAGTGTAAACACTTGTTTCTGAAGCAATTCATTGATCAGCATATGCATTTAACCACAGTTTATGAATCCCAGGAGATGCCACACACAGACTGCAAGGGGGGGGGCTCCTCCTCTGGGGGGAACTCGGTCCTGTTTTTCTGACTTGAGTTCCTGTCAGGATGTGTGAAAGAGATATTCAAGCCCTTCATGTAAAGAGGGGTCCTGAACCTTATTGTAAATCGCGTGGCAGCGAATATGCCTTCATACGGCCAGAGCCAAATGTGTATTTTGTTCCCTGTGGGGGTGGGGGGCAGATAAAAGATCACACACATGTACCACATCCAGCTTACATATACTTTACTTTTCTTGTCTTGAAACGAGTCCGCTCAGATTTACGATCAGTTTTGGGATAATGTATGGTTATAATTAATTAATTTGGCACCCTTAGCCTTTATTTAAAGGGACAGTACAGCTTACATCAGCTGTAACAAGATTACTCGTGCATCACAAACAAAACACATTATAAAACACATACTTGAAAACGAGAGAAATCTCAATGTATCTTTCCTGGTAAAATCCTTTATATATAAATAAATAACATGCTGTTTTTTTCTTTGTTTGAAGTAATTCCATGTAAAAAGGAAATATATATATTTATATCTCCGTCATTTAGATTTTTTTCCCATGAGGCAACATTTACCAAAGGTTTTTCTTTACTTCTGTGGTTTACCTAATCTATGGTATTTAACAGTTTAACAAGATGGAGGAGGGAATGTTTAGTTAAGGCAGCAGGGAGTGTATTGTGTGGTGTAGGCTACCTGAGATAAGAGCTGGCAGCTGAATGAGATAAAACGGGGAGCTTAAAAAACTTCTAATCTACCCCCTGGTGATGTCCTTTGAATACATCCCACACACTACAATGATGCGAGTCGATTACTGATCCATTCACTCCATTCTATGGCCAAAGCCACATAGTGAGGAGCAAGTGATGGAAAGATATTGGGGGGGGGGCAGTTTACAACACAAAATATCGCACAATGGATGCACCCAGTGACACATATAGAGGAAAATATCACACAACGGATGCACCCATTGACACCTATAGAGGAAAATATCGCACAATGGATGCACCCAGTGACACATATAGAGGAAAATATCACACAACGGATGCACCCATTGACACCTATAGAGGAAAATATCACACAATGGATGCACCTAGTGACACATATAGAGGAAAATATCACACAATGGATGCACCCAGTGACACATATAGAGGAAAATATCACGCAATGGATGCACCCAGTGACACATATAGAGGAAAATATCACACAATGGATGCACCCAGTGACACATACAGAGGAAAATATTTTCTTAAATAAACACACATTAAAAAAACAACACATGTAAGATATCAGCAACATCACATAAACCCAATAAGGACATTTCATTTTTTGGTGTTATTGGCCTTTTATTACTAGGGGCTTGATTTTTTTTTTTTTCAGCCCAGTTGATGAAATCACTGGTGTCTCCTTTTTTGATGATTTTCGGTTTGCAAAATCTTCTAAACATAAGTTTTCATTTAATAAATGTTCCATTGGTGCACACCCTAATGTAACGGGCTGCGTCCTCCAGAGGGTGTCTCTATTAAACTGTGTAAATGATGGAAAGGTAAACCTATTAAAAAACATACATTCCATATCATATAGCCAGGCTCAGCGACAACAAGAAACGCAAAGCAAGCGGCACCAATAATCCTGAAATTCAACGTATACTGCTTCTCTATAGGTCTTTACAAGTGCACTGCCCTGGGGGTGCATGAAAAGACCAACGTTTCCACCATGAAGCCTTCCTTTGCTGATGTTTTGTATCACTTTATAAGCTCTTTTTTTGTTTTCCATTCTTTATTTTTCATGCAGAAAAGTACATTACATAGCGCCATCACATGCAATATAAGGTACCACCGATACGCCGTCTGTAATGTGTTTATGATACGAGATTAGAGAGAGGAGACCCACCCAGCCACGGAATCTCCCCATTATTAAATGATTATCTTTTTACACTTTATTTTTCTTGTTTCACATCTCACTCACACTTTAATTCCCTGTATTTGCGCATATAACAAAGGCCTGCGAATTACAAACCAACGCCATGTTGACTCTGTTGATGGCACTTTGTCATGCAGCGGAGGTTTACACACATACGTCCTCTTTTGAGCCCAGACACGTTGGGCTGCCATAACGCTTAGCGACGTCACACCTGGGTACGAAGATGGTGCCTGAAGTTTTACATTTGAGCTATTAAACACAGCTGGCGGATAAAAAGTAGCTCTCTAAACAAGGCCTCGAGCGGTGGAACGTAGGGCAGGGAACGGCAATCTTGACCCTCCAGATGTTTTGGAACTACATTTCCCACAAGGCTCGGTCAAACTAATGAATGGTAAGACGTAATTCCTAAACCTCTGGAGGACCAAGGTTGAGCAACACTGACCTAGACGGAGTTTTACAATTAACAGTTGTTCTCGCTGCTTTGATCTTGTCCTCCGTGAGAAGTGTCTATTCAACATCCACCTTGTCTCCCAGACTCTGCAACGTCCCTCACATGCACAATGTGTGTCTCAGACTCCCAAACGGCACAGCTCAATCCTTTATGTAAGTTGCTAAAAGCCGCGGCATGGCTGCTGTCCACGTCCAGTGCGTTTCTTGGCCTTTGTAGACCTCCTTCATCGGTTCCTGGTTGCCTGTGCTGCTCGTTGGCCTGAGCAGAGCTTCCAAGCCTCTGCCCAAGTCAAGGGTCAACAACCTTGGCCTCCCAGGTGTTTTTAGACTACATTTCCTGTGTTGCTCAGCTATTTGTTAGGTCGGCTGAGCCTCATGGGAAATGTAGCTCCAAAACAAATGGAGAGTCTAGGTTGCTGACCCCCTAAATGCTGAGCATTCACTGGAACTGCATCAACTTGGAATATGTTTAATATTATTGACGTGGACTGTTGAAAAAAATAAAATAATGAAAAACGCTTGGTTGTAACCTAGAATGCCTGTTTGTGTACTTTGTATTGTCTTGGTGCTCCTGACAAAGCTGCCAAATATGGCTAAAGGGAGCATATTCTGTAAACCCTATGCCTGGGCATCGCACCTTAATCTTCTCTGCTTGTTATCGTCTTAATCCGACTTCTGATTTTGCCACTTACCATTACGTAATGTTAAATTACAAAGCTCCTTTGTCATTTAAAAAAAAAGTAAACACTTTTATCCCAACTTTCCGATTATTAATGTTCTCCTGTGGTGTAGACAAGGGAAAATAACCTCTCTCTCCAATCCTGAAGTTGTCCACTTGCTTGTGGCTAAGGCTGAAACAACTAATCCATTAATCGACAATGTGAATAGTTGACAACTATTTTCATTATCGATTAATCGGCTGGTCGATTAATCTGTATGTGTACAGCACACAGTGTTTAGAGGCAGACTGACTTAAACGTTAATAAGCTCAGATGCTGCTTTGTAGCTGATTGCTGATGATGTTTCAGATGCTTTATTATAGCATAGACCTTGGGATACTGCCACTGAGTGGAGGTGCTGTACCACCTGTGTTTTATCCTTTTTTTTGGAGCTGGAGTTGTGTGCCACCACCCCACCTTCCCTGCCTCCTTCTCTCCAGATCCAGAGCTGCCATTCCTCCGTTTGGACCAGTCTCTTGTCCAAAGTCATTCCCACTCACGCTCTTGTCCAGTCCCTTGCCCAAACTTACTCTCTCTCACCTCTGGCCCCACTCCCACTCAGTTTGATCATGAAATGATTTTGAAGAGACGCTCTCCACGCCTTACTCACCCTGCTTTACGTGCTGATTTAATCACCTTTATCCGAGAGATCATACAAGCGTTCATGCGGGGAGAAAGTGACATGGGCATGAGCTCTGCACGCAGCATAAATCCACTACGATGATCAGGCACTTGCGTACCATGTGTGCGAAATGTAATTAAATTACATGAATTACGGCGTTTGTGTATATACGTCCGAAAGTTCCCCACTCAACGTAAATTGTGGATGAGAAAAAAAGGGGAGACGGGGTTAATTTTTTTTAGATATTTTTTTTTGTGTTCTTTTAGTAAACAATTTTTTTTAATTTTTTTTTTTTTTAACCCGATGACTCGATTAATCGAAAAAATAATTGGCCAACTAATCGTCCTATTTGTGGCCCTTAGGATTTACAGACTTTTTTTTTTTCGTGTACTATTAAAAAAGGATACCGTTGTGTTTTTGCTTTTTTTCTTTTTTGTTTGTTTTTCGTTTAGTTTCGTTCATCCCTTTCTATAATGTACCTCTGGCCCAGGGGTCAGCAACCTTTGCTCTCCAAATGTTTTGGACTGAGCCTCATGGGAAACTACATTTCCCACGAGGCTCTGCCAACCTAATGAGTGACTGGGAATCATGGGAGATGTTGCTCCAGAACATCTGGAGGGCCGGGGCTGCTGCTGACCCTTGATCCAGTCCATTTGTTTGTTTGTTCTTGCTTGTTTTCAGGAGACGTCACGGAAGGCCGGAATAAACGCCCTTTCGCCACACGACACATGCAAGAAATAATGCTGCCCAATTTATTACAATGTGTAATTCCAAATAATTTTTTCAGTTTTCTAGCTCGCCCTCTGATCTTCAAGGGTTAAAAAGCATAGCGTTAAAAAAACGTCTGCATTATAGAGGCAACACGTGAGCGGCTCGTGCGTAAAAAGCTACACATGGCTGTATACACGAGAACAATGATTTTATTGTGCGGCTTCTGCTCAGAATTTACCCCCCCCCCAATCCATTTTCGTAACGCCATGGGGGGTTCGTGTTATATTCAGAGGCTGCTTGCCAAGCGTTGAAGACTGCCAGATGTTAAAACACGGGCCCTGTAGGATTAACTCCATTCCAGGCTTCTCATGTCCTCTCCAAAGTACAGAACTCTTGTTGTTTATCCTATTTAGTTCCGGTATAAAAGTACTCGGCGTCTGGATTCTGTTCAAATAGTGACATGCATCGTGCACTAGGAGAAATCATTAAAACCTTTAAATATATATATCGTAAAGTTTATAATTCGTAGAAGACATTTACACATCCCAGCAATTCAGAGAACGGCTTTTCCCACAGAGCTCATGTGCTACATTCCCCATATGCAACAAGGAACTCTGGGTAGGACATGCAAATGAGGTCTCCAATTTCTCTCTTTTGCATCCAGGGTCTGTTTCAACATAGAACTTAACCATAACTTAAATGTGCATTGATTTGCCCCCAGATAAGCATCAAATACAAACGAGTCACGGCCTATCTCCTGCTGATGAGGGCATAATAAGCCCAAAACAGCTGTCCAGGAGTGTCTGTTTCTCGTTGCATAACCCGACCTTTGCTAAAGGCATTTTGATGGCAAGGAGGGTTCTGTGTCTGTGGGCCAATCCGTTCTCTGAATTGCTGAGATGTGTAAATGTCTTCTACAATTCTAAACGTTATCATTTGCAGCGTGGAGGCTTTTAATCTCACTTTTTTCCCTCCACAATACCTTAACCCGTTAGCGTTTGGAATGTAATATGGTCGACCCGCATTAGGGCCACTTAACCTAACGGTAACGCTCACACAGCTGCGCACTAACTCTAGCGTTAAGAATGGAGTATTGCCCCATGTAGTTGTAGACCTTGCTTTGTGCACTGGGACAGAGTCACGCTGGACTAGAAAAGGACCTTCTCCAAACTCTTCCCACCAAGTTAGATGCGTAGCATTGTCAGAAATGACTTGGTGTGCTGAATCCGTAAGATTTCCTTTCACTGGAAGTAAAAGGCTGATCCCGATCCTTGAAAAACCGCCCCATAGCATTATTAATCCTCATTCACCAAACTTTACGGCTGGCACAATGCAGTCAGAGAGGTAATGTTCTCCTGTCATCTGCCGTACCCAAACTCGCCCATCAGACTGCCGAACATAGAAGCCTGACCTGTCACTCCGCAGAATACATTTCCACTTCTCCAGAGTCCAGTGTCATTGTGCTTTGCACCACTCCATCCCACACTAGGCATTGTACATTCCTGGTAAGTGACAAATCCCCTTTTCCCCTACACTTGTGTAAAAGGATCCTGGGAATCCGGCAGCACCAATATAGTGAGTTCGATATATTGTCTAAAGACCTGTCCTCATGTCCTCCTAACACCTGTAGTGTTGATTATTGCAAATCTTGGCTCCCTGATGATTGAGAACTAGATGTCCCTTGATGCCTACCTTGTCTTAATAACATTGAATCTTCATGGATAACAAGGTTGGTCATCACTGACCTGTGCTGTCAGAATCCTAAAACTCTGCATCTTCCCTCTTTCTCAGCTTTTGGCTATCACTATGGGTTAAGGATACCAGATGTCGTTCTTTTGCTCTCGTGGTAGAAGGTGTCTCCTTGTAGCTTCTCTTGATGTGTCCTACATTATTCTCAGGAGTGAAGCTACAGCACCCCTGGGGGTTCTCCTTCATTAAAATGAGTAGTTTAACTTTCCTGGCCAGGTCTGTTCATTTGCTCATATGGTAGATTAACCAAAGTTAAAGTATCTCTTTTTGACAATCTTCTACCTTGGATCTTCTCACTGGAGGGGACTACCAACCTCGATATCTAGATCTCTTCCATTCAATATCTATGTATGTTACCTATAGCCTCCAGATCTTTTAAAAATGAGATGCCAAAATGTCACGGTTCCTCGTAATCTTTTGAGCCATCCCTTCTCTCCAAAGCCCCATCTCAAACCTTTTTCCAGATGGCTTCCCTTTCGTGTTCTTTGTCCAACATCTGTAGATCTGGTCTTCAGTCTAGATATTTTACGAAGAGCATACATATGGATTCCCATCCTCGATTCCATATTGTCTTTTACTACCATCGCTCCCCCCTCTTTCCCTGGTTGTTCAGGTATGTTATGTTTGTCCTTAATTTCCCATCCATTAGTCTCATCCCTCCATTCGATTGGTTTCCCAACATGCACTTTCCTTCAGCTCATTAGCTTGTCCTTTTCCGTAGTGAATATTTTATCTTCAAATGAATAATGGGGAAACTGGTAGATTCACCGCAGGTGTAAGTCATGGAAGAACTTGTTACTTCTGCAACTTGTCCATGATGCAGTGGAAAGCTTTGGCGCGTTGGGGACCTTCTGCTGGGACCCATCAACATGTGAGTGGGTCGTGGACCTACTGGTGCAAACCAACAACACTCGCTCTTATTTGTTAAAAAACCTTGTTGATGTCCACTCAAAAGCTATTTTTTGGTCTTTTTGGGACCTAGAGCAGTTGCCACATCTGGAAGACTTTGATAAGGTCTGTTACTTTTTTCCGAAAATGTGTTTATTATGACTTTTCACGTTTATGCCCAAGGCAGTGTAGCTGTGGTTTGACCCTCTCCTGCTTTCCGCTCTGGCGATCTCTACTGGAGGCTGCCTGGGGCCACAACGCTTGAGCAACATTCGTTACCTCACCTCTCGAAGCTTTGGTGGTGTTTTCCACAGAGTCCTCCGTGCCGTTGCGTTTGACCGGTATCTTCATAGATCTGTAGAGAGAGCTCCTAATAAGGGTTAAGTAGTGGTTTGTTCTCTGCCCCGTGACTTTGCGGACTTGCCTGTTTGTTTTGGCTTCTAACCTGGTGCCCTGTAGAAGTGAACTTCATTTTCAGTGACTACATTTTGTTATTTTGTTTGGTTTTATTTTCCTCCCTCTCTGAGAACTTTCTGGCTGCGCAAATCCAGCCGTATATTGACAAAGAGGTGAGAACATATGTATCTAGTGAGTAAAGAGGCCATTTGTTATATTTCTGCATCACATACCCAAGGTTGTGCTTTTTTTCCTCCTTCCTTCGATCATGGCGTTGTCGGTAAAGACACTAGTTGTGTTGTTTTGGCTCTGGCCTCCTGCATGTTGGATTTAAAATGAAACATTGAGTAGGAGGATAAAAAGCAGACATTCAGCTTTAATTTGAGGTTGTTTACGTCCAGAATCCTTGAGCCGTTTAAGAGACCTTTATTCACAGAGCCTCTATTTTAGGAATTCGATAATAACTGATCATTGCATAATCTTGAGCAAAAAAATCCTCCGATTCTGGAGGCTGCGACAAGATAACGCATCAGATGCCGCATACCCTTCCAGGAGATACTTTGTCAGGACAGAACTGGAGACGACAACTTCAGTTTTTTGTTTTGGGTAAAAATGTTCATTTTTAAAGGGCCGCTCCGATCATTTTTGAAGACTTGGGAAGTCCCTTCCGGTACTTGTCATGTGGAACTCGCAGACCGTGTTAGTAGGCCAGCACGGAGTTGTAATTACCAGGGTCTGTTTGACAGGTCTTTGTTTTGGAGTTGCAATTTGCGTTTTGATATCCTTTTGAAAGCTTTAACTTGAGGGACATGGTCCGATCGCTTTTACCACTCATACAATCTGAAGTTGCTTCAGTGCCTACAGTGTCCATTTAAAGGGACACATCGGAAAATGTATTTCTTTTCTTTTGGGTGTAAATACTCACCTTTTCTCCCTTGGTGCTCGGCTGCTCCTCTGCCTCGGCTTAAGGCTTCCGAAATGTGGAAGTCCCTGCAACTTCTTACACAATTTGAGTAACGTATGTAACTTGGGTAGAATACGCTACGGAAATTGTGTATCTCAGGGAGCTTGCGTACTTTCCTCGGCGGCCGTCTGCCAGAATGAGTGCAGCTGCGAGCGTTTGGACAGAGGATGATGTCAGCATGCTGACATCATTAGTCCCCGGCAGGCAAGATATTTAACCTCCCTGGCAGTTTTACCGAGTGTAGCTCGGGGTTAAATTTCACTGCTGAAAGCATTAACCCCGAGCCACACTTGGGCTGGATACATACCTTTATCTGCGCCCCCTCGCTGACCTCCGCAATCGCAGTCTCCTCAGTCCGATCGCTGCGTCCTGCTTCCCTTCTTGCGAGAAGGGAACCAGGAAGCAGGACGCCCTGATCAGCCTGAGTGTGACTGCGGGGGACAGCGAGGGAGCGCAGGGACAGGTAAGTATCAGCCCGAGTGTGGTTCGGGGTTACCGCTTTCAGCATAGAAATTTAATCCCGAGCCACACTTGGGAATACCACTAGGGGGATGAAAAAAATAAATGTACAGATTCTGACATCTAAAATATGTCAGAATCGTAACGCCAGGGAGGTTAAAATCCCATTTACCAAGTGAAGTGACAACTGGGTGGCTTCACACAGCGATATCACTCAAATGGGGCTGTAGGGAGGGGACACTCCACGCAGCCTGACCACTTCATTAAGCTAAAGTGGTCCTAGTGCTTAGAGTGTTTGATGTTTCATGTCGGCATTCGGTTCTAGCTGTATTTTTGCGTCGGCGCTGCACTGTCTGTTGACTTTTCGATGTGCCAGGATTCTGTGTAATCGCTGTATGAAATGCCTGCTGCCAGCTGGGTGTTCTAACGCCGGGCACTGTGTGCAACGTGCCGTGTTCCAAAGTAACCAATCGATCTGTTTCAGGCACCTCGCACGACTGGAGGTTACGATGCGGAGCAGTGGACCTCTACCACATTCTCTTCGGCCTCAGCAGACCTTCGTGTCTTCCGCTGCCAGAACTCGGATTAGTCCTTAATCTGAAGGAGAAGAAAGCCGTCCTGAACCCCACCATCATTCCAGAGCCGGCGACGTGTATGATGGATACCTTGCCAAACGCCGGCATGCACGGGCAAGTCGCAGGATTTCCAAGCAATGTAAGATTATTACAATCTTTCTAATAAGTGCTCTGAGCCCCCAAATAATTCACAATGCTGGCGCGGCTTAGCGATCACACCATGGAAGTGCTGTGTGTCTTTAGAAAGCGCCAGCTGCCCTTGCGTAAATAAGTTGTTGTTTTTTCATCAGGTTCGCCTCTGGTGACTTGCGAGTCAGAAAACACTGTTGGCTTGTTTGGCATTAATGGTAAACACGTCTCATTTTATGGGAAGTTATAGCATAGTAAATGGCTTGTTTTATTAAAATTCAGGCCATATTCAAAGTAAGCTGTAAAACGGGGATCTCAAACTCTGGCCCCCGGTGTTTCTGAACTACAACTCCCATGGTTCTCCATCCATGTATTGCTTTCAGAGAGCTCTGGGAATTGTAGGCAGTAAACTTCTCGGGGGGGGGGGTCAGAGATTGCGATCCCTGCTGTAAATCCTTTGCGGCTCCACTCGCACATACGAACAGCTGAGCTGCTACTGCACCTTGCCAGCTTTACTGAAAACACATCGGATCACTCCATGATTCCCCCATTGTACATTTCTTGCCCCATCTTCCCAGCCCACATGTGCCCCAATACTTCATATACTCTATTTACCCTCGCCTAATGTGTCACCCCTCTCCTCTTAGATTGTAAGCTCTCAAGCAGGGTCCTCTCTCATACTGTTCTGTACGTGTAATGTGTATGTGTATTTGTTATTTAGTCTCACCCATTGTACAGCGCTACAGAACTTGTTAGCGCTTTATAAGGAACTAGTTTTGTGCGCTTTACTATGTTTTGCAAGGAACATCTATAAGTATTGGGAGTCTCACGGGATATCTGGCTGAGCACTTGTTTAAAGTGCTGTATTAGGCTGCGGTCACATGCGCGTTCTTGAGGAATGTTCCTTCCACTCTGACGCCCATGTGGCCGCCTTGCTGGGCGCAGTTAGTGCGCACTGTGCTATAAACCTCGATCTTCCTATGGAGGATTGCGCTTTGTAGCCCCGTCCTATGTCCATCGTAGCTTTTTGACGTGGAGGCTGAAAGCACGTCCGGTGGTAATGCGCGCACCTAGTGCACGAGCTACACCGTGTGGCCCTCCCTGTCTAGCCGTCACAAAGCTGTGATGGATGCACGGAAGTGCACACTCACAGCGCTCATGTGACCGAAGCCTAAGGCCGGGTGCACACGGGACGTTTTCTTTAACGCACATTACGTGCGTTAAAGAAATCCGGCGTCGCTCTCGACGCCTGCCCACCCCCCCTCGCACGATCCTCCGTTGGAGGATCGCGGAGCACCGTTAACGTGAATTCACGTGAACGTGCATCATCACTGTCGATGCGCTAGGCTGTGCTTCAACGGGGCTGCGCGATCCTCCTTGAGTGTGACGCCGGTTTTCTTTAACGCACGTAATGTGCGTTAAAGAAAACGTCCCGTGTGCACCCCACCTTAACTGGACAGTTATCCTACAGGCCAGGTTGTCTTTCCTCATTTATCATGTACGTCTCATGTTTGTGTTCCCCCATTGTAAGCGCTGTGGAATATGCTGGCGCTATATAAAATGACTGTAACTAATAAGCCATTGCCTGGCCAAAAAATCGAGAGAAACGTTTCTTGACTCTCAAAACATGAGGTCAATACAAAATCATTTGGGCATAAAAATTATACAGAGGAATGTAAAAGGTGAAGAAGAGGAAACAATCTGCAGTTTGAAGGACACGGGAAACAAACAGTTCTCCGACGTCCTTCCTCCTGATCGCAATCTTGGTCCTGCAACTTTTCAGAGAGTCCTGCGGACTCGGAGTGAACACCAGCAACACTGTGCATCAATGCTTTCGCTCGCAAGTCACCACCAGGAACAAGGCATCATATTTTCTGGACCTAAAGCAGGTGTTGAATGCAGAAGTATATTTGAGTGGCCGGTCACTGTGAATGTTTGCAGAATGTCGTACGGCCAGAATGCAGGGGTCTAAATGTAGATTGCATTTGTGTATATTGAGGAAATGGTGAGATGTTACCACCTTGCTCACTTTTACTTCAGTTAGAAGGTGAATAATGACCTGCAGGGGAGCAGTGACCCATCGAGGGAGTGTTTCCTCCTATGGATTGTCTTTATTTCCCCAATTTCCCCTCCATCTTGTTCTCGATTCGTCTACCCTGTTTTTATTGTATTGTTAGGCTTTTCTTTTTTTATCACTTTCTGCTATGAACACAAATGTATTGACACATTGGAAGGTGCATTGGATGGTTAAGGTGGCATTGAGAGCTAGGCTTCTACGTGTGTCACTATCTGCCTTCATATTATACTTTCTATATATAGTGGCAGCAGATTGCACAGTGCTCTGTGGGACAAATGGACAAGGGGGATAATACTTATTAACAAAGCATGAGCCCCTCTCCCCAAATAGCTTTCAGCACCAAGGACCGCAATGCCGAATGCAGCTGGCCTGAAGAATAAATTAGACGCGCTCGGAGAGAGGAAAAAAGCCTCGTCTTTTTAAATAAAAAAATAAGTTTAGATTTTTGATGGTAGCTACTTTGGATGGGTGGGCTTCCAGACAGTCTGACGGGCTGAGGAAGGGGCAGCACGAGTGAAACCTTGACGCCTGGCTTGAGAGGAGGTGATGACGGAGGAGGACACAGGAGCAGGTCATGCAAGGCTCGTAGGGGTTAGGATGGAGGAGTATTTTGATATCCCTGTCAAAAGAGGGGGGGCGGTTTAAGGAACATTTTCAAAATTAGGTTAGGATTTTGAAGTTTATCCTGCTAGGTTTGGGAAGCCAGTGAACAGATTGGCTGAGGTAGAGAGATGGGTAAAGAAGATGAGGTCTTGAGGATGGATTGGAGGGGGCAGAGTGTGCATAGTGGAAGTCCAGACAGTTGATTGTTGCAGGAGTCCAGATGGGAGATGATGAGGGAATGAACCAAAGGTTTGGTGGAACCTGGGGTGAGGAATGACTGGATTTTAGGGTGTTGCAAATGCGATTTTAGAAAGTGTCTGGATATGTGGGCATAAAAGAACAGTGACTCCAAGTCTGCGGACCTGTAGGAGGGAGAGATTCTGATTCCGTCGACCGTGATGGAGATGCTCGGGGATGGGTGAGTTGGCATGAGTAGGAGGAATAACAGCTTTATCTTTGCCATATTAATCTTAAAGTGGTGAGATGCCATCCAGAAGGGTTAGGGTAAAGACCTATGATGACCCGAGAGAGGTCAGGACTTGACAGGTAGAGAACGAATTCTGGAGGGCGCGTGCAGGTTGCTTTATGGTAGCACTAGGTCGGCAGGAGGAGTTTTTCTAACTGCCGAGAGGGTGGGCTGAGTGAGCACTGTGATGGGCGCGCGCGCGCGCAGCCGGCGATGGATGCCATACAAACACATTTATATATAGAGAGATATTATTTGAACCATTAACACCTCTTATTTCTCCAACCCATGTCCATACAGGATGAAGACCCTCTAGTTAAGGAAATTGGTCAAAGCCAAATGTCCATTACTCAAGGTGTGAAAAGGAAAGCGGAGGCTGCTCTGGACTCACATCTGGAGCCTGGGCAGGTACTGGAGAAGACTGAGGACAGCAATAAAGTGAAACTCAAACTCAGAGTAAGAACATGTGGCCTCAGCTTCCCTCTCAGGATAAGGGATGTCTGACTGCAGCGTCGCCCCGGCCTAACGGGGACTTTTTATTTAGCTTCACGCTTGCGGAAACCCTAGGTGAGGCTGGTGTCCCCGGACGAAAATAAAACACAGCCTTCTATTCTTCATCTGCGATTGCTTCTTACGTGCTTTCAGGGCCGCGGTCATTAATCCAAGCCTCCGGCGAGAGTTGACTTGGCCGCGGATTCACCTTGCTTTCCTATGCTTAGCATTGCGTTACACCGATGTGTAGACCTGGTCTTGTGATTTTTGGCCGGATGGAGCATGCTTCACGTACATCTGTCTTGGTGAAATGTTTCTCCTTGCATAGGAACATTGTGCATTAAGACACCCTGGTCGCCATATCCAGGTTTTCTGTGCTGTGGCTACATACAGGGTTTTTTTTTTTCTGCAGGTTGCCGGCGTTTTAATTCTTCCAGCTCCGTCGCATTCATGTTGCGGCTTCCGTTTAATAGCCCAGTCTGTACTCCTTCGATTGATGTAGCCTAAATTCCTTTAAATCGGTATGTTTTTATATCTGAATGTGCAGCGTGCGTGCGTGCATACTGTAGGTAAGCCACGTTAGAAGGAGAATATCCCCCTGCAACACCTTCAGGCGGTCAGGTATCTCACCGTGTTTTCAGCTGTGGCTGTGCATACAGGCTGGCAAAGTTACTGAGGGATATATCAAAGCTTTATCACACGGGGAGCTCAACTACAGCCATCCAGAGGATCCCAGGGTGATATCCAGACAAAGGCTTACGCATGCGCAAAACCATTGCTTACAGCAGTGTTTCCCAACCCAGATCCTCAGGTCCCCCTGGCAGGTCAGGTTTGCAGGATATGTGAAGCACAGCACAGGGGATAGGATTTGCTGCTCATTGATTGCAGGATTCAGTCTGCATTTCCTCAAGGTGATCCTTAAAACCTGGCCTGTTAGGGGGACCTGAGGACCAGGATTGAGAAGCACTGGCTTACAAGGTGTCAAGGGGCGGGGGGGGGGGAGATCAAACGGTTGATTGCTGTGCCTCAGCACCAACACATTAAAATATTACTTTGTAAAGCTGAAATACCTTCCAGATTCCATAGTAAGTCATGACACGGACGCTTTCTGTCTGCATGGTGTCATTGTATCTCCTCTGTGTTTCACGTCTCAGGAAGAAGAAGAGATCGATATGGATACTGTGCACGACAGCCAGGCCTTCATCTATCATCACCTCAATATGCTGGAGAGGCCATCCACACCAGGTATACATTTTATATATATATGTATATATGTGTGGGTGGGGTTTGAACACGAAGGCCTAAACAATGGGGATTTGGCTATCAAATTGTCATACATTGTGTAAGCCTGTCACAAAATCAATGTATCCTACCACAACCAGTGCTATTCTTCTTCACCTAATGACTGCTCTTATGAGAGTAACCCAATTGGAACATGCATCCTCCTGGGGCTTTCTGCAGTGTGAGGCTGGCTGTCCACTGGCACCGTAGTCGGACGACCAACATGGACTTCAGACTACAGACAGTGTCGTGAACCGATCAGGGTTGTCCACTGGCAGCGTCTGTGGAAAACCCAGGTCGGCCAAAGTACAAAAAAAAAACACTGTGGGGAGGAAAAAAAAATTTCTTTGGTGCTGAAACAGAGTTTCAGCACCAAAGACAGCCCCTGTCCAGTGCAGCTGAAGCTTGCTGCAGGAGGTGATAACCCCCCCCCCTGTCCCTGGTGCTGAAATATCTTTCAGCACCAAGGACCACAATGCCGAATGCAGCCGGCCTAAAGAAAAAAATAGACGCGCTGAGAGAGAAAAAAACCCTGGTCTTTTTTTTTTTTTTTTAAATGTAAACCCAGAATTTCCCAAAAAAATAATAAAAGGAAGTAACTAAAACGGCTTTTTGCTGCGGATGAAAAAAAATAAACTGTAAATATGATAGAAAATATTTTTTTCCATTGATTCCTATGGGCTTTGTAACTAAATCACTTCTCTATGGGGTAATTTCCCTGCCGCAGCACAGCGGATTAACTATACGATTCATCTTTTTCACGTAAATTGTACCAGATCGTCCAATTTCATCTGAACAAATTCCCCTTCAAATTGAAAGGATCGCTAGTCTGTTGTAGTCGCAGAAAATCGTCTGAAGTCGTCCGATGGTGGTCAGATGCAGTGGATGAGGGCCGATTCTCCTGCATGTTGTAGGATCGGTCGGACGACTTCAGACGATATAGGATGATCGCACCATCGCAGGAATACGGACCCAGTGGACGGCCAGGCTGAGGGTTAAATAGCTCTATAAAGAGGCATGTGTGACAGGGTTGCAAAACCAGGGAGGGTGGTTAGTCCTTTATGTGTAACATACAAAACCAGAATGGCTGCACTCAACCCTAATATGCATAAAGGTGCAGCTCAGACCAATAAACACCGCAACATACCAAATTCACAGCTTCCCACTCGCGTCCGCAAGCGACTGACGGCAGCACCTTGATTGCGACCTAGAAGTTCCAGACCAGCGCTGAGGGAATATAAATGACCCTCTTGGGATAGATCCGGGGAGTCAGGAGGGGTTAGTATTTAACCTCAATCCTCTTTTAACCCCAGAGCGTCCAAGTGCCAGCTGCAGGATGTTGGCGGCATCAACAAGTCCTATTTTTTAAAAGATCGTAATTGAATATTTTTTTCTATATTTTTTTTTTCTTTGCCAAACGTGGTTTCCTTTTGCGCTGCAGAAAAATTCACAGATATCAAGCGCTCCATTTTAATTCCGTCCAATCACTGAAGTCAGCAGCTTGCTCGGCCATTTTTAAAGTTCAGGATATTTAAACGCGGCTTTACCTGCATTTTGATTCCAGAGTTAGAAAAAAAAAATTAAAAATTAATTCAGATATCGTCACTCGCCACTATACTTTTTAATGAACATTTTTGGCTTCAACGATTCAACCTGAATATCCAGTAAAGCGATTTCGGAAAAAATGCTGAAAGGAGTTGTTAAAAAAAACCCTTTTTTAGAACTTTGGATTTACTTAGTAGCAAAAATTGATAGAATGCTGGCCGAAAAATGTGTTTTCATGAGGTTTTTTCAGCCCATTCATTTACAAACCAGCATCATTTTTTCCAGTTGAATCTGCTTATACTTTGAGAAGATTATCATATGAAACTCACAGATATTTAATTCCAATAACCAGCCGACAGAATTAAATGGAGCCATAAGGCTCTGATTCCTCCTAAACATAGTTAAATAGGCGAAAAAAAGTCATGCGTCCATTGGGTTCAGCCGTTCACACATCACCTACCGCTGTTGATCCAAAAGAAGGGAAAAAACCCAGTCTGAAGCGCTCGCCAATATGTAACACACTGGGAAAAAATTCCTTTTTGACCCCAGAATGGTGTCAGATTTTTCCTTAGATCAAGAAGCTTTTACCCACATATTAAATATTATAACCCTTAAAATTCTGTGTCTGCAGGAAGTCATCCAGTCATTGTTTAAAAGTCTATACAGTCTCTGACCCAACCACTTCAACAGGCAGAGAATTCCACAGCTTTATTGTTCTCACCTTAAAATAACCCTTCCTACGCTTTAGGCTGAATTTCCTTTCGTCCAGTCTAAATGGGTGACCTCGTGTCCTGTGTATAGTCCTGTTAATGAATAGGTTAATCAGGGCTCAAAATTTCAAGTCCCAAGCTACTAGCCAGGCCTTAAGAATTACTCGCCACAAGTTGCCCCACCTAACCCCTATCCTGCCCTGCCTGCATCTGCATTTCCACTCACCCTCATGTAATTACCACTCGCCAAATGCTAGTAGGTGAGTGGAAATTTTGAGGCCTGGGTTAATCCTTAGTGAGTAATAAAATAAACTTTGACCTTTTTTTAAAAATGTACGGGTAAGGCCGGCGGCACACGAGCGTTAACAGAGAGAGGAAGGAACGTCCGTGAAAGTGGGCGTTCCTTCCACTCTGCGCTCAGCATACAAAGCGTGATCCTCCTATGGAGAATCGCGCTTTGTATCCTGTCAGCGTCCGTTTAGCTTTTTGACGGGGAGGGCTTTTTCACGTCCGGTGGATGGCTTTCCCCGTCAAAAACGCACGGACGCAGGGAATTGCGGGCGCACATGAGCCGTAAATACGCTCGAGTGCCGGGGGCCTTAACTGAAGTGCTCTTGCAGCAAGAAATCTTCCATAGTTGGTGATAATTTTTCAACAGCTCTGGTTAAGTTAGCAACTCCATAGACTATAATGGCTCTGGGAGGTTTACAACAGCATTGGTTAAGTTAGCACTAACTACGGATATAGTCAGGTCCAGAAATATTGGGACATCAACACAATTCTAACATCTTTGGCTCTATACACCATCACAATGGAGTTGGAATGAAACAAACACAATGCGCTTTAACTGCAGACTGTCAGCTTTAATTTGAGGGTATGTACATCCAACTCAGGTGAACGTTGTAGGACTTACAGCAGTTTGCAGATGTGACTCCCACTTGTTAAGGGACCAAAGGTAATGGGACAATTGGCTTCTCAGCTGTTTCATGGCCAGGTGTGTGATATTCCCTCATTACCCCAATTACAATGTTCAGATAAAAGGCCCAGAGTTCATTTCAAGTGTGCTATTTGCATTTGGAATCTGTTGCTGTCAACTCTCAAGATGAGATTCAAAGAGCTGTCACTATCAGTGAAGCAAGCCATCATTAGGCTGAAGAAACAAAACAAACCCATCAGAGAGATAACAAGAACATTAGGCGTGGCCAAAACAACTGTTTGGAACATTCTCAAAAAGAAGGAACGCACCGGTGAGCTCAGCAACACCGAAAGGCCTGGGGAGACCACGGTAAACAACTGTGGTGGATGACCGAAGAATTCTTTACCTGGTGAAGAAAACACCCTTCACAACAGTTTGCCAGATCAAGAACACTCTCCAGGAGGTAGGTGTATGTGTGTCAAAGTCAACAATCAAGAGAAGACTTCATCATCAGAGTGAATACAGAGGGTTCACCACAAGATGTAAAGCATTGGTGAGCCTCAAAAACAGGAAGGCCAGATTAGAGTTTGCCAAACAAAACCTAACAAAGCCTTCAGAGTTCTGGAACAAGATCCTATGGACAGATGAGACCAAGATCAACTTGTACCAGAGTGATGGGAAAAGAAGAGTATGGAGAAGGAAAGGAACTGCTCATTATCCTAAGCATGCCACCTCATCAGTGAAGCATGGTGGTGGTAGTGTCATGGCATGGGCATGTATGGCTGCCAATGGAACTGGTTCTCTTGTATTTATTGATGATGTGACTGCTGACAAAAGCAGCAGGATGAATTCTGAAGTGTTTCGGGCAATATTATCTGCTCACATTCAGCCAAATGCTGCAGAACTCATTGGACGGTGCTTCACAGTGCAGATGGACAATGACCCAAAGCATACTGCAAAAGCAACCAAAGCGTTTTTGAAGGGACAGAAGTGGAATGTTATGCAATGGCCAAGTCAATCACCTGACCTGAATCCCATTGAGCATGCATTTCACTTGCTGAAGACAAAACTGAAGGGAAAATGCCCCAAGAACAAGCAGGAACTGAAGACAGTTGCAGTAGAGGCCTGGCAGAGCATCACCAGGGATGAAACCCAGCGTCTGGTGATGTTTATGCGTTCCAGACTTCAGGCTGTGATTGACTGCAAAGGATTTGCAACCAAGTATTAAGAAGGGAAAGTTTGATTTATGATTATTATTCTGTCCCATTACCTTTGGTCCCTTATCAAGTGGGAGGCACATCTGCAAACTGCTGTAAGTCCTACACCGTTCACCTGAGTTGGATGTACATAGCCTCAAATTAAAGCTGACAGTCTGCAGTTAAAGCACATTGTGTTTGTTTCATTCCAACTCCATTGTGGTGGTGTATAGAGCCAAAGATGTTAGATTTGTGTCCATGTCCCAATACTTCTGGACCTGACTGTATGGAGTAGGGCTCAGAGTTTCTGCAGATCAGAAGAAAAAAAAAAAAATTCAATTCTAAGATGACACACGTTTAAATACGTGCATCTCTTCTAAAATAGATTGGGATATCACGTTCAGATCTTTTAGGAGGCCGATCCTATACCGCACGACCTGCAGCTGGCCTGGCAGCTCCTTCTCGAAAGGGAATCCCGGGGCTTCGGCATTTTCACACGATGTCTACACTGCCTGCTCGCGGGTCACGGAGCAGGCAGGGGATGAACGCAGATGCACCTGGACTCCTGCTGAGAAGCTCGTAGCATCGTCCCTGCTTCCTCCATGACTAGCGAGCAGTCAGGGATGACTCTGCATGAATCCAGCTGGGAGTCTCGCTGCCTGGCATGTCTCGAACTCGAGGGTGCCATCGGTTTGAAGAGCTGATCCCTGAAAAATACTGAGATCAGTTCTCGATCCTCAGGATGGAACGAGGCGTCCCTGAAAATAAGTGCAATGAAGCCGTAAGCACGAAGCTTAAAAAAACCGTGTACGTGTGGATATTATCGGTGCTTAAACATATATATTGCGCTGTTCTGAAAGTGCTGATGATGCAGACAAAGGTGAAAATCGCCAACAAATGCCGGTGCGTCACAAACTAGAAATCCAAACTGGCAAAAGAAGCTTCACTGTGAAGCTTCCCCTGCATCTGTTTGGAGCTTTCTGTTGTGAAGTGTCAGCATTTCATCAACTGTGATTTTCGCCTGTGTTTTGTAACTTTCCGAATAATAGAACGAACGCTCTTCTATGTGCGGGACTTTTCAATAAAACCAGAGCACCGATGTTTGTTGTGATAGCATGACTACCGTCCAAACATGCGATACATTGTAACCGGTTCGTGTGTATACCAGCCTTCTGTTTTATTTTATTTTACCTGACGTCCCATCGCAGGACACGTGCTCCCAAACATGGAGCAAACACTGCCTTTTGTTCTTGCAAGCTTTTCAGCGTCCTGTATAATTATATAGCTTTCCATCAATGTCTTACCGGAACAAACCAAAAATAAACACGCGGGGGGAGGAGGTTTACATTAAAAATAAAGTCTATCTTGCCATAATATTTGTAAAGTCACGGAACAGTGAGTTACAGGGAGTGTTCCTCTTTCATCTTTTAATACCCCCCTGAGACTACCCACAAACCTGGAACATCTGGACATGGAAAGTCAAACCTCCTGCCTCTAAGTAATGTTTTGCTGATGATGGTTAATTAAATGGAAATGCTCGTGACCCCGACGTGCTCCTTAAGGCGTATGAAGGTCCCACAACGCGTTTCCCAGCAGCAAGCTGACTTTTAGGAACACAGCCTGTTCCTAAAGGGACACTCTACTCATCCTGACCACTTTACATTTAGTGCCCCCCCTTCTCGTCCCTTCCCCCCCCCCCGATCTGGCAGAGGAGTTCACCCGACCCAGCGTCACCAGCCACTAGTGATGCAGTACACAGAGAGCATGCTGAGGTCACCCTCCGAGACCAATCACTGTAGCGAGCGGTCTCAGACAGGCAGACGATGGGTAGGATCTGTGCATGCGCGCAGCTCTGATCCATCAAGTTCTGCGCAGGCGCTACGGAACATGCGTATGTACAGTGCCCAAGTCCCGTAGAGCTGCTCAGTTTGTGGTTCCTACGCTACGTAGAGTTCGGGAGTCCCTGAAGAGGAGAATCATAGCGCGGCGAGGGAGAAAAGGTGAGTAAAAATCACCCGAAGGGAAAAAGTAATTGGGCAGATGCTGTCGGCAGCCTCAGGCTAATTATTTAAGGGTAAGAAAAGGGAACTCTATTTTTTAATAGTGTTTCTTTAACCCCTTAGTGACCGGGCGGTTTTACACAAATCCGTCCTTTAGTGACCGCTGCTGTTTTTACGTTTCTGCGCTGTTTGTGTTTAGATCAAATTTTCCTCTTACTCGTTTATGCAACCCACACATATTTTACACTGTTTTTCTCGTCATTAAATGGACTTTATAAAGATACCATTTTTTTCATCATTTCATATAATTTACTATAAAAAAAATTGTGAAATATGACAAAAAAATTGAAAAAACACCGCTTTTTCGAACTTGACCCCCAAAATTTCTTACGTATCAACAACCGTCAAAAAAATGTAATTCTTTAGTAGTTTCTAATTGTAGTCCTGAGTTTAGCAATACCCGATGTTTACATATTCCTCGCTTTTTTCCTTATCTTATGCAACAATAAGTGAAAGTAGCACTTTACCATTTCCAAAGAGTTTATTTTCAAAATTAGTGATTAGTCACTAATTCCAGAATAACCCTCCACATATACATATTTTTTTAAAGTACACAAATCAAGGTATTAAACTTGGGGTATTTTGACTCTTTCCATGCAAACCATTTTACCACAAATCTATGCCAAAGTTTGAGAAGAAAAACTTTTTTTGGTAATTTTTTTTTTAATGCAATTTAAGAATACATGTACTGTGAACTTTAAGGTTTACTGCCAAAAGCACCCCAAAATATGTTCAGCAACATCTTCTGAGTAAATTGATACCACCCATGTATAGGTATGTCGGGTCATTTGGGGGCTAATAGGCCTTATTTGGGGGGTGCACATTTCAGTTTTCCAACTTGGAATTTTCACATTTCGTCATCATGCACCCATGTCCTATATGGGACATTTTTGAAGCCGGCCAAAGTAATTTACCCCCATCAAACCATATATTTTTAGAAAGGGCACACCCTAGGGTACTTCAAAGAGTTGTATTTTAACACTTTCCATGCACTAGCTCTTTGTCAAACTTTCAGGTAGTCACTTTTTGTGTTATTTTTTCACACACATTGTACTTTAGGCATGAATTGTCAAATCCAGTTATGGGTTACTGCCAAAAAACACCCCAAAATATGTTCAGCAACATCTTCTGAGTAAACTGATACCACCTATATATAGATTTGTTGGGTTGTTTTTGGGGTGCTACCCCAATCTTCTGACATGTGCTTGTCATTTTTCTAATTTGACATATCTTCTTTGCTTATCTTCTTTTTAGGGGCCTTTTTACATACCCCAATTTTTTTTATTGCCATGAACGTGCATATATTTGGTAAGCTAACACCCCAAAGTATTGTAAATGGAGTGTTTTTATGCCATGGATGCAACCGTTTGCTCCAAACAAATTGGATACTGTTTGGTGGTCATTTTTCATTTTCACACCCACATCAGTTTTGGACTGTGATTTAGGAGACACTGTTGTTTGTTACTGCATGAAAACTCTCCAGGTTGTTTTCTGCAAGGTCTCCTGAGTATACCCATGCCCCCCATGCATAGGTTTGCCAGGATTTTGGGAAGGTTCAAATACAATTTTTATGACTTTGTCATTGGAGTTGAAATTGAGATTATTTCTTCAGCTAGGCCTATCTTTGGTTTTGGGTCTACCGAATACCCCAGTTTGAATTATTGCCAGAAAAGTGTTTATATTTGACATGTTGACACCCCAAGGTATTGCATATGGAGTGCTTTGATGCCATGGATGCAACGGTTTTAGCCCAAAACATTTGAGAAGGTTTGTGGCGGTAATTTTTCGATTTTCGGATTTTTACGCCCAGATTAGATTTGGACTGTGATTTAGGAGACACTGTTGTCGGTTACTGCATGAAAACTCTGCAGGTTGTTTTCTGCAAGGTCTCCTGAGTACACCCATGCCCCCCATGCATAGGTTTGCCAAGATTTTGGCAAAATACAGCACCAATTGTAGAATATAAAAATGTAGGAATAAAATGTAAAAGTCTGGTGCAGTAAAAGAAAAAAAAAAACTAAACTGAACTAACTAACTAGAGTGTAAGAAAAAATAGAAAGGAAAAAAAAAATCACAGATCACGCACAGTGTGATATACCTTGAAACAGTCCCCAAGACACAGACCGGGTTGTCCAGGGCATTCTGGGCAGTAAAAGATTGTGTCTCTCCTCTGCCCCCTCTTGAAACACACCCTGCATCTTTTTTGGGGTTTCTGTTTGCCCTCAGTTGAGGGGATTTTAAAAATAAAATGTGTAGCCCCAACTCTGTCCCCCATCACCGCCCGGGGAGCATGTGCATCCTGGTACAAAAACCCCGAAATGACCTGGAGCTGAAACTGTAAAAAGGACAGCGTCACTCCGGGGTTTGCCTTTTTGCAGAGCAAAAAGGCATTGTGGGTTGCAATTTGCATCAGGTAAATTGCAACCTTTTTGTACCAGGCCCATGACTTCCGCATAATCTCGTAGGGCTGGAGCAGCTGATCTGCCAGATCAACCCCACCCATATGCCGGTTATAGGCTTTGATGCACACTGGCTTCCTGATGCGCTCAGCTCTGCCACGTACAGAGACCTCCACAGACCTCTCAGTGTGGATGGTGGATAGAAGGTATACATCCTTCTTGTCTCTGTACTTGACCGCCAACAGCTCCTCTTGGCGCAGAGCTGAGGGCTCCCCCCTTTTTAATCGGGTGCGGGAAAGCTGTGCTGGGAAACCTACGCGGTTCTTGCGAACAGTACCGCATGCTGCTGTATCAAAACAATACAGCAGCTTGAACAAAGGGACACTCGGAAAAAAAATTATCAACATACAAGTGATACCCTTTGTTCATCAGGGGAAAAAGTAGGTCCCACACAATATTGCCACTGGTTCCCATGTGTTCTGCGCAACCTGGAGGGTCAAGGCTACTATCCTTTCCCTCGTACACCCGGAAGGCCTGAGTATACCCACTCTCGCTGTCACAGAGCTTATACACCTTCACTCCATACCTGGAGCGTTTGGAAGGAATATACTGCTTGAATCCCAGCCTTCCCTTGTATTTCATTAGGGATTCATCCACGCAGATATTCCTTCCAGGTGTATAAGCCTCTGCAAACCTGGCGGCAAAGTGGGTAATCAGGGTGCGGATTTTATACAGCCTGTCAAACTGGGGATGCTCTCTAGGAGGGCACAGGCTGTTGTCACTGAAGTGCATGAAACACAAAATGTTTTCATACCTTCTACGTGACATTGAAGGGGTGTAAATAGAGCAGATGGGGCTACTGCTCCAGTAGGAGTGAATTTAGGGCTTCTTTATGATGCCCATCAGCATAGTAAGTACCCAGAATTTCAGAAATTCTGGCACATCTAGCGGGGTCCATTGCTGCCTTGCCAAGTAGGAGTCTGGCTTCGCAGCACAATGCTGATGGGCATACAGATTTGATTGGGCAACAATGTGGCCCAACAAATCATCCCCCAGAAACACCTGCAAAAACTGTGTGGCGGTAAATCCTGCAACGTCAATATTGATGCCAGGATTTTCTGTGAAAGGGATATCTGGCCTCTGGCGATGAGGCACTACCCACTCCTCAGCTGGAGCTGTGCGTCTCCTGCTAGCAGGTGGTGGCCCAGGATCTGCATCAGAAACATCACTAGGAGATACATCAGCCAGCGTAGATGATGTATCTAGCGATGTATCTGAGCACCTAGCAGGGTCAAAATCTGGGTCTGAGTCAGACGCAGATGCCTCAGATTCTGACGCCAGGATGGCATATGCCTCCTCGGCGCTGTTCACCTTCTCAGACATTATATATAATAGATTATAAAATTTTATAATTATTATATATATATAAGCGGATTATTGGTTCTCCAAAGAACTGTTGGGTTTCACAAGAAAATAAAAATAAACCCCTAAATCCCTCCTAAACCTGCCTCAATTGTTCTAAATCTCCCTAAAATCTCTCTAAATCTGCCTCAATTGTTCTAATCTCACTAAATCTACCTAAAATCTCTAACCTGTCAAATCTGATCTCTCTCTCTCTCGCCAAAACACAAGTGAGGAGAGGGAGGGAGAATCACAGAGGTCAGAGCCAATATTTACAAAATATTGACCTGACCTGACCTATTAGAAATTTTATTTAGATTTTTTATAACTTCTGATTGGATGTTGCTAGCCTGCCTCTCTGATGAGGCAGGCTAGGAACATCCCACACAGCCCCAAGATGACCCTGCCCTTAGAAGGGCAGCCCTATCTTGGCTGTCACTTTTATTTTATTTTATACCTTTTTATTTATTTATTTTACACTTATTTTTCTTTTTTTACACTTTTTTTTTTTTGTCTGCTGGGTGCCTTGATCCCTCGAGGCATCCAGCAGAGCACCTGATCACTTATGTAATCTTTTTTCTACGGAGTGCCACGATACCTAGCTCGTGGCACTCAGTACTTCCTGCCGCTACCAGAAGTGAACGCTCAGGGGGAGCGATCACAGACGGACCAGCGGCAGGTAACCATATTGCAAGGATGTGTCGATTGAATATACTCAGAGCAGCTGGAAGCGATCGGATCGCTTCCAGCGCTCTGTAGAAGTGTGGGGCACCTTTCCGGTGAAACCGGATTTTGATCGCTCCCGGGGAGCGATCACAAGGGGCCCCGGCACTTCTAACCGTCATTGCACGGATGCCTGGACTCCCAGGCAGCGTGCAATGGAGCTGCTGGAAGCGATCCGATCGCTTCCAGCGCTCAAAAGATCGCAGGACGTACCATGTACGTCAGAGGGTCTAAAAGAGACCCGTAGCAGTGACGTACCTGGTACGTCCGCGGTCACTAAGAGGTTAAACTGGTTTTCTTTCTGCACCGGATCACCCCTTCAGTTGCCAATGCACCAACTAAACCATGTAGTAAAGCTCACATGCGAGTAAATATGTATGCCAGGAGTCAGCACGACTAAACGAGTAATAAAAAACCCAAGCTCTGTAGTCAAGGTGATAAAACCAGGATGGCGGCGTTTATCGAACCATGTATTTAATAAGGATGCTTCGAACTGGCCACAGGCATAACGCGCAAAATGCAGAGGAATCGGAACGAGCGAAATGCAGAGGAATCGGAACGAGCGAAATGCAGAGGAATCGGAACGCGCAAAATGCAGAGGAATCGGAACGCGCGAAATGCAGAGGAATCGGAACGCGCGAAATGCAGAGGAATCGGAACGCGCAGAATGCAGAGGAATCGGAACGCGCAGAATGCAGAGGAATCGGAACGCGCAGAATGCAGAGGAATCGGAACGCGCAGAATGCAGAGGAATCGGAACGCGCAGAATGCAGAGGAATCGGAACGCGCAGAATGCAGAGGAATCGGAACGCGCAGAATGCAGAGGAATCGGAACGCGCAGAATGCAGAGGAATCGGAACGCGCAGAATGCAGAGGAATCGGAACGCGCAGAATGCAGAGGAATCGGAACGCGCGCCAAACGCAGAGGAATCGGAACGCGCGCCAAACGCAGAGGAATCGGAACGCGCGCCAAACGCAGAGGAATCGGAACGCGCGCCAAACGCAGAGGAATCGGAACGCGCGCCAAACGCAGAGGAATCGGAACGCGCGCAGAATGCAGAAGAATCGGAAAGCGCCAAACGCAGAAGAATCGGAACGCGCCACTGTTACATACTGTAAAGTAGATAAACAACAGCAGTAAAGTAAAACCACCAACTAAAAAGCATGCTGATGTCTTTGTCTTCCTTTGTTTGAAATAATTGTATGTAAAAAATAAAATTAGTTTTTTTTTTTATATCTTGTTTCCATTTTGTGTATTTTTTCCCATGATGCGTAATTTACCAAATTCTTTGCACAAGTCTCACTTTACATATGTGGTTTAGGATAAAACTGTAGTGAAGTGGCACATTGGAGTGGAGAAGGGAATGTTTAGACAAAGCTGCAGGGGATCTATATTGTTGTTTACACTACTGGAGATATGAGATGGCCGTTGAATGAGATCTGATAGTGGGCTTCAATGGTGCCCCCTGGTTATGTATTCTACATACATTCCCCTCAATGCAAGTCAACAGGACAGTTTTCTTCACTGCTGACCCAGAGTCAATTTTATTCTCAAAAGCCACACAGTGAGGAGCAAGTGATGGAAAGATACGAGGAGGGGGGATAGTTTACAACACAAAATATCACACAATGGATGCACCCAGTGACACGTATAGCGGAAAATATCACACAATGGATGCACCCAGTGACACGTATAGAGGAAAATAGCACACAATGGATGCACCCAGTGACACATATAGAGGAAAATATCACACAATGGATGTGCCCAGTGACGCCTATAGAGGAAAATATTTTCTTAACTAAACGTACAAGAGAAAAACAAATCACATGTAAGATATCAGCAACATCAAATAAACACAATAAGGACATTTCATTTTTTGGTGGTACCGGCCCTTTAAGAAGAATTTCAGTCGGAGGCAGACAGTGTTTACCAGAATTGCACGATTGTAGATTAGCTTATGCTCAGTCTTCTGCAACTCAGTGTTTTTCTTCATTTTAATGTGTTTCTTTTCCATTTTTTTGTTTTATATCTTCTTTTAGGAAAAGAACAATCTTCTATGGACACTCACTTGCTTTTGGTGCCCCCGACCCCACTCTCCTCGTTCATCAAAGAATCCAGCTCCTCTAAGCACAGCGACCACCATCACCACCACCACCATGATCACAAGAAAAAGAAGAAGAAACATAAGCACAAGCACAAGCATAAACACAAGCACGAAAGCAAAGAAAAAGAACGTGAACCTCTCACTTTCACCAACAGCCCCGCCAGCGGGCGCTCCATTCGCTCTCCCTCGCTCTCGGAGTGAACAGATGAAGACTGTGGGGGGGCACCAAGACCACTCTAGCACAATGCTTTCCTTCTCGAGGGCCTAACTTCTCAAAACTCAGATGTTCGAATGTCTGGGAGAGAAAGACCGTGCGTTGAATCTCATTGGAATCCTCCTGTTGTACCAGGGAGAGGGGGGCCGACTCTGCCAGTGACGAAGCTGAGGTCGTTTTTATACCGCCCTACCGTTACAGCTCCAATAAAGACTTTTTTAATATATGTATATTCCCTAAATTCTTCTTACTTTTTGCCATTTTTTTTATAAACTATTTTTAAGAAGGATTTTTTAATCGGTGGTTCTGGATGGGGGGGCAGTATTTTCCACTGAGCCCCAGTTCCAGTCTGTATCCCCCAATACGCCAATCCATTACAATTTTCGATGCTTAAAGAAAAAACCTCTTGTCTGAAACAGACGCACCAGTTGCACGGCAGTAAAGTGTTAAAAAAACTAATAAAAAACACATACACCTCATTGATAATGGTTTTCAAATGTATGTTTTCAGAGCAGTTAACCATGTCTGTAATTGCAAAGATGGAAGAAAAGTACAATATAGTGCATTTAGAAAGTATTCAGACCCATTTATTTTTTGTGGGCTGCCTTTTATATTTTATGAATCTGCACTCAATATCCCATAATGACGAAAGCAAAAAAATAATTAACAAAATTGTTACATTTTAATAATTAACAAGAAAAATGTGATATCAAACAATGACGTAAGTATTCAGACCCGAATTCTATGATCAGGGAAGTCCCAATGCATTCCCTAGGATCGGGACCTGATCATCTGATATTTTGTTTTGGGGGTGGGGTGGTTGGCTTTAACAAGGGGATCCAAAGTCAAGAGTCCTACTAACGTGGAGCAGCCAGCCTCCCAGCTGGAGTCCCGGAGCCTCTGCATTGACCGGCGATGTCTTCCCTGCCTGTTCATGGAGAAGGCAAGGAAGATGCAGCAAGTTGATGCAGAAGCTCTGCGAACCAGATGGGAACGGGAGGTAGCATCAATGCAGTATCACATCGGGACTCGGTAACGGCATCCTGTATACTGCATGACCTGGATCGGAGGCTAAATAATCCTAATCGGGACCTCCCTAGTTTTTGACACCTGACATTTTGCTAAAATGTATCCCATTTCTCTGGATCGTCTTTGAGATGTTTCTATACTTTGACTGTCGTTCATCTGTGGCAGACTCCATTGTTTGGACATGATTTTGAAGGCGCATGTCTTCCTAGATAAGGTCTCTCTACTGTAAATGCAGATCAGGGCAAAACCAAAGCCATGAAGTCAAAGTTACTGCCTTCCAAGCTCAAACTCGTGATGGCATCGGGCACAGATCTAGTGAAGTCAACAAGAAAAGTTCTGGCTGCACTGAAGGTTCCCAAGAGCACAGCGGCGTCCATAATTCCTCAATGAAAGACATTTGGAAGAACCAGGATTTTCTAGAGCTGGACAATCTGAGCAATCGGAGGAGGGCTTGGTATTAAAGCTGACCATGGACCCGATAGTCGTTCTGAGGCACCAGAGATAATGTATGGAAAAAGGAGAAAATTGCAGATGAACAACCAGCACAGCAACACTCCAAGGATCCGGCCTTTATGGCAGACTGGCCAGGTGGAAGTCTCCCCTCACAGCAAGGCACATGAAAGCCCATCTGGAATTTGGAAACAGAGCACCTAATGGATTCTCAGACTATGAGAAACAAGATAGTAGTTTAATGTAATGAAGATTGAACTGTTTGGTCTTAACTCAATGCATCATGTCTAGAGGCACCACCAATCTCTTGCAATACCATCCCATTGCTGGAGAATGGTGGTGGTAGCATCATGTTTGAGGGTGCTTCTCGGTAGATGGGACTAGAAGACCGGTCAAGGTTGAGGGGAAATATGAAAAACACAAAATACAGAGATATCCTTAATAAAAACCTGATCCGGATCACTCAGGATCTGACTGGGCTGAAAGTTCACCGTCCAACAGGACAATGACCCAAAGCACACATCCAAGAGGACACGATAGTGGCTTAGTGACAACTCTTTAAATGACCTTGAGCAGCCAAGCCATTCCGGACATGTACCCAATCAGACATCATGGTACAGACCTAAAAATGTCTGTCCACCAACTGTCCCTATCCACCAGGCTGTGGTTTGAGGATCTGCAGAGATGAATGGCAGAAATATACACAAATATAGGTGTGTAAAGCTCGTCACATCAAAGTCCTAAAGACTGGAGGCTCTAAGTCCCGAGTTAAGAGTATGATTACTTATGTCAGTGTATTGTTTATTAAATTTGCAGTGTTGTTAACCTGTTTTTGCTCTTTTTTTCATGGTGTGTTGTGCGCAGATTGATGTGAAAAGTGACTCTCTAACTGTATGAATGGGTGGTTGTTGTAGGCATAGCCGTGTAGAGCGAGACCTTGTCCCAGTCATTTTAAAGCTGGGTTACATAACATTGCAGTTAGTGTTTTAAGGTCTTGGGTCTATTCCAAATCCAGCGGCAACATACAAAGAGTAACGAGCGCAAATATAGCTAGTGGCAACACGTTACCTCCAGCATGCCGCGACAGCATTTCTGAGTTGGATATGGTCAGCTAGAGTTCACAGGACCTGGCTGTATAATCACAAGATCACTGTATTGATCCAACAATAACAATAGGATGAAGAATACTGTAGGACTATCTGTCCTTACAGGTGAAAGACACGGCTGCTTTCGGTGATCTCTAGGGGAGAGCCGACCCATAAAATACAGGCGCTGGATCTTTTCTTCTTCTTCTTGTTTTAACACAATATTACCTGTGAAAAAACAACAGCAGGTTTTGGAACAAGGAATGTTTTTGACACTAGAAGACACGTCCTGCGGATTCCCTTTTCATTCTCACACCGGTGCCTGCTCACTCCTGTTTCACTCAGCTTCTCCTGTCCATCTCATTTAGTCACTCCCTCCCATCTAGAGCTTAAACAACTAATTGATAATGAAAATTGTTGCTTGTCATTCTCTTTATCATACTCTTTATATTTATGCTGGACTGCTACAGCATGCACTGTTGGGGCTTCGAGTCAGACTGAGCTAAACTTTTATAACTTCAGACAGTACTTCAGAGCTGATCGGAAAAGACAAGCTTTTCTCGGTTCCTTAACAAGTTTAACTTTTTAGTTTACAATAGTGGCAGACCCATCGCATGGACTTTGGGGTACTGCCACTGGTTGGAGGAGCGTTATAGCCGGTGTTTTATCCTTCATTGGAGTTGATATCCTGTGTCACCACCCTGCCTTCCACTTTCTGGTCTGGAGCCGCAATCTCTGCCTCCCTCGTGTCTGATTCCTCCTCCAAATGCCTTGCACCCTTGGGGCTGATTCCCTGCTCCAAACCTCTCACACCCTCAGGCCTGGTCCTTCCCCCAAACACCTCCCATTCTCAGGTCTGGTCCTTCCCCGAACTCCTCCCACTCTCTGGTCCAATACCACTCTCAGCTCTGGTCCTTTCCCCGAAACCCTCTCCCTCTCGAATCTGGCCCTTCCCTCAAACCCCTTCCACCTTCAGGTCTGGTTCCTTACCCAAACCCCTCCCATCCTCTGGTCTGGTCCCTCCAAACTCCTCCCACCCTCAGTTCCAGTCTCTTGTCCAAACTCCTCCCCCCCACTCAGATTGTTCATGAAGTTATTTTTTAGTAAACGAAAAGTTAATTTTTTTTATGATTACATCGATAAAATAATCTGCCAACTGATAATAAAACTAATCGTTAGTTGCAGCACAGACAACTCCTGCACAAACTCACACTCTACACAACCATTCACCCGCCTAGCTATCACTTGGCTGGTGTGCGTGCACTTTAAAGGCAAGTATTTTGTTATTTTCTCTTTCTCGTTTACATATATTTTTTATTGCCTTTACCAATTTATTACATTATGAACAGGAACCATTTCCCCCCCCCCCCCCCCCCGTCGCCACCACCACCAGGCTGTCCATGCACATTGGATTGGATCTGGGCTTTGGATTCTTTGTCTTTAGGAAAGTATTCATTTAATATTTTATTTACAATTACTGCAACATTTAACTGGGATACATACACAAAAAATAGTTTTCGGAGCCAGGTGTTCTACAGATTCCAACACGAGTGTACAACAATTGGAGCATTGCATCCGTGGGGCTGTTAGTAATTAAAAAATAATGCAAATAATTCCAAGCAGTCAGTTTTCATGCCTTATGAAACAGATGAGCAACAACCAAAAAGTGTAGATGGGGACCTAAGAGACGGGGTGAGCACGGCCGAATCCTCCAGCTGGCGGCTGCTATTCTACCACGTCTACGGGTTTCAGATGTGCAGTGCCAGAGGAAAGTGATACAAAAAAAATATCAAAAAGTAAAGGATTCTAGTTGTATTGTGGCTAAACTTCCCCTGATGAGCAGAAAGTGTGTTTAAAGGGACACCCTACTCATCCTGACCTCTTGATAGTTTTTAAGTGGACAGGATGTGAGGAGTGCCTCCCTTCTCCCCTTGATCTGGAGAAATCGCTGGCTGAAGTGGAGGAGTTTACCCCCAACATCACCAGCGGCCAGGATTTGTAATTTCTCGGTCACCAGATCGGTCACTAGGGATGTCCGCACACAGAAAGCATGCTGACCTCACCCTCTCCGAGAGCAGTCGCTGTAGTGATCGGTCTCAGAGAGGCAGCGATGGATCAGATCTGCGCATGCGAACAACCCCTAGCCATCATTCGGCGCAGGGGCTGCAGAACCTGCATACATAACAAATTAATAGCACAGGACAGTGGTTCCCAACCCTGGTCCTCAAGTCTCCCCAACATGCCAGATTTTAAGGATCACCTTGGGGAAATGCAGACTGAATCCTGTAATCACTGAGCAGCAAATCATATCACCTGTGCTGTGCTGCAGATATCTGCAAACCTGGCCTGTTAGGGGGGCCTGAGGACCAGGGTTGGGAACCACTGGTGTAGGAGCACAAATTACACAGAAAAGCTTCAGGGTTAGGGAGTCCCTGAGCCGAAGAGGAGGAGCATCGCTCAGCCAGGGAGAAAAGGTGAGTAAAATTACCAAACAATAGATAAGAAAATAATTTTAAAAAAAATGATCAGGCTGTCGGCAGCCTCTGCCCAATTATTTTAGGGCAAAAAATGGGAATTCTATTTTTCAGTAGATTATCCCTTTAAATACTGAGGACCACCAGCTTCCCCGGCTTTATATCTGCAAAGGTCTCTGAAACAATTGGCCAAGGAATGGTTAAATCCGAAACACAGGATGAGCGTGTTCTTGGAGCTCGACTCAGCGACTGGCTCCACCTAAAAGCGATTGAGATCATTGCCACATGGAAGCTCTTGGATTTCTCTGTAAACCTTTTTATGAGTTAAAGATCGCCTCCCAGGAGTGTTATCGGCCTCTGTTTGCCCGAGCTTTATGGCCTTGGTGCGGTGATAAATCGGGCAACCTTTAAAAAAAAATGGTCATTGTCCCGGGGTCTTGATGCTTAAACAGCCCCATGTGTGTGCGATGCCAGATCAGATGTCACTTAGAGCATAAAGTGCCCTGTTAAAAGCAAGTTCCAAATCCCTTTTATATGTATTTACTTCCTATGCAGAGCGCGTGGCTTCTATTAAACAGTCGTTGCGGATTATACGACTTCCTCAGCAATATTAAGGTTAATTGATGCATAAGGATGTCCACGAGGCTTTTTTGGGCAAGTACAAAAAAATCCACAAAAATCAAACCTCTGAATCAGATACCGACGCACCTCTGCTGACTCGGGTGTTACAGAGTGGATGGGCCGATCAAGAAGTAGTCAATAATACACACAAAAAAAAAATTGACTACAGATAAGAAATGGACAAAATGAAGTGAAATAAATATTTGAAGGCCTCCTGCAATAGATGTCGGAAATAGGTTCTGGCAGAGACCTCAACCCTTCTATCCGAAGACCGGGAGAAGCTGTACAATACCATCCAACTGTGGAATATATTTTTATGTATATATAGCATGCGAGGAATCCTGCACTCATGAACAGAAGAAAAGATGCCCGGTGCCCATCCGGCTCAAGTAGACACCATATACACAAGGTATGGACGGCACTCTCGGTCTTTCCACAATTTCTTGAATTTATTAGTAAAAGGATCGACGTTTCAGTCCACTAACCGTGGATTTTCATCAGGATATACAAAAACAACATACAGCAAACCTTTATATAGAAAACATCTTACTCACCACTATGCAGTGACACTCCCTCCCCATGCCGAGCGAACGCCGTCTCCTCAGAGTGCCGGCTCAAACCCCGTGACCCAGCCAACACCATGGCAACCCAACGCTACCTTGTTGCACCAACTTCATAGAGACGGAACAAATGATTGTAATAATGAGTGTTGTATGGAGTATGCCCCCCCCTTTCTCTGCTAGTTGTACCCCATATTGGTTAGGTGCGCTTGCTTAGCTCCTAGGTTGGCCTTTGGATTTGGATTTTGAAGGGGGATTTTTGTCTCCCCTGTTCGATATGGTTCCTGCGCGCGAGCTTTTGTTTTTACTTTTTATTTTTATGTGTAATTCTTTTTCTCCTTTATTTAGCAACCAGTCTTATGCTATTTACTTGTGCTTTGCTTCTGAATATAGAGCGGAGATATGACTTAGCGGTGTGTTCATTGAGGTTGCCGTGTTGATAAGTGCCTGTGGTATTTTGTCCCGTCTCTATGAAGTTGGTGCAACAAGGTAGCGTTGGGTTGCCATGGTGTTGGCTGGATCACGGGTTTTGAGCCGGCGCTCTGACGTCACTCTGAGGAGACGGCGTTCGCTCGGCATGGGGAGGGAGTGTCACTGCATAGTGGTGAGTAAGATGTTTTCTATATAAATGTTTGCTGTATGTTGTTTTTGTATATCCTGATGAAAGTCCACGGTTAGTGGACTGAAACGTCGATCCTTTTACTAATAAACTCAAGAAATTGTGGAAAGATCGAGAGTGCCGTCCATACCTTGTGTATATGGTGTCTACATATATATATATATTGTGACGGGTTCACTCGGGGCAGGCTATGTGAGGGCCGGTACCTGAGTAGACGGCTGGAAGTAGCCACCTTCCCAGTTCAGGGTTAACTGAATGATTGCTCATTCACCACAGCTGCCCCACCCTTCCCTATAAGAAGTCTCCGTTCCTTCCAGTTCATTGAGGGGTTTGGAGACAGAAGGAGGAAGGAGTTGGAGACTGTGGTGGAAAAAAGTAAGGAATCGCTCATATTGGAAAGCGTGTTTTGTTTTACTGGGGGAACCCGTTTAGTGGGCCCAGGAGTAGACAGGTTCGTCTATTGTCAGGTAGCCTCCCAAAAGGGAGTAGGATTTCTTTTTTTGTTGTTTATTTTCTCTGTGGAAAACCCCTTTGCTGCTGCAAATAAAAGACGCTTAGAAAACCCACGTTGCTGTGTCCGCAGTACCTACTTCTCCACAATATATATCTATAAGGGTTGTGGTGGAGGACAAAAAGTGAGATAAAAGGCCTCCACACTATAATAAGTGTGTTTATTATTTCCAGAAGCCACCTGCACATCACAGCAATTCGATGAATTGTGGTACTCTACAGAAGTGGCCAAAATAGTGTAGAACAAAAAGATAGCATTCAATAATTATAAAACAACTCAGAGTGAAGAAGATAGGCAAACCTTTAAGATTAGACAGAAAGAGGCAAAGCAATTTCTAAGAGCTTCAGAAGCACACACAGAAGAGAAAATAGCTCTGTCAGTAAAAAAGGGGGACAAAACATTTTTTAGATACATAAACAAGATGCTCATGTGGCATCCCTAAGTGGCCTTCTTAAGTGGAAGTTTGGAGTTGATTCCTGGAGTTGCGGGACTGGAGGAAGGAACTGCAAGACCCACTTTTTACTCTAGGTAAACACATGTCTATATCATGCTTTCTCTCACGCTTCTACTCTTTACTTCTACCATTCTCCTTAAATGGAACTCCTGCCCCTCTACGACCGACCCCTACACTATCTGCATCTCTCCCTCCCTCCTCTCGTCCCACATGATGGCCTCTCATGAGCTCCTTTGTTTCCTCAGAACATGGTCTCCCTCCAACTCTCATGCTGCCAATCACTCCCACTCCCACAAATCCCATTCCCACCTTCTCTTTCTCACCCTCCTGCTGTTACTCTATGCAGGCGACATATCCCCTAACCCTGGCCCCACAACACATCCAATACTTCCCTCTCATCCTATCTCCATCGCACATAAATCACCTCCCTGCAAGCCCAGCAACCTCATTCCCATAATCCCTCAGCGCCTGTCCTCTTTCTCCTGCGCCCTCTGGAACGCTCGCTCTGTGTGCAACAAGCTCACAGCAATCCCATGACCTCTTCCTTTCAAACTCCTTCAACCTCCTAGCTTTAACTGAAACCTGGCTAACTCCCTCTGACACGGCCTCCGTTGCTGCTCTCTCAGATGGTGGTCTACACTTGAGCCATACCCCCAGACCGGGTGAGAGAAATGGTGGCGGTGGCGGTGTCGGAATCCTGCTCTCTCCCACCTGCACCTACCAGCATCTCCCTCCACCCCCATCCCTCTCCTTCTCCTCCTTCGAGACACACTGCATCCGCCTGTTCTCTCCTCTGGCCCTCAGGGTGGCAGTCATCTACTGCCCACCGGGACCAACCTCCCAGTTCTTTGACCACTTTGCTACCTGGCTTTCTCACTTCCTGTCTTCTAATCTTCCATGCCTAATTCTCGGGGACTTCAACATTCCCATTGATGATCCTTCCGCCCCTGCTGCCTCCAAACTTCTTTCACTCACGTCCTCCCTTGGACTCACACAATCCTCCCTCCTCCCTACCCACCGCGATGGTCACGCTATTGACCTTGTCTTTTCCAACCTCTGCTCCATTTCTGAGTTCAACTGTCGCCCTTTCCCCATCTCTGACCACCACCTTCTCTCTTTCAACCTATCTGGACTTCCTAAACACCCTGCTCCCCCACCCCGCACACATACTCGCAGAAATCTGCATGCTGTGGACCCCCATCAATTCTCCAATCTACTTCACCACCTCCCTCACACCTCATCCTTCACCTGCCCTGATGCTGCCACTAATCACTATAACACCACACTTATCTCTGCTCTAGACACTCTTGCTCCTCTTCGACTCTGTAAGGCCCCATGCTGCCAACTTCAGCCCTGGCACACCCTCCAGACTCGCTACCTGCAAAGATGCTCCCGCACTGCAGAGCGTGCCTGGAGGAAATCCCGCTCTGAAGCTGATTTTGTTCACTTCAAATTTATTCTTCGGTCATAAACCTCTGCCCTCCACTTGGCCAAACAATCCTTCTTCTCATCTCTTATATCTACGCTGTCCTCCAACCCTAAACGGCTCTGGTCCACCTTCAACACCCTCCTCTACCCACCTGCACCTCCCCCCTCAGCCGCCTTTCAGCGCTCAAGACTTGGCAGACTACTTCCTCAGTAAAACTCTATCAGAAGCAACATCCCAACACAAGATAGTTATCTGCCACCTCCACTCCCAGAGGTCCCCTCTGCCACCCTCTGCCGCTTCCTTCCAGCCACTGAGGAGGAAGTAAATTCCTTATTGTCCTCCTCACATCTCACCACGTGCCCGCTCGACCCCATTCCCTCACATCTAATTCCTCCCCTCTCCTCCCTCACCCCTGCTCTCACACACATCTTCAACCTATCTCTCTCCACTGGCTCCTTTCCATCCGCCTTCAAACACGCGCTAGTTACCCCTTTGCTAAAGAAACCATCCCTCGATCCCAACTCTCCATCCAACTCTCCATCCAACTACCGCCCTGTATCTCTGCTTCCCTTCACATCAAAGCTCTTAGAAAAACTAGTCTTCAACCGCCTCTCCCTCTTCCTGTCCTCCAATTCCCTACTTGACCCCCTGCAATCTGGCTTCCGTCCCCTACACTCAACTGAAACTGCTCTCACCAAAGTCACCAACGACCTCCTAACTGCTAAAAAACACGGCCACTATTCTATTCTCATCCTGCTTGACCTCTCGGCTGCTTTTGACACTGTTGACCACCCCCTCCTTCTACAGACCCTCAACTCTCTGGGTCTCGGTGACACTGCACTCGCTTGGGTTGACTCCTATTTATCCAACAGGTCCTTCTGTGTGTCCTTTGCTGGTAACTGCTCCTCTTCATTTCCTCTATCTGTTGGTGTACCTCAAGGCTCTGTCCTTGGTCCTCTGCTCTTTTCCATCTACACCTCCTCCCTGGGCAAAATCATCAACAGCTTTGGCTTTAATTACCACCTCTACGCTGATGACACTCAGATCTACCTCTCTACCCCTGATCTCTCTCCCCCTGTCCTTTCCAAAGTCAGTGACTGCTTATCTGGCATCTCCTCCTGGACTGCCTCCCACCACCTAAAGATCAACATGTCAAAGACTGAGCTCCTACTTATTCCTCCCTCCAATGCCTCCCCACCTCCTGACTTCTCTATCACGGTGGAGGGTATCACCATCTCCCCATCAAACCAAGTGTGCTGTCTTGGAGTTACACTTGACTCTGCTCTTTCCTTCATCCCCACATCAAGTCTCTTTCCTCCTCCTGCCGATACCAACTGCATAATATTTCCAGAATTCGGCCATTTCTTACCGCTGTCACCACAAAACAACTCATACACGCCCTGGTAATCTCCCGACTCGACTATTGCAATAATCTCTTATCTGGCCTCCCTCTGTCCTGCCTCTCCCCCCTACAATCCATCCTGAATGCCTCCGCCAGGCTAATTCACCTCACCCGCTGCTCTGTCTCTGCCGCTCCCCTCTGCGAGTCCCTTCACTGGCTCCCCATCCACTGCAGAATTAAGTTCAAAATCCTTATCCTTACCTACAAAACCCTCACTAACTCAGCGCCCCACTACCTGTCCTCACTAATCACCAAATACACCCCAGCCCGCTCCCTAAGGTCAAACAGTGACCTGCGCCTAGCTCCTCCTCGCATCGCCTCTTCCCATGATAGACTGCAGGATTTCTCACGCGCAGCCCCCACTCTCTGGAACGCTCTCCCTCGTACTGTCAGACTTTCCCCTAAACGCTCCCTTAAAACATTCCTATTTAGGGAAGCCTACCACCCAACTCACTGACGCAACCATCAATCACCTTGCAGTCCTCTCCTCCGGTTTCAAACCCCAACCCTCCTAGATTGTGAGTTCCTACGGGAATAGGGCCTCATCTCCTCCTGTACTGTTTGTTAAATGTTGTTCAATGTATTGTATTGTAACCCTGTCTATACTGTGCCTATTGTACAGCGCTGCGGAATATGCTGGCGCTTTAGAAATAAATATTAATAATAATAAGAAGAAGAAAAAGAAAACAAGGATTAGTTAGATTAAAAACAAAGGAAGGAAGGTATGTAGAAGAGGATAAAAGTCTCGCTGACTGCCTCAATGAATATTTTTGTTCAGTCTTTGCAGTAGAAAAGGAAGGAAAGGGACCTCAGGTTCTACAGCAGCTGTCTAAAGTAAAGACAAATAAGTCAAAGTTATTAAAAGAGCTCAGTGGTGTAATAGCAAAACCGTTAACAAGGATTGGTTAAATAAATCTGTTAACGGGAGTCGTCCCAGAAGACTGGAAATTAGCAAATGTTGTGCCCATTTACAAGAAGGGTAGTAGGGAGGAATCGGGGAACTATAGGCCAGTTAGTCTTACGTCAGTAGTGGGGAAATTAATGGAAACCATGTTAAAGGAAAGGATTGTTGAACATCTAAAAACACATAGATTACAGGATCAGAAACAACATGGGTTTACCTCGGGGAGATCATGCCAAACTAATCTTATTGATTTTTTTGATTGGGTAACAAAAATAATAGACACAGGTGGTGCAGTAGACATTGCTTATTTAGATTTCAGTAAGGTTTTGATACTGTTCCGCATAGAAGGCTTATCAATAAATTGCAATCTGTGAGCTTGGATTCCAATATTGTTGAAAGGATTAGGCAGTGGCTGAGTGACGGAGTTTATTCGGCGCAAGGTCTTGTTACCAGTGGGGTACCTCAGGGGTCAGTACTTGGACCCATTCTCTTTAATATTTTTATTAGTGATATTGCAGAAGGTATTAATGGAAAAGTATGTCTTTTTGCTGATGACACAAAGATTTGCAACAGGGTTGACGTTCCTGGAGGGATCAGCCAAATGACAAATGATTTAGGTAAACTAAAAAAATGGTCGGAGCTGTGGCAATTGAGTTTTAATGTGGATAAGTGCAAGATAATGCACCTGGGACGTAAAAACCCAAGGGCTGAATATAGAATATTTGATACAGTCCTAACCTCAACATCTGAGGAAAGGGATTTAGGGGTTATTATTTCAGAGGATCTAAGGGTAAGTAGTCAATGTAATAGAGCAGCAGGAAATGCTGGCAGAATGCTTGGTTGTGTAGGGAGAGGTATTAGCAGTAGGAAAAGGGAAGTGCTCATGCCACTGTACAGAGCACTGGTGAGACCTCACTTGGAGTACTGTGTGCAGTACTGGAGACTGTATCTCCAGAAGGATATAGACATCTTAGAGAGAGTTCAGAGAAGGGCTACTAAAATGGTGTACGGCTTGATGGAGAAAAGTTACCAGGAAAGGCTTAATGATCTTAACATGTACAGCTTGGAAAAAAGACGAGACAGAGGAGATATGATAGAAACATTTAAATCCGTAACGGTAATTCACAAGGTAGAGGAAGCGAGTATATTTAAAAGGAAACAAAGTAGCAAAACAAGAGGACATAGTCTTAGATTAGAGGGGCAAAGGTTTAAAAGTAACATCAGGAAACATTATTTTACTGAGAGGGTGGTGGATACATGGAACAGTCTTCCAGTTGAAGTGGTAGAGGCCAAAACAGTAATTGAATTTAAGCAGGCATGGGATAGGCATAAGGCTATCCTAAACAAAAGATAAATCCAGGTAAAGTATCCATGTAATTGGGCAGACGAGATGGGCCAAAAGGTTCTTATCTGCCGACATTTTCTATGTTTCTATCCCAGAACTCCTGTGCCACATTCCCCATATGCATCAAGGAATTCTGGGTAGGATATGCAAATGACATCTGTCTCACTTTTATGCATTCTGGATCTGTTATTACACAGAACCCTAAAATCAATGCTATGCCACACTGTGGCTTACTAGCAGAGATAAGGTTTATGCAACTGGTCAAGGCCACTCTATATATATTAATTATACCCACTTTTATACATTATACTCCTTGTCCTAATGCAAAATCACCTGCTGTCCGTCCTATGTATTTTCCTCACAACTGAATTTGATCCCATCAATGTGTGGGACCGAGTAATGGAACATGTAGACCAACGAGACCAACCCCATGGCGAATAAGACCTAGAAGAACTTATTTATTTTTTTGTTTATAATTAAAACGAGCTTGATTTTTTTTTTTATTTTTTTTTATGTCTCTTCTGGATCAACAGCAGCAGCAGAAGATCTGGTGTCATTAAATAGATACAGTACTCAAGTGCACTTTACGCACCTGATGCTTTTTCTGCGCAATTTGTGCTCCTCTGCAGCTGGTGTAGCGTAAGAACTGCAAGAGACCGGCGCTCTTTATGTACGCAGGTTCCATAGTGTCTGCGGAGATTGTTTGATCAGAACGGTGCGCATACGCAGCTCAGATCCATCGGCTGCCTCTGCGAGACCGCTCACTGTCGCGATTGGTCTGAGAGGGTAACGTCGTGCTGCTCTACACGTGTGGACGTCACTAGTGACTTATTGGGTGGGGTGTAGGAAACTCCTCCACTTCTTACAGAGATAACACCCGGTTAGGACATTAGGGGGGGGTGAGAAGGGGGAGCTCCCCACACATCCTCCTGACCACTTTAAAACAACAAAGTAGTCAGGACTCAGGAGGAATAGAGTGTCCCTTTAAGGGGGTTAGTCACTAATTGTCGTTGTTTAGCATTGTTGCAACCACATTAAATGTTTGCGATCCAGAGAGGGAAACTGTAAGGACAGCAGGCAACGTTTCGTCAATGAAGCTGCACCTCCGTGTAACATTGCTAAACAATAACGACTAGAAAATAACCCTCATAGGACCCTATTCCATTCAGAGCGGTAACACGATTGCGTAAAGCTCTGCCATCGCACAATTCACACAATTGTAACAGCATTGCTTGATATTCCAAGTCACGTGGGAACCTCCATTACTACTTGGGTTTTTCACGTGAATATCACGTTTATCCTATACTTTATATAAGACACGCAATCGTGTACTAGGGCTGGCTAACCAGCGATTCCGTATTGCTTGCCATTCGTGCTGCGCTTGCCGTGGCACCTCCATAAACCTGGCATAATAAATCGAATTTGCAAGAGCAAAATTACCTGATAACCAGTTTAAAATACCCCCCTGTATTTATACCTGCCTTCCAGGCTTCCTCAAGATCTTTGTGATCCATTGTCTCCTAACGATATAAAGGGAAGGTGACAAAGGAAAAAATAGTTCCTGTGTCCCTCTGCCAGAACACACACAACACTAGATCTTGTTTACAAGATCTGGTGCAGTGTCCGCAGGCTGCGGCTACTCTCAGTGGAGTCCTACGGACATACCACGAGTGATGACTGTCACCGCTTTATTGTACTAGCACTTGGCATAAAATGCCGTGCAGTGCTACTTGAATATAAGGTGCAAGGCGTAGTAATTTGATGCGCTTGCAGGTTACCGCTCCTAAAAGAATAGAGCCCTAAGTGCTTCACCAACAAAGCTGTAACGATGCTCTTTGGCACAGCACCTGAACTACACAAATTGCAAATGCCCCATCTATGTGTCAGGACAAGATCAAATAACACGCTGACTACAGTCACTTCTCTCAAATATCTAGGTATGTGGTTAGACCCAAATCTATCCTTTGGCCCCACATTGAAAAACTTTCATCTAAACTTCACCCCAAACTAGGTGCAGAAACAAATCCTGCCTGAGCCCCGCGGTAAGAAAGCAGATTGTACAGCAAATGCTTATGCCGGCTATTGAATACGTAGAGGTAGTGTATGCAGCCGCCCCGCAAACACACCTTCATAAACTTACTACATTGTATAACTCATTCTGCCCCTTTGTGCTACAATGTAACTACACATCTCACCATTGTAACATGCTAAACTGGCCGTCACTGGAATCTAGATGCAGTCTTCACCTTTCCAACCTGGTGTTTAAGAGCTTTTCTGGGAAGCTACCACCCTACCTGAATAAGCTGCTTCCCTCAGCAGTTCCCTCATCCTATAACCTCCGATCCAAGACCTGCACCTTACTTACAATACAAAAAGAAAGTGGCTCGATCTTCATTATCCAACAGAGCACCACAATAATGGAATAACCTCCAAGACGCCATTAAATCTTCCCCCAGTCTAAAGTTCCTTAAGAGATCTCTATTAACCCTTTCGCTGCTGAGGCGTTTCACGCCTCTGTGCTGAGGTCATATTTACCGGTTTTGCTCATCATGTTTAAATGCGTTTTGAAGGCTTATTTTAGTATATGACCCAGACATATTATATATCGTTCTTTCCGTCAGACTCGGCAGATTAATAATATGTCATTATTATATGTATACGTCATGACCTGTCTTTATATTATAACAAAAAATGCAATAAAATATGAATTTTCAATAATTTACAACGTGTAAAGTGTATTTTTTTCACATTTTAACATGCGAGCAATTGCGGTTATATTTTGTATGGGGTGCGCTTGTTAAAAAAATTAGAGATGGGGTCTCGTTAGATTTTTTTTGGGGGGAAATTACGCGATTTTTAACAAACGCACCGCATACAAAAATCGTTAGTGCAGCATCATTGTTCACATTATAATTGAAATGGGAACAATATTGCTGCATTAACAAACCAAAAAAAAAAACTTGTTTATTTTTATTTTTTTTTAGAATTTTTTTTTTTAGAATTTTTTATTTTTATTTTTAATTTTTATTTTTTTAAAAAAACGTTTTCACAGTCGTGTTTGGTATCGTTGGAACGGCCATGCTCTGGCCGATCCAACAGTACCAAACTTTAACCCCTAGCTGCCACGGATCGGGAGATAGGGGGTTCATTGGAACCCCCTATCTCCACCGTTGGTGGCAGCTAGGGGTTAACTCCAGGACTGGCGTCATCGTGCTATGCACGATGACGCCAGTCCTCAGGGGGAGTTCCCAGAGGCTTGGCCGACATCCAAGATGTCGGCCAGCTCCGGGAAGGGATCACGAACCGGCGCTTTTCAGCGCCGATTCGTGATCCGGCTCCCCAGGGGTTAATGACAGCCACCGTTTGGAAGGGCAGGCTGTGCCCTTCCAAGCGGTGCCTGTGTTAACCCCCTGCTCCCTGGCGATCGGGAGGGAGAGAGGTCCGAAGGACCTCGCCCCCCTCCCTTTCAGGCGCCTCCTCCGCACATGCGGGGGGCGCCTGAATTAGATGTCATTGCGTCGCCGCGATGACATCTAATGTCCCCGCCGGGCTCCCGAGTGCTGGGCTGACATCCAAGATGTCAGCCCGCACCGGGGGGGCGCAGCAATCCGCCGGAATCCGGCGGATTGCTGCCTCCTGTGCTCGGACTCGCTGAGCGCGTCCGTAGCACAGGAGAATCACTTGGCTGGACGCGCTGAGCGCGTCCATAGCAGCCAAGTGGTTAATATACCTCAATACAGAATGCACCTGTAAACATGTAACATAGTGGCTATATACAGAATGCACCTGTAAACCTGTAACATAGTGACTATATACAGAATGCACCTGTAAACCTGTAATATAGTGACTATATACAGAATGCACCTGTAAACCTGTAACATAGTGACTATATACAGAATGCACCTGTAACATGTAACATAGTGACTATATACAGAATGCACCTGTAACATGTAACACAGTGACTATATACAGAATGCACCTGTAACATGTAACATGTAACATAGTGACTATATACAGAATACGCCTGTAACATGTAACACAGTGACTATATATAGAATGCACCTGTAAACATGTAACACAGTGACTATATACAGAATGCACCTGTAAACATGTAACAAGTGGACTATATACAGAATGCACCTGTAAACATGTAACACAGTGACTATATACAGAATGCACCTGTAAACATGTAACATAGTGACTATATACAGAATGCACCTGTAAACATGTAACATAGTGACTATATACAGAATACACCTGTAACATGTAACACAGTGACTATATACAGAATGCACCTGTAAACATGTAACATAGTGACTATATACAGAATGCACCTGTAAACATGTAACACAGTGACTATATACAGAATGCACCTGTAACATAGTGACTATATATAGAATGCACCTGTAAACATGTAACACAGTGAATATATTTATTTTCTGTTAATCTGTATATTTGTGTTGTTTTTTAATATCTTGCATTTTATTACTTTGTATTTCTGTAACGACTGTAACACTTCAATGTTCTTGAATCCAGGACATACTTGAAAACGAGAGAAATCTCAATGTATCCTTCCTGCTAAAATACTTTATAAATAAATAAATATTCAGACGCTTTCCGTGCTGTATAAATCCCTCCAGATCCCACCATGCCTGTTCCCCTGCCTTTTTATATTTACGCTGTTTGCTTCTGCTTCACAAGGCAACCAGTTGGAACCGCAATTTATTTGGCTTGATGTTGAGCAGCGCAGCTCCGGCCCCTGGATACTGTATCAGCTTTACGCAAGCTCCTATCTTGTTTAGCTAATCCGTACACATTGTACAAATCACGAAAAACTGCTGAGCTTGCATTTACTGCCGAAATCTGATTTGAACCTGCTAAGAGTGGTGATCTTAGGAATTTTAACAAGCGTGTACACCAGGGTTACGGAATGTCCATTTCTGTAGAAGCCTGCTATCGCAGGGAGGGAAACATTTGCGGCGCTAAATGTGCTTTTATCACAGTCCATTAAACAGAGCGGTCAAATACTTGATTTGATCTTGGTGCTCTCCTATGGACCCTCTGCTTGCCCACTGACAACCATACTCCGCCAGAACCTTTGACCACGGATCGCCCCTTGACCATTCTCTGGATTACCCCCTTGTACCTTCGCCTGTATCTATTTGCCCTCCTCAATCATTCCGTGTTTGTGTTCCTGCATCTTGGGCTCAGACACCCCTATACCTGCGGTGCCACCCTGGTGCCATTCCTGACAACATCATTAATTCTATATACACTTTAGATGACTGAACGTGCAAGGCCAGCTTCCATAAACCTCACGGCATTTCCTATCCATGATTACAAGGTGACAGGTAGACCTTCAGCTCATCAATAGAAGGTCTCCGGTTCCTTGATGTCTGCCTATGGCCTTTAATGTTGGTGCTTACATCGTTTTACAAAGTATCGACCTGCCTTGCGACTAGTGTTCATTTAGTCAACTCATTCGTTTTCGTCACTGAAAAAATGTCGAGTCTGACGAAAATAGACTATGACGACTAAAACTACGACGAAAATCGATCGATGTTTTTATCGACTAGAAAAACTTGAGTGAAATGTAAGGGACAACTTTTAACATGAATTTTTTTTAGTCCTAGTCAAGAGTCAAGTCCTAAAAAAAAAAATAAGTGCGGGAACTCACCAACATTTCTTTCCATTCCGGTCTTAAGGATTACTGGGAGCCGCAGCAGCTGCAGCACTTCTTTAGACATGAGAATGCCACTCCTCTGGCAAACATTGAGAAATTGTCATTCCCATGCCTTCCCAATGTTTTTAAATCCAGGATATACCCTTAAATATAGACAGTTTTTTATAAAATAGTGTCTATATAGAAAGGTATCGCAGCTTCCCAGTTTATCAGCCAAAAGGGAATGAAGTTCCTCCTGCTAAAATAGTGAGGGAACTGCGTTCCCATGTGTTCCTGCAGGACTTGACCCTGGTCCTAGTCCTTTATGACTAAAACTTAACAGCGTTTTAGACGACAACTAAGGCTAATGTCAGGTGAACGCAGTCTGAGCGCACTCTGCGTGCGTGCATAACGGACGGACGTGCTGACGGAAGATACTGTAGACACCACACGGTCCGTTTTTTTTTACAGACGTAGAGGAAAAAAGGGAAATATGGGAAAGAAAATGAAATAAAATTGAATGACAGGTACAGTCAGCCAGACCAGAAAACTTCTGAGCATCAAGGTGATGGACGTTGCAAATGCGCTGCGTCTGACGTCGCGTCATCAGGCACACAGGCCGTTACGAGGACGCGGTGCACTCTGGGTGTCCGTCGTAGCGCTTTTATGTCGAGGCCTAAATGGTGTCCATTGCCACCTGCGTGGTGCGTGCGCACGTCGGTGCGCATGTACTTTGTGTGTTGATCTCTATCGATCACCAATCAATGCTACGACGGACGTTAAACTGTGCGGCGACACGGACGTGATGACTGCGTTTGTCTGACGCCGGCCTAAAACTTTGACAAAAATCTATCGACATTTTCAGCGACTGATAAGATCTAGAGAAAAATGTTAGGGACTAATTTTCGTTTTAATCATTTGACGTAAAATGCCATTTAGCTTTAGTCCTATTTTACTTATTTTGACGAAAGACTGCTTGCAAAGTTTTTCCATTTTGTTGCATCGTGTCATTCAAGAGGCGATGGTTAGCTAAGCCCATGAAGGTCAAAAATTGTGCGAAATAAAAGCTTAAAGGAACACTCTGGGCAAATATCCCCCCCTTTTTTTTTTACATTAAAATATACCTATTCCCTGCCTAGTTATTGAGTAATTTTTTTTTTTGTTACTGTAATACTTACCCTAAAAACCACTTGTTTCCAATGGCGTCTTTTTTTTTTTCTTCTACTCGCCTCCCTCCTCTTCCGCTCCCATCCTGTTAGGCTGGGGTCAGACCAGCGCACTTTTAACGTGCGTTCTGGCGCACATAATTACGGCCGCACTAGCAGCAGATGACGGGCAATGACGGCCAATATACGAAGTACGGTCACACGAAAGTCCGGCTGTGCAACGCAAGTGGAATTTGAACACATTTTTTTGAGAACGCTGAACCGCTAGTACTGACGTACTGAGTGCGCAGCTGACGCATAGCGGCGTGTGTGCGTGATTAGGAGATGTCAGACACTGCTAATGTCCAGCCTACATAACGTCCAGACGCAAAAAGAGTTTTATTGACGATCCGTACAAAATCATGCCCAAAAATGCGCGTCGTCTGACCGTTTTTGCGCATTCCGTGAAAAAATACGTCAATGCGTTCGGACGCACTTTTTCACGTTCGTGGGGAAAAATGCTTTCGTCTGACCCTAGCCTTAGAGCTTGAACTTGGCTAATGGTTTATGTGAGATGCGTGCATGCGCGCCTCTCATGTAAGCCAGCCAATCAGCAGGCTTCCTCCCAGCTCCATCTTCTTTGATTAGTGTTGCGCGCAAGAGGATGTGCGCAACACTAATCCTCAGCCGCTGCCGCCAGCTACTGCGGCGAGTTGGAGACGTCATCTCGCTGAAAGCTGAAAGCGCGATGACGTCTCCTACTCGGCAAAAGTCGGCAGAAGCGGAAATACGAATCCCGCTCTGCTGACTGACAGCTGGGAGGGCGGAGTAAACTCCTCTGTGTCTCTCAGCTGTTTCAGCCGATCGGCTGAGCGGAGGGAGGGGGGAAAGGCGAGGGCATACTCAGGGCATCATGACCACCTAAAAAAGCTTAGGTGGTCCTGTTGCCTAGAGCAGGGGTCAGCAACCTTGGCTCCCTGATGTTTTGGGAACTACATCTCCCAAGATGCTCTGTCATCCATTAGGCTGACAGAGCATCTTGGGAGATGTAGTTCCCAAAACATCAGGGAGCCAAGGTTGCTGACCCCTGGCCTAGAGTATCCCTTTTAAGATCAAATAAAGCACGGAGCGTATGTCGGTTGCAGAAATAATCACTAAAAGACCCCAAGCAACCAGTTGCCTAATGGAGCTGCATCACGTTAGATGGTGGTTTGCTGCAATGGAAGTGTCCCACGGTTTTGTTGATGTAGCTACGCAAGCTGCATCATACAGATGTACGAGCTATCAAAACAAGTCTACGATTAGGTACTGGAGGCGACTGATCAGACATAATTTTCACACATGGATTGGCCACCGCACAGTCCAGACCTTAACCCCATTGAGAATCTTTGGGATAATGTGCTGGAGAAGACTTTACTCAGCGACGCGACTCTCCCATCATCAACACAAGATCTTGGCCACAAATTAATGCCACTCTGGACGCAAATAAATGCTGTGACATTGCATGAGCTTATCGAAACGATGCCATCAGGGCAGCCATTAGAAATGATGGGGCCCCTTACTAAACCTCACGATGGGGCCCCCCAGGGCCCCCCCCTCAACCTCTAACAGCTTTTCTCCCCCTTCAAAAAAAAAGGACATAACATAACACCACAGCAATAAAACTCCCAGTAATGTGCAGTGTGTATTAGCTTATCACAGTATCCACAGCAATAAATCTCACAGAAACGGGCTGTGTATGATGGCCTTTGGGTCTGGGTCTGGGCCCTGGGTCTGGTCCCTGGGACTGGGACTGGGCCTTGGGGTCTGGTCCCTGAGGTCTGGGCCCTGAGGTCTGGTCCCTGGGGTCTAGCCTGGGCCCTGGTCTCTGGGTCTGGTCCCTGGGCCTTGGGGTCTGGGTCCTAGGGTCTGGGCCCTGGGTCTGGGCCTTGGGGTCTGGGCCCTGAGTCTGGGCCTTGGGGTCTGGGCCCTGGGTATGGGGTCTGGACCCTAGGGTCTGGGCCCTGGGTCTGTATTTGGGCTTTGGGGTCTGGGCCTTGGGGTCTGGGCCCTGGGTCTGGGCCCTGGGTTTGGCCTAGGGGTCTGGGCCCAGGGTCTGGGCCCTGGGTTTGGCCTAGGGGTCTGGGCCCTGGGTCTTAGGGTCTGGGCCTAGGGGTCTGGGCCCTGGGTTTGGGCCTAGGGGGTCTGGGCCCTGGGTCTGGGCCTTAGGGTCTGGGTCATAGGGTCTGGGCCCTGGGTCTGGCCTTAGGGTCTGGCCCTGGGTTTGGCCTAGGGGGTCTGGGCCTTAGGGTCTGGGCCTAGGGGGTCTGGGCCCTGGGTATGGGGTCTGGACCCTAGGGTCTGGGCCCTGGGTCTGTATTTGGGTTTTGGGGTCTGGGCCTTGGGGTCTGGGCCCTGGGTCTGGGCCCTGGGTTTGGCCTAGGGGTCTGGGCCCAGGGTCTGGGCCTAGGGGTCTGGGCCCTGGGTCTTAGGGTCTGGGCCCTAGGGTCTGGGCCCTGGGTTTGGGCCTAGGGGGTCTGGGCCTTGGGTCTGGGCCCTGGGTCTGGGCCTTGGGTCCTGGGTTTGGGCCTAGGGGTCTGGGCCCTGGGTTTGGGCCTAGGGGGCCTGGGCCCAGGGCCCTAGTGTCTGGGTCCTGGGCCTTGGGGTCTGGGCCATGGGTTTGGGCCTAGGGGCCTGGGCCTTTGCCCTGGGTCTGGGCCATAGGGTCTGGGCCCTGGGTCTGGGCCCTGGGTTTGGGTCTTGGGGTCTGGGCCCTGGGCATTTGCCTTGGGGTCTGGGCCCTGGGTCTGGGCCTTGGGTCTGGGCCCTGGGTCTGGGCCTTGGCCCTGGCCTAGGGGTCTGGACCCTGGGCCCTAGGGTCTGGGCCTTGGGGTCTGGGCCCTGGGTCTGGGCCTTGGGGTCTTGGCCTAGAGGTCTGGGTCTGGGCCCTGGGTCTGAGCCTAGAGGTCTGGGCCTAGGGGTCTGGGCCTTGGGGTCTGGGTCCTGGGCCTTGGGGTCTGGGCCCTGGGTTTGGGCCTTGGGGTCTGGGCCTTGGGTCCTGGGTTTGGGCCTAGGGGTCTGGGCCCTGGGTCTGGGCCCTGGGTTTGGGCCTAGGGGGTCTGGGCCCTGGGTTTGGGCCTAGGGGGTCTGGGCCCAGGGTCTGGGCCCTGGGCCCTAGTGTCTGGGTCTGGGCCTTGGGTCTGGGTCCTGGGCCTTGGGGTCTGGCCCTGGGTCTGGGCCTTGGGGTCTTGGCCTAGAGGTCTGGGTCTGGGCCCTGGGTCTGAGCCTAGAGGTCTGGGCCTAGGGGTCTGGGCCTTGGGGTCTGGGCCCTGGGTCTTAGGGTCTGGGCCCTAGGGTCTGGGTCCTGGGCTTGGGGTCTGGGCCTTGGGTCCTGGGTTTGGGCCTAGGGGTCTGGGCCCTGGGTCTGGGCCCTGGGTTTGGGCCTAGGGGGTCTGGGCCCTGGGTTTGGGCCTAGGGGGTCTGGGCCCAGGGTCTGGCCCTGGGCCCTAGTGTCTGGGTCTGGGCCTTGGGTCTGGGTCCTGGGCCTTGGGGTCTGGGCCTGGGTTTGGGCCTTGGGGTCTGGCCCTGGGTCTGGGCCTTGGGTCTGGGCCCTGGGTCTTGGGGTCTGGGCCCTGGGTGTGGGTCTAGGGGGTCTGGGCCTAGGGGTCTGGGCCTTGGGGTCTGGGCCCTGGGTCTGGGCCCAAGGGTCTGGGCCCTAGGGTCTGGGTCCTGGGCCATGGGTTTGGGCCTAGGGGTCTGGGCCTAGGGGTCTGGGCCCTGGGTCTGGGCCCTGGGCCTTTGCCCTGGGTCTGGGCCATAGGGTCTGGGCCCTGGGTCTGGGCCTTGGGGTCTGGGCCTTGGGGTCTGGGTTTGGGCCTAGGGGTCTGGGCCCTCGGTCTGGGCCCTGGGTCTTAGGGTCTGGGCCCTGGCTCACCACTCGCTGTCTTCTATCTTCTTTTCTTCTGTCTTCAGCTCTTCTTTTCTTCACCTTTTCTTTCATTTTCTTCTCTTCTTTTCTTCTGTCTTCTTCCTGGTCCCTCCAGCTCCGCGCGCAGCTTCACTGAGTGGAGGGGCGGAGCCAAAGCAACGTGCTTGGGAGGCCCCTCACACGCTGCTTGGCCCCGCCCAGCCAGCAAGTGAAGCTGCCAGGAGCCGGAGGAGACACAGTGTCTCAGTCTCCTCCGGCTCCTGCAGCAGCAGCAGGGACACAGCTCCGGATTCGGACTCATCGAGTCCGATACTGGAGCTGTTAAAGGGCGACGCCGCTGCCGTCGGGGGCCCGGGATCCTCCCCCCAGGCCCCAGCGGCCCGGGCCCCCACCGGGCCCGGGCCCCTTACGGCAGTATTGGGCGTAATGCCCTGATGGCGGCCCTGGATGCCATGGCGAATGAATGCCGGAATCACAGCAAAAGACGACACAACCAAATAGTAGAGAGTGCGAGTTTTGCCCTTTTTCTTTTTCTTCAGGCGGTGTATATTGCTACTTCTCTCACTTACAAGTATGTCCTGTAACTGGATTACTTGTGCATTACAAATAAACACCATATAAAACACATGCTGACGTTTTATTTGGTTTTTTTTTACGCAATTGCATGTAAAAAGGAAAAATAAAGTAAGGTGTTTTTTTTTATCTCTTGATTCCATTTTGTGCATTTTTCCCATGAATAAACTGATGGAATTAAAAACATTTACTGGACAAAAAAACAACAATAATAAATGCAAATCATCTAATCCAATCTAACCCTCTAAATTTATGCTGAATGGTGTTGATCACACACATGTACCACATCCAGCTTACATATACTTTACTTTTCTTGTCTTGAAACATGAGGCTCCGCTCAGATTTACGATCAGTTTTGGGATAATGTATGGTTATAATTAATTAATTTGGCACCCTTAGCCTTTATTTAAAGGGACAGTACAGCTTACATCAGCTGTAACAAGATTACTCGTGCATCACAAACAAAACACATTATAAAACACATACTTGAAATCGAGAGAAATCTCAATGTATCTTTCCTGGTAAAATCCTTTATAAATAAATAAATAACATGCTGTTTTTTTCTTTGTTTGAAGTAATTCCATGTAAAAAGGAAATATAAATATTTATATCTCCGTCATTTTGATTTTTTTTTTCCTATGAGACAACATTTACCAAAGGTTTTTCTTTACTTCTGTGGTTTACCTAATCTACGGTATTTAACAGTTTAACAAGATGGAGGAGAGAATGTTTAGTTAAGGCAGCAGGGAGTGTATTGTGTGGTGTAGGCTACCTGAGATAAGAGCTGGCAGCTGAATGAGATAAAACGGGGAGCTTAAAAAACTTCTAATCTACCCCCTGGTGATGTCCTTTGAATACATCCCACACACTACAATGATGCAAGTCGATTACTGATCCATTCACTCCATTCTATGGCCAAAGCCACACAGTGAGGAGCAAGTGATGGAAAGATATTGGGGGGGGGGCAGTTTACAACACAAAATATCACACAATGGATGCACCTAGTGACACATATAGTGGAAAATATCACACAATGAATGCACCCAGTGACACATATAGTGGAAAATATCACACAATGAATGCGCCCAGTGACACATATAGAGGAAAATATCACACAATGGATGCACCCAGTGACACATAGAGGAAAATATCACACAATGGATGCACCCAGTGTCACATAGAGGAAAATATCACACAATGGATGCACCCAGTGACACATATAGAGGAAAATATCACACAATGGATGCACCCAGTGACACATATAGAGGAAAATATCACACAATGGATGCACCCAGTGTCACATATAGAGGAAAATATCACACAATGGATGCACCCAGTGTCACATAGAGGAAAATATCACACAATGGATGCACCCAGTGACACATATAGAGGAAAATATCACACAATGGATGCACCCAGTGACACATATAGAGGAAAATATCACACAATGGATGCACCCAGTGACACATCTAGAGGAAAATATCACACAATGGATGCACCCAGTGTCACATATAGAGGAAAATATCACACAATGGATGCACCCAGTGTCACATAGAGGAAAATATCACACAATGGATGCACCCAGTGACACATATAGAGGAAAATATCACACAATGGATGCACCCAGTGACACATAGAGGAAAATATCACACAATGGATGCACCCAGTGACACATATAGAGGATGATATTAACTAAACCTACAAGAGAAAAACAAACACATGTAAGATATCAGCAACATGAAATAAACACAAGAAGAACATTGCATTTTTTTGGTGGTACTGGCCCTTTAAGTCAGGGATGCCAAACTCTAGACGCCCACATTTTTTAACTACAACTCCCATGATCTTCTGGCCACCTGTTGAGTTCAAAGGTATCTGGGAATTGTTGGACAGCAACATCTGACGGGGGGGGGGTGCGTTAGAGTTCGACATCCCTGACTTATGTGCCAGCAATAAGACCTCCTGTTTTAAAGAGAGACCAACCATGATCAGATTGACTCTCTGTCTTTACCCTGTACATTGTATCGGCCAGATCACTAGCAAAACATACGATAAAGGTAAAAATATATCAGCCTAGAATATAGCCTCCTTTATGACCGGAACCAACTGGAACACCAGGTGTGCGTGATGCTCTGCCAATGAGACGCCGCATTCTCAAAGCATATAAATAATCAAGAGCTAAATACTGCCGAACAGAAGCGTATTTTTTTTGATCTGATTGGTCAGTAAATCCCAATCACCAAAAGAGGGTCAATTAAAAATCGATGTTTGTTAAATTTTCTAAATTCTAAAGCATTTATAATATATGGGGGGGGGATGCACTCTGCTATACTCACATTAAATGGAAGTTGGGTATTTTATTTTTGGGTTTAATAGGTGATTTACCTTCCTCCATAAATTAGCGGGTTGAACGACAGAAGGAAAACTGTACAGTCAGGAATTGTTCTGAGAGATTTACATAAAAAGCATTTATGTGGTGATGGTGGTTAAATGATTCAGATTTTAAAGAACGCGCCAGCTTTGAGAAGAATGGATTTTGTTGATGCCACGTCCTGGCCCGTGTGACATGTTATCGTTCGGAAATTCAAGGTAAGAAACCACACTGCCATCGCTTTTGCTTATATTGTATTTCTTCTTGACCGCAGTGAAACAGTCTATCATTACTATAGGCGTTAGTCACTAACCTTCTAATTTGCTGCCGAACGTTGAATTTCGAGGCAATTACGTCTATTCACAAAGCTGTCAATTCGCCAAATATAGGCGAACTGACGGTGAGATAAAGCGCAATTCGGAAACAGCAAAATTGGCCCATTGGAAACGATCGACTCGTCTAGTCACAGAATGGCAAATTGCACAGAAATTTGTCTGAGGCTAGGGTCAGACTGAGGCAGTGCGAACGCGCGTGCAGGCGCACATAATTACGGCCGTGCTAGCAGCAAATGACGGGCAATGACGGCCAATATACGAAGTACGGTCGCACAAAAGTCCGGCTGCGCAACGCAAGTGGCAAACGAACGCATTTTGTCGAACGTCAAACCGCTAGTACGGTCGTACAGAGTGCACTGCGTCCGCTAGCGGCGTGTGTGCGTGATTTGGAGATGTCAGACACTGCTAATGTCCGGCCAACATAACGTCCAGCTGCACAAAGTGTTTTATTGATGATCCGTACAAAATCACGGACGCAAATGCGCATCGTATGACCGCTATCGCGTACTCCGTGAAAAAATGCGTCCATTCGTTCGAACGCACTTTTTCACAGACAACGTGAAAATGCGTTCGTCTGACCCTAGCCTTAGGCGAACGCAGTGCAAACGCGCGTGCAGCCACACTTTATCACGGCCGTAGTAGCAGCAAATGACAGCCAATGACGGGCAATGTACGAAGTACGGCCGCACAATGCAAGCGGCAAACAAACGCATTTTTTCGAGAACGTGATACCGCTAGTACTGACGTACAGAGTGCGCTGCGTCCGCTAGCGGCGTGTGTGCGTGATTAGGAGACGTCAGACGTTGCTAATGTCCGGCCAACATAACGTCCAGACGCAAAAAGTGTTTTATTGATGATCCGTACAAAATCACGGCCGAAAATGCGCATCGTATGACCTCTATCGCGTATTCCGTGAAAAAATGCGTCCATTCGAACGCACTTTTTCCACGTACGACGCGTCTGACCCTAGCCTAAATGCCCTGATTTTCAGCATTTCAATCACACAGGTTTAAACAGGTGAATGTAATAAACGGAATATCCTTTGTCATTCTTTTTTTTTTTTCTTTCTTCAAAAGACCATTTATTCTTTTATTCTAACCTTTTTAATTTTTCTATTTCTCTTTTTTTTTTTTAAATATTTTTTTTTTATTTCTTAAGACTTTAATGACTTTTTTATTATTTGGATACATTTTTATTGATTTAAACTCCTATTAGGAGAATAAAATAATTCCTTTTAATTTTCCAGTTCGGTGGAATTCGCCGAAGTCAATCCTGTGTAATTCGTCATTTTTTTCGCCGATGTCTGACAGCTGCTTCAGCGACTCCAATTTTGGCAAAATATGGTGAATTCCCAGTATTTTCTGCGAAGAGGAACATCTGAAGCGAGCCGAAATGATACAAAATTGTGTTCGGTTTCGGTGGTTTGTGAATAGAACCCCTATGTGTAATTGTTATGTATTTCCTGAGTCCAGGGCACGATCGAGCTTAACGGCCAGGCTACAAGGTCAATGGGCCCAAGGAAAAGGACCGACCGGCCAACCAGACATTCATACGTGGTTCATTTGATAAAGGAATTGTGTGAGTAATGAACATATTATTGGCAGAGCTCTTTTCTTGTCAGTAATACAATGCTTTGCATGGATTAGCCATCGCGTCACTCGTTGTGCTCCTCAATGTGCTCATGAATCGGTTTCCTGAATCTACTCAAAATGCCAATGGAGAATCGGCAAGGTGGGCCAGTGGCGCATGGGGTTTATGAGCAACAATCAGCCAACCCCATGCTGATTAAATGCTGTGTGATGACCTAGGCTGTCTATACACACACAGGGGAGTTAAGATTAACATTAATGATTAATTCGTATTATTAATAATTGGTATTATGGAAAAAAAAAATACTATAAATTACATTATGTCACCATAATGTCTATACATTACTGTGACATTGTTGTTGACTTTATTCATGTACTGATTTTTCCAGAATAAAATAACCGTATAGATTTAATAGCATTAACAAACATGAGATATTTTGATATAGACATGATGTGTGGTATCAGCACAAGAAAATTATATTGATATGAAGGGCGAACATAAGTGTCGCTCAACACCAAAACAAAGTATCCTCTATCAAAGATACACAGACCATAAAGCATATACAAATATCCAAGGTGGAGCGCTACTACTCGCCATCTTCTGCTGTCTTTGAGTTGTCTTTAAGTTCTTCTGAATCCAAAGCCCCTCAAAAAGGAAGCAAACAATATATAGTGCACAAAAGTATGATAAGGGAGCAAAAGTAGTGACGTTTCTGAATGGTCACACTCACGTAATTCAGAGCCTTTTCAGACCAGGCTCAGGATATATATGGCCAAAGGATCAGTGTAAGCAATCGCCCTTCTTATTGGACGTGCACTCTTATTTATTTATTTATTATTCAATTTTTTTTATTTTGTAACAATGCCAGCAGGACAAAAAACAGAAAATGGCCATGGCAGGCTAGTCGCCACAAAGACACATAAGGGGAGGGGGGAAAAAAAAGGAAATAAGGGCAATAACCTCAGCGAGTGTATAGTCACAGAAAAATCTGCTGCAATTTTATAGAAAAACCAACATGAAGTCCTCAAAAGTGTCTCTAAGAGTCAAAAACTTCCCTAGTCGGGGAACAACAATATATATATATATATCAGAAAGAGCCCAAAAAATATTCCCAGCTTGGGATGGGGGGTATGGGAACAAAAATCAAAAAGTGTCAGCATGAAGATAAAGAGAAAAAAATAAAAAAAAAGAGACGGGGGCGCACGAACCAAATAAGAACACCGGGACCCAAAAACAAAGAAAGAAAAAGTATAAAGAAAGGGTGTGTAAAAGATGGCTAAGGCCAAACATGTGACCTTCCTGGCACACTCCCGGGAAGGGGAGGCCAAAAGTGTGGGGCACTCGAGGGCCAGGTATGGTGGGCAGAGCCATGGTGGCCGCCACAATGGCACACCCCGAGAAAGCCCGAAGATTTTAAAAAAGGGGGAGGTGGGCGTGGGCCCAGATGGTGGGGGTCAACAAAGATGGGGAATAGAGGGGCACCAACAAAGGATCAGCACCCGGAAAGGTGAGGTGGTCAGGAAAGGGAGCGTCAGCCAGTGTCCAAAAAGAGAGCGATGCCCGCAGCCCCCTCAAGGACAACATCTCGCAGGGACACCTCACATTCCACGACGGGGATGCGCTCCACATCAGCTGTGCACCCATCCACCGGCTTTCCCATCTCGTCTGGCTCCAGTAGCTTCTCCATTGGCCAAACATCTGATAGCACTAGTGTGCCGCCCGGAACACCATTCGCAATTCTCCGGTCTCCCATGTCTGTCGAGGCATCAAGGATTTCTTCTGCCAACTCCAAAGGAGAAAGCCAAGAGCCTCCACAGGGATGGTCGCCATCCGTAAGACTACGCCGCCGGTCTCAGGCCGATGATACAGGACTCCCACCATCACATCCTCCGGAAGTCGCCCATCCGCTACATCACCCTCTGCATGCGGCATCTGCCATGGGGCATCATCCGGAGCGCCCCGCAGGACATCGAGGAAGGCGTGCAGATCTCCTCAGGTCAGTGGCCGATCGTCGCTGGAGGACCCATCAGGAATTGCAGGTAGTCTTCCAGTCTCTGCAGCGTGGCACACAGAGTCCCGGAAGGAGGCAGAAAGGCCACATCCAGGGAGGCACACTCGTCCCGCCGGTGGGGTCCCTCCGCCGGGCAAGGTATCATCCCCCCATCTTCACCTCCAGAGACAGGCGGGAAGGCAGCAAAGAAGACGTGGAGGGTTGCACCACACACCGGGCTGGGTGCCAAAAATGGCCGCCGGCAACAGGCCTCAAAAGTAGGCCCAAAGCCACACAAATGCCCCAAGCGGTCTTCAAACAAAGTGGGAGGGCTCAAGGTCAGGTCAGCAGGTTGTCAGCTACGTACCCCACCAGAATATACTCAGCAGGTGACAGTGGGTCGCACGGGTCAGCTTAAAATAGGGAAAAACTTTGGTGCTCATCCAAAGTGCGACCTTGCTTGTCAGCAGTCGACTCCGCCCCTCCTGAACGTGTCCTCTTGATGGATCCCACCACAGCACCCTCAAAACAAGCAATTCATCATAGTACAGCAACCTTAAAACAGATAATATATGCAAAATCTAGAAAGGAGCTACTCACATGTTCAGGTGCCTTTATCAGTCACTCCTCCACAAACCACCGGTGATTTAAAGGAGCACTGGATCTCCCATCACTTCCAGCCAGCTCCTCCAGACAGATCAGGAACACAGGATGTAGTAAAAACAAGTTTATTGCATAAATAAAATATACACAAAAATGCGTTTCGCCACAAACATATGGCTTCCTCAGTTAGTGATCGCCAACTTGTTTGTGGAGGACGGCCTGATAAGGGCACCTGACCATGCGAGTAACTACTTTCTAGATTTTTTTTGCACATATCTGTTTTAAGGTTGTTGCACTATGATGAACTGTTCATTTTGAGGGGCTGTGCTGTGATCCATCAAGAGTGCACGTCCTAAAGAAGGGGGATCGCCTACACAGATCCATAGGCCATATATGTCCTCAGCCTGGTCTGAATAGGCTCTGAATTACGTGAGTGAGACCAATCAGAAACGTCATTACTTTTGCTCCCTTATCATACTTTTGTGCAATATATTGTTTGCTTCTTCCCTTAAAGACAAATTCACAGACAGCAGAAGATAGCGAGTAGTAGCGCTCCACCTTGGATTTTTGTATATTGTGTATTTTGATATAGTTGGGGGTGCTTAGAGTTAATTTGAACGTCTGCATCCTGAAACCAGCCCTGGCCCCCCAACCAAATCAACATGTAAAACTATACAGTGGGTACCTTAAATAAGTTTAACTCAAAGAGAAATCGATGTGTTGTTTCGGCATTGAGAAGGATTTTGTTACACAGTTGCCAATTTCTTCAACATTACTGGTGTTTTTATTGCTCAGTCGCCAGCAATACCAGATCCTTATTAGGTTTAAAGTGATGAACTCTGTCCCGTATATTTTATCTTGTTTTACAAAATACCTATTTAACTATTGTAAAAAAAATAATTATAAAATGCTGGTTTTGAAAATACTGGTCGGATACATAGCCAGATATTGTGTGTACATACTGTATATTTCGTTTTCAAGTCGACTTTTACATGTTTCATTGATTTATGCTTTTCTGCAATGCAGGAATTGGCTTTCTTGATTCTTAATTACTATTTAAATGGCTTTTATTTGTTCTTGACAAAAAGGTCTGTGTTTGACAACAATAGGTTTACAGTCTGCCTGGTGGTGTCAGTGTCAAATGCGTTTGACAGTGTTTGCAGAGTGACAGAAGTGATGGCAGATTCTCTGAAGGCCGCCTTAAGTCAAAGCTGAAAGGAAATCTTATATATTGGTCATGTGTTTTTAATTTGTTTCTTCTTCAAAATGTATGAAAGTATCTGCATTGTTTGACTTTAACAAACGCGCAATGTGGGAGGTTTTTGTGCATCGATATAATGTTCCAAAGCAGTCATTAAACCAAGTTTACGGAAGCACCTTTTATATATCAACCCAAAACCACTAAGTCCTACTCAATCTTCTTGCCCCCATTATCCTATTCCTCATGTAGAAACCCCTCGTAGACGTGTGCGATTTGGTTCAGACCAAATATAAATATGGGGGATATTGGTGATTCGGAAGCATCTGAAATTCTGAGTCGCTGAACCAAATCGCTTCTGAAAGAAATAAACCCATCCCTAAAACAAGCAGCACTGCTACTCCTAATGGTAAAAGAAGCAGAAATAGTAGCCCTAAACCTAACCCTAAAAGTAGAAAACATAACCCCAACCCTAAAAGAACCAGAAAGAGTAGCTCTAAACCTAATTGTAAAAGAAGCAGAAATAGTAACCCTTAACCTAACCCTAAAAGAAGCAGCGATGCTACTCCTAATCGTAAAAGAAGCAGAAATAGTAACCCTAACCCTAACCCTAAAAGAAGCAGCGATGCTACTCCTAATCGTAAAAGAAGCAGAAATAGTAACCCTAACCCTAACCCTAAAAGAAGCAGCGATGCTACTCCTAATCGTAAAAGAAGCAGAAATAGTAACCCTAAACCTAACCCTAAAAGAAGCAGCGATGCTACTCCTAATCGTAAAAGAAGCAGAAATAGTAACCCTAACCCTAAAAGAAGCAGCGATGCTACTCCTAATCGTAAAAGAAGCCGAAATAGTAACCCTAACCCTAACCCTAAAAGAAGCAGCGATGCTACTCCTAATCATAAAAGAAGCAGAAATAGTAACCCTAAACCTAACCCCTAAAAGAAGCAGCGATGCTACTCCTAATCGTAAAAGAAGCAGAAATAGTAACCCTAACCCTAAAAGAAGCAGAGATGCTACTCCTAATCGTAAAAGAAGCAGAAATAGTAACCCTAACCCTAAAAGAAGCAGAGATGCTACTCCTAATCGTAAAAGAAGCAGAAATAGTAACCCTAAACCTAACCCTAACCCTAAAAGAAGCAGAAATAGTAACCCTAAACCTAACCCTAAAAGAAGCAGCGATGCTACTCCTAATCGTAAAAGAAGCAGAAATAGTAACCCTTAACCTAACCCTAAAAGAAGCAGCGATGCTACTCCTAATCGTAAAAGAAGCAGGAATAGTAACCCTAAACCTAACCCTAATCGTAAAAGAAGCAGAAATGGTAACCCTAAACCTCACCCTAAAAGAAGCAGAAATAGTAACCCTAAACCTAACCCTAAAAGAAGCAGCGATGCTACTCCGAATCGTAAAAGAAGCAGAAATAGTAACCCTTAACCTAACCCTAAAAGAAGCAGCGATGCTACTCCTAATCGTAAAAGAAGCAGAAATAGTAACCCTAACCCTAAAAGAAGCAGCGATGCTACTCCTAATCGTAAAAGAAGCAGGAATAGTAACCCTAAACCTAACCCTAAAATAAGTAGAAATCATAACCCCAACCCTAAAAGAAGTTGAAAGTGTAGCCCTAAACCTAGCCCTAAAAGAAATAGAAGTCATAAACCTAACCCCAACCCTAAACTAAGCAGAAAGTAACCCTAAACCGAACCCTAAAAGTAGAAATCATAACCTTAACCCCAACCCTAAAAGAAGCTGAAAGAGTAGCCCTAAACCCAACCCTAAAACAAGCAGCGCTACTAACCCTAATCGTAAACGAAGCAGAAAGAGTAGCTCTAAACCCAACCCTAAAACAAGCAGTGATACTACTCCTAATCGTAAAAGCAGAAAGAGTAAACCTAACCCTAAAAGAAGCAGCAATGCTTCTCCTAATCGTAAAAGAAGCAGCGATGCTTCTCCTAATCGTAAAAGAAGCAGAAATAGTAACCCTAAACTTAACCCTAAAAGAAGCAGCGATGCTACTCCTAATCGTAAAAAAAGCAGAAATAGTAGCCCTAAACCTAACCCTAAAAGAAATAGATGTCATAAACCTAACCCCAACCCTAAACTAAGCAGAAAGTAACCCTAAACCGAACCCTAAAAGTAGAAATCATAACTTTAACCCCAACCCTAAAAGAAGCTGAAAGAGTAGCCCTAAACCCAACCCTAAAACATACAGCACTACTAACCCTAATCGTAAAAGCAGAAAGCGTAGCTCTAAACCAACCCTAAAACAAGCATACTAGCAGTGATACTACTCCTAATCGTAAAAGAAGCAGAAAGTGTAGCTCTAAACCCAACCCTAAAACAAGCAGCAATGCTACTCCTAATCATAAAGGAAGCAGAAAGAGTAGCCCTAAACCCAACCCTAAAACAAGCAGCAATGCTACTCCTAATCGTAAAGGAAGCAGAAAGAGTAGCCCTAAACCCAACCCTAAAAGAAGCAGCAATGCTACTCCTAATCGTAAAGGAAGCAGAAACTGTAAAAGAAGCAGAAAGCGTAACCCTAAACCCAAACCTAATTCAAGTAGTGATACTAACACTAATCAATGATCATAAAAGCAGAAAGAGTAGCTCTAAACCCAAACCTAAAAGAAGTAGAAATTATATCCCTAACCTCAACCCTAAAAGAATCTGATAGAGTAGCCCTAAACCCAACCCTAAAAGTAGAAATCATAACCCTAACCCCAACCCTAACCGAAGCAGAAATATTAGTCTTAAATCCAGCTTTGAAAGAAGTAGGAGTAGCCCCAAAACAAGCAGAGAATACTAACACTAATTTTAGTAGAAGCAGAAATAGTAACCCTAACCCCAACCCTAAAAGAAGTAGAAATAGAATTGTAACCTTAATCCTAACTCTAATTTCTGGTATTATGGAGACATAGATTAGGGGGTATAGATGTAGCAAAGGAGAGCTAGCGGTACATGGGTAGAGAAATATTTCAAAATTTCCAAACTGATATGATATTCAGTTGTTCCAATATTTTTGGAAAGATCTGAACAGGAAATTTCCAATCCTTAAATATTTGGATTCAAAAATTTCAGATACAGAACCCAAAATGTTTGTCCATGCACAGCTCCACTCCACGAGAACATATTCTTCAACCCTTACTCTATTTGCCAATGCCCATCTTTCTCCATAGCCACGTCCCCAAAATCATGGTTGCTTTGCCCTCTACAGTCACCTTCCTTATGTTTAGACCAGGGGAACCCAACTGGGGAGCCCCGAAGAGAGGGATTCTCATCACTGATGGTTGGAGTCCATGATGAAGGGGTAACCCTAGGCACATAGCCTATGACCTTATACTAAAGGTAATAGTGGTGTGAATATGTATCACTTTATATGAATCTCGGTGAATTTTTCCAGAAGAGCTTATCAAGGGTGAGAGCTATGTGCTCCCCTTAGGAGTACCGCTTACTACTCCAGTCAAGTTGAAATCCAACCAAAATAATTTATTTTTCATTCTCTCTCTTACCAATAATTGAGTTATTGAGCTAATATATAGCTCCAACCAATATTTAATGCTTTGGTATATTTTTTATTTTAGATCTAGAGTACTCTGACCAAATAATTTTGGTCCACACTGTTTTGTTTGTATTTAAGACCAAACGCTATTGGTCTTAGGCTAGTGTCAGACGAGCGTCTTTGGAGAGTGGAAGGAACGTCTGTGAGAGTAGACGTTCCTTCCACTTGACGCCCGTCTGGCCACCATGCTGAACGCTCTCAGCGCTGCAAAGCGCGATCCTCCTATGGAGAATCGCGCTTTGCAGCTCCTTCAACGCGCTTCCTAGCGCTTTGACGGAGAGGCTTGGATAACAGACACTGGTTGCGCGTGCATTTCGTGTGCGTGCACAAGCGTGTGACCGCCCCGTTGCAGCGTCACAACGCTGCGACGGTTGCCGGTAAGCACGTCAGTACAGGCGCACACAGCGCGCTCGTCTGACACCAGCCTAAATGGTTTACATGTTTCAATAAAAGTTAACTTTTATCAATTGGCCATCACTGGACTCTAGACGCACCCTTCACCTTTCCAACCTGGTGTTTAAGAGCTTTTCTGGGAAGCTGCCACCCTACCTGAATATGCTGCTTCCCCCGGCAGTTCCCTCATCCTATAACCTCAGATCCAGGACCAGCACCTTACTTGCAATACCACAATACAAAAAGAAAATGGCTCGATCCTCATTTTCCTACAGAGCACCGCAAATATGGAATAACCTTCCAGACACCGTCAAATCTTCCCCCAGTCTAAAGTCACTAAAGACTTCCCTATTAACATACCTCAATACGAAATGCACCTGTAAACATGTAACATAGTGACTATATACAGAATGCACCTGTAAACATGTAACATAGTGACTATATACAGAATGCACCTGTAAACGTGTAACATAGTGACTGTATACAGAATGCACCTGTAAACCTGTAACATAGTGACTATATACAGAATGCACCTGTAAACATGTAACATAGAGACTATATACAGAATGCACCTGTAAACATGTAACATAGCGACTATATACAGAATGCACCTGTAAACATGTAACATAGTGACTATATACAGAATGCACCTGTAAACCTGTAACATAGTGACTATATACAGAATGCACCTGCAAACATGTAACATAGTGACTATATACAGAATGCACCTGTAAACATGTAACATAGCGACTATATACAGAATGCACCTGTAAACATGTAACATAGTGACTATATACAGAATGCACCTGTAAACATGTAACACAGTGACTATATACAGAATGCACCTGTAAACGTGTAACATAGTGACATATACAGAATGCACCTGTAAACATGTAACATAGTGACTATATACAGAATGCACCTGTAACATGTAACATAGTGACTATATACAGAATGCACCTGTAAACGTGTAACATAGTGACTATATACAGAATGCACCTGTAAACGTGTAACATAGTGACTATATACAGAATGCACCTGTAAACGTGTAACATAGTGACTATATACAGAATGCACCTGTAAACATGTAACATAGTGACTATATACAGAATGCACCTGTAAACGTGTAACATAGTGACTATATACAGAATGCACCTGTAAACGTGTAACATAGTGACTATATACAGAATGCACCTGTAAACGTGTAACATAGTGACTATATACAGAATGCACCTGTAAACGTGTAACATAATGACTATATACAGAATGCACCTGTAAACATGTAACATAATGACTTTATTTCCTACATATTTATTTTTCTGTTAATCTGTATATTTGGTCTTGTGTTAATATCTTGCACTTTACTATTTTGTATTTCTGTAACCACTCAATGTTCTCGAACCCAGGACATACTTGAAAACGAGAGAAATCTCAATGTATCCTTCCTGCTAAAATCTTTTCTAAAATAAATAATTCTGAGTCCATAAACCTGCTAAGGTGTTTCTTTTGTCTTCCTTATGTTTACATGCATACGTGTTGTACTTCCAGTCGGATAAAACAGGAAATTAGCAGTTTAGAGCGGAATCTGGGGCTGTAAAAGGTAAATCTCAGATATTCAGTACATGCAGCACTGTGGGCAGTCAAGGAAAGAAAAAACAATGCCCGCAGCCGCAGGTGCCCCCATACTCCATAAATGTCCCCAAATACCCATGAGTCTCCAATAAAGTATTTGTTAGCCTCTGATAACTGTTCCGGTGATCAGCTGCAGTTTTTTATCCTGAGAGGTTAACTTTCTGTTGAAAGATTTCTATTCTTTCTTTTAACAGATACTAGACTTGTTTTATTATATTTTTATTTTACCCTAAGGGTTTTTTTTTCCTCCATACCCTGACGTTTTATCTTCTTAGTGCAAATTATTTAGGGGGTTAAGAAAAGATTAGGATTTATTTAGACATGTTAAAAAATGTTTTTTTTTAATACTTTTTTATACTGAATGATGCTTTATGTAGACATTTAGGGCAGTATTCCAAACTTGATGCTAACTTTACCAGAACTGTTGTAAACTAACCAGAGCCATTAAAGTCTATGGGGTTTTTACGTTTACGGCAGCTCTGGTTAAGTTAGCACCAGCTTTGTAATATAGCCCGTAGAGTACTATTTATTTATTCATTTATAAAGTATTTTACCAAGTAGGATACATTGAGATTTCTCTCATTTTCAGGTATGTCCTGGGTAGGCAAAGAAAAAAATGATATATAGCATGTCTGGGTTCTGCAAAAGTGAAAGATTACGGTTAGTATCATGGAACCAGATTCCTTATTTGTTTTCCCCCTATGTTTTTACTTAAAATGGATTAGTCCACTCTCCCTCTCTAACCCTCCTAGTTAGTTTGGTCCAGCCCCATTTCCTGCTTCTGCAGCTGCTATCCCCCAGTCTAACCGCAGAGGCAGTCAGCAAGCATATGTCTGTACCGGGCGAGAGCATCCTGTTTTTACCCCCCCCCCCATAGCAAGGTACATCTGAGAAGCCCTTTCCGTCTATAAAGCCACCTTTTATTTGCGATTACTTTCCCAATAAAGTGATGGAAATACAAAGGGCTTTGCGTGCTTTAAAAAGGGGATGAGTTAAGCTATCTGACTTCAATCATATCCTGTGACATTCACTTCTCGCATATGATCCTGGGGTTCCAGAATAGTTAGGAAAGGAACATAACCATTAAACTGTACCGGCTGGGTGGAGTAGAGGTAACATCACTGCTCTGCTTGGAGAGAGCCTGTGGAGTCACGGGTTCGATCCCAGCAAGAGCACCTCTCCAGTAACGGTATGTACTCGCCACCCAGGACATACTTGAAAACGAGCGAAATCTCAATGTATCCTTCCTGGTAAAATACTTTCTCAAAAAAAACTCCCTGAGTGTGTCTCGGGGTTAAATTTCACCGCTGAGAGTGGTAACCTGCGCTCCCTCGCTGATCCTCACATTCTCCTCCGGCGATCGCAGCGTTTTACTTCCTGGATTCGCTTCTCGCGAGGAGGGAACCAGGAAGTATGAGGTCACGATCGCCGGAAGAAACTGCGGGGACAGCGAGGGAGAGCAGAGACAGGTGATGTATCCAGCGGCATCCCGAGTGTTGCTCGGGGTTACCGCTTCCGGCATTGCAATTTAACCCCGAGCCACACATGGGGCAAAAAAAATTATTTTTTAACACTTTTTGACTCGTAATTTAGAAAAAAATCAGACCGTCAGGGAGGTTAAGGCTGGGGTCAGACGAGCGCGGTTATCACGTCCGTGTTGCCGCACATTTGTACGTCCGCGGCAGCATAGCATTCTGACCAATGGAGCCCCACACACGAAGTACGTCCGCACGGAAGTGTGGATGCATGGCGGACGCAGCAAACGGACGCAGGTTAGGCAAGAACGTAATGCTGCTAGAACGGACGTGCGGAGTGCGCCACGTCTGCAACGTCCGTGTAGCTTTGTGTGTGAGTGATGAAACGAGGTCAGACGGACTGCATTTATACGTCCAGCATTTTTGACGGACAGAATGTTTTTTCATTGTAATTTATTTTCCCTGCTACATCAGTCAAAAAATACGTCCGTGAAAAAAACGGACTGTGTGGCCACTACCTTGTCGTCAGTCAGTAAGTACGTCCGTACTGCACGGACGCACAGTCCGTACAAAATGCACTCATCTGACCCCAGCCTTAGGGGTTACATTAAAGGGTCATTCTAGAGGAAAAAAAATACCTGACAAACGTTTTTGGTAGAACATGTTATTTTAGCTCAAACTACTCAATTCAGTGTGAGGTTTATCACGTGCTAGGGAAGTGTTAATTAATGGCTAACTATTGTAAGTATACCGGCACAGAAGACCTCATATTAATTGATTCTTAACACTTAAGTAATTGATTTTTATTTTTTTGCATATATATTGTTACGCCCCCCCCATGATGCAGAGGGCGGCGCCATCCGCTGCCTCTTCTTATGCAACCTCGTGCAGGGTCCTCTGTCTCCATGCAGTTCTATGGACTCCAGAAGACGATGCTGCTGGCGGCGTGCGGCATCCCTGCCAATATCGGCGTTCCTCTCTCAACTGTTACGAGGCAAGAAGCTATTGTAGCTGCTATCATGGTCTTGATTGGATTAGCTCCCTCAGTTTAGTGATAGACTCATTTTTGCAATTGAACCTTTTAATGTTATGCGGTCAGACACCATAGTGCATAGATCTTCTTCCTGTAACTGATTTCTCTTCTCCACAGCAGGAGGTGGGAGTTTCTGATGTTGTGTGATGGGAAGATTATCGATATCATGTTACAGAGTGACCAGCGAAGGAGACGGTAAGCTCAGCTGTAAACTACAAATGATTTGCCCACTTTTCTCTCTTTTTTTTCAACCGAAAAGGTAAGCAATGTGTCACTATTTGACAAAGATTTAAGGCTAGGGTCAGACGAACGCATTTTTTGCATCGTCCGTAAAAAAGTGCGTCCGAACGCACGGACGTACTTTTTCACGGAATACGCGATAGCTGTCATACGATGCGCAATTTCAGCCATGATTTCATACTGATCCAAACCAGGAAACTTTGGGTGTCTGGACGTTATGTAGGCCGGACATGAGCAGCGTCTGACGTCTCCTAATCACGCACACACGCCGCTATGCCGACGCAGCGCACTCTGTACGTCCGTACTAGCGGTTCGACGTTCTTGCAAAAATGCATTCGTTTGCCACTTGCGTTGCGCGGCCGAACATTCGTGCGGCCGTACTTCGTGTGTGGGCCTGCGTTGGATGTCATTTGCTGCTACCATGGCCGTCATAAAGTGAGGCTAAACGCATGTTCGCACTGCGTTCGTCTGACCCCAGCCTAAAGAGAATCATGATGCAGTTGGCAGTAGATACAAAAATGGTATTGAGTGCTGCAGGAATATCCTTTTAGGCTGGGGTCAGACCAGCGCACTTTTAACGTGCGTTCTGGCGCACATAATTACGGCCGCACTAGCAGCAGATGACGGGCAATGACGGCCAATATACGATGTACGGCCGCACAAAAGTCCGGCCGTGCAACGCAAGTGGAATTTGAACGCATTTTTTTGAGAACGCAGAACCGCTAGTACTGACGTACTGAGTGCGCAGCTGCGGCATAGCGGCGTGTGTGCGAGATTAGGAGATGTCAGACGCTGCTAATGTCCGGCCTACATAACGTCCAGACGCAAAAAGAGTTTTATTGACGATCCGTACAAAATCACGCCCGAAAATGCGCGTCGTCTGACCGTTTTTGCGCATTCCGTGAAAAAATACGTCAATGCGTTTGGACGCACTTTTTCACGTTCGCGGGGAAAAATGCTTTCGTCTGACCCTAGCCTTAATGGTGTTAACAGAACGGCTCAGATAAAAGGACACAAACAAAATATAAAAACAATGATATGAAACCAACGAAAACCCCGAAAGCCTGTTAGAATGCGAGATTAAACACAAAGTATCCACACTTTCTTTAAAGTTCACACACACGGAAAGTAAATTCTAGAAAAGCAACAGCTCTTTTGTTTGAGGAACATCTGCCAATGGATCCATTGTCTTCAAGGACATCTCACCCCCCCCCCACTCAATCAGCGAACATTTGCAAAGCAATCCACATAGAACAAACAAGCTTTGCCAGGATCACTGGTCAACTCCCCTATCCTTTAACAGTCCTGTTTTCTTCAGCAGGGACAGCAGCATCATTCACGTTCTCCCTGTTTAACCGGTGCCAACATCGTCAAAATAAAGTCATGGAGAATTGGATAAAAGTGGTACGGTAGGCTCCAATCCTTATGGCAACATCCGTGTTAATTGTGGGCTTGTATTAACACACCCGTTTTTGTCTGTCGTTCTTCTGATACTTACATGCCGGCTGGGTGGCGTAGAGGTAACATCACTGCTCTGCGTGGAGAGAGCCTGTGGAGACATGGGTTCAATCCCGGCCAGAGCACCTCTCCAGTAAGTGTCCTTGGGCAAGACCCCTAATGGTACATACTCACCACCCAGGACATACTTGGAAACGAGAGAAATCTCAATGTATCCTTCCTGGTAAAATACTTTCTCCAAAAAAATACATGGCGAACGTTCCTCTACTTCCTATTATCTAAAAGGAACATCCGCTTCAGTTTCGGGGCGTTTTTGTATCGACGTTCTAATTACTGGATCGTAATGTAATAACGCTGAGACTCGGCCTCCATGTGGAGCTCCTATTTCATATTCATGGCGGACAATATTTATTATCGACTGAACCAGAATTTCTATGGTTTCCCTGCATGCAGTATGTTAAAAAAAAATAATGATGTTCCCTCCTCCGACGCAAACCCTCTTCTTTTTTAGATAAAACCTAGTCTGTATTTTCTTGCGTCCCTTTTTTTCCCCTAAGATTCTATTGTTTTTTTCTTTTACTCTAATTCGTGCAAAGCCATGAAGTGTTGTGTCTTTATATTGAAAGAAATAGTTTTGTGTGGTTGCAATGTGTATTTTGCAAATCCTTGCCCCACGACATATACTCGGTGTGTATGACAGAGCTGTCCAGCAATATAACTCCCAGCAACGAGTCTCCGAACTACAAACCCCGTTCACACCTGGGTGTTTTACAGTGCGTTCCTGCGCACTGTAAAACGCCTTAACCTGGAAATCCCATTATTTCCTATGGGGCCCGTTCACACCTGGGCGTTTTACAGCGCGTAGGAACGCGCTGTAAAACACCATACGCCCAAAGAAGTACAGGAGCTTCTTTGGGGCGTATTGCAACGCGTTCACGGCCATAGACTGTAGCGTGAACACGCTGCAATTTGCGTTTTTCACGTTCGCACGATATGCGCACCAAAAACGTGCGTTTTTCACATTTGCACGATATGCGCGCCAAAACGGACGTATTACGTGCATTTGAAAAACACTGAGGTGTGAACCCAGCCTAATAAATGTTGTTACGATTCGCTCTGTGTAAATAAGACACTTTGCTCTTGTTCCAAGTTACTTTTTGTTCCCAAAAATTACCCCCAATAAGTTGAGTCTCCTAAAAAGTGGGGCGAAACCTTGTTTCTGAGGCCCCGCCTCCCGCGCCATTCACAAACATGGCAGTGTGTGTCCTTTAATGACCATTTTTAATGCTGGGTCGTTTACATAGCTGACTGACATAAAGATGTAATGCTGTATCCATAAAAAGTAACTCGTCCCCAGTTTTGGAAAATCCTTCAAAAACACAATTTTATTTATTTTTTATTATGTTTTGCTTTGTTCATATATCTGCATTCTTCTTTCTGGGGTTAAATAGTTGTGTTTTTGTTTGTTTTTGTTCGAGTGTGTTTACACATGTTGAAAAATTGATGACAATGTGTGTATTGTAAATGATTGTTAGGTAACAAAGTTTATGTAATCATGTCATCATCCATTGGTCACGTACAAAGCCAAATTTCTAACCAGAAAAAAATTCCAAAAATGTCATTTCTTTTTTTTCAAGTGTTTCCACGTAGCCAGTAAATCCCCGATTCAACATACTTTAAAAATGTTTGCTTCCCTTTTTTTATTTCTTTTAGTTTTTTTGTTTTTTTTTTAGGTTTTATTTCAGGTCCCATATATCCAATGCCTTAGACAATGGAAAAATGGCTCGGCGCAAAGAATATATATATATAGGGTTATTCAGAGAGAGGTTATTCTGGCCCCGAAATTGCACCGAAAAGTGAATTTCCCCGTACGGCCATTCGGCTAATCAAAAGCTGGTAATTCGCAAAATATTGGCGAATTGCTATTGAAATACGGTGCCTGTTCGAAGGCAGAGAAATCCCCCATAGAGCATCAATGGTTAATCTAGTCAGAGACACCGAACAGCAGAGAAATGTCAGTGAAATGCCCTGATGTTCTGTGTTTTTATTTGGCAGGTCTATTCAGGCGAATCCCATAAGTTTCAATGTAAAAAATATTCCTGTTTTTATTCAATATTTATTGAATTGAACGGTTTCTTCTTTTAATCTGCAGCAAAAAGTCTTTTTTCTTATTTTTAATTTTCGGCGAAATTATTATTTCAGATTTTTTTTTTCTTTAACAGACCATGTTGTTGTTATTCATAGGTCTTTATATGTCATTTTCAGGCATTTTTGTGCAGTAGTTTTTTGCAAACAGCTTTTAAAAGTTATGGTGGTTTTGTTAAAAAAAAAATTACCCCGTTCGTCGGCTAGTCAGCGCTCTGTTTGAAGGATTGTCAACTTCTTTGGATCCGTTTGGCAATTTTGCAGCAGATCGTTGAGTGCGTTGGGCTTTTTTTTCCCCCAGCGTTTTTTTCGTTCAATGCAGTGTTTTTTTGTATACGTTCAGCGGATTTTCCCTGCACCCTGCGGTAAATGCTGCATTCACCGCAGGGTTGGGGAATTTGCTTCTCCGAAGTGCAGGAAACGAAAGAGCACCGAAATTGCTCTTTGAATAACCGCTATTATATGCAGAACCCTTACTATCATGAATAGAAAAATCTGTAATACATACGATTAAATGCTGACGATGGTCTAACATATTCATAAAAAAAGAGAAAATATAATATTTACATAACGTAACATGCTTAAAGAAGTCTTTCTCTTAATGTTTTTAATAGGGGTCTCACTCATATGTTCTAGAGCCCAAATCTGGAGCCAGTTCTTGCCTCATAACACTGCTCTGCAACATCCCTACCCCTCATAATACTGCTCTGCAACATCCCTACCCCTCATAATACTGCTCTGCAACAGCCCTATCCATCCACCCAACACTGCTCTGCAACATCCTTACCCCTCATAACACTGCTCTGCAACAGCCCTATCCACCCACGCAAACCCTGCTCTGCAACATCCCTATCCCTCATAATACTGCTCTGCAACATCCCTACCCCTCATAACACTGCTCTGCAACATCCCTACCCCTCATATCCGTGCTCTGCAACATCCCTACCCCTCATAACACTTGCTTTGCAACATCCCTATCCCTCATAATACTCTCTGCAACATCCCTACCCCTCATAACACTGCTCTGCAACCTCCCTACCCCTCATAACACTGCTCTGCAACCTCCCTACCCCTCATAACACTGCTCGGCAACCTCCCTATCCCTCATAACACTGCTCTGCAATATCCCTACCCCTCATATCACTGCTCTGCAACATCCCTACCCCTCATAACACTGCTCTGCAACATCCCTACCCCTCATAACACTGCTCTGCAACATCCCTACCCCTCATAACACTGCTCTGCAACAGCCCTATCCACCCACCCAACACTGCTCTGCAACATCCCTACCCCTCATAACACTGCTCTGCAACATCCCTATCCCTCATAATACTGCTCTGCAACATCCCTACCCCTCATAACACTGCTCTGCAACATCCCTACCCCTCATAACACTGCTCTGCAACCTCCCTACCCCTCATAACACTGCTCTGCAACCTCCCTACCCCTCATAACACTGCTCTGCAACATCCCTACCCCTCATAACACTGCTTTGCAATATCCCTATCCCTCATAACACTGCTCTGCAACCTTCCTACCCCTCATAACACTGCTCTGCAACCTCCCTACCCCTCATAACACTGCTCTGCAACCTTCCTACCCCTCATAACACTGCTCTGCAACCTCCCGTCCCTACCCCTCATAACACTGCTCTGCAACCTCCCTACCCCCTCATAACACTGCTCTTTCTGTCGAAATCTGTAACGGCGTCACTGTGGAAAGAGAGGCATGTTATCGCGCTCGTGCGCTCATGCTCATTACACATTTCGATGCCATTACAATTCTCGACAGAACACCGGGTAGCATAGGCGTGCGCAGGGGGTGTGCTTGGTGTACCTAGGCACAACCTAATGTTGAGTGAAGAAGTCCTCTTTCACCTCCTACATTGACATTTTAAATGTCCTTTATCTGGTTCATGATAAAAAGCGTTAAGAGCTGACAGTATCTCTGATTACAAGCTCATTATTCCTAATGAAAAATGTGCATTTTGTGCAAAAATCTTCTAAACCTAATTTTTCAGTTAATAAATGTCGGGTAGGTGCACATATTGCAAGGAGCTGCGCACGACAGTGCTGGGGACAGTATTTTTTACTTGTAGTGCCCAGCGGTGTTTCATTAAAGTGTAAATTTTAGATTTGTTGTTTTTTTTAAAAGGCTAAAACTGAGTGTTTTGTGAGAGAAGTGAGGAGATCATCTCCTCTTCTGATCTCTGATTACTAATCAGTTGTGCAAACAGCTCTATCAGGCAGTTGTCCCTTATCAGCCCTGCTGTATTTATCTTGTATATGGTCTCTGAGGTATTAAATCAATATGTGGCTTTTACAGCTGTGTTGGAGGCAGGAACCTTTCCAGTAACTGCAACCTCAATTAGTGTTCCTAAGGCCTAAAAATAAACCACAACACCCTCATCCCTGCTGAACTTCACAATGGAGTATCTATCCGGCATCTGATACCTCCAAAGGACAACACACTCACACTTGTCCTGTCAGGTTTGAAGGTGTTTTTAAATTTTTTTGTGTATGTGTTTGTGTTGTGTGTTTGTGCGTAGGTTGCGGTGGGCGTGTCTGCTCCCATTGCCCTTTGACCTTCGACAACTGAAAAAAAGCAGTCCTTAAACAAACTGAAGGTTTCACTGCTAACTGTATGTAAAAAAAGTTACCTAATAAAGTTACAGGAACCCCCCCCCCTGTTCTGCGACGCGTCAAAATGTCCCCCCCCCCGTCCCACAATGGGGGCCATGGTGGCAACCAACAACATCCAGCAGTGGGTTACATGGTAGTAAACAGTTAGGGCTCTATTAACGTCTTCTCACAAAAGCGCACGCGCAGCGCTATTTTTTTTTTGTGCGCAGTGTTGAACGTTTACACGTGTAAATTAACGCTGGTATTACAATCCAAGCGCACTTTTTCATCCGTCAAAAAAATAACGCACGTAAAAAAGACGCGCAAAAACGCGCGCACATTAACGCTGCGTGCAGAAATTTTTTCACGCGATTCAGCCAATCTGAATTAAGAACCACAATTGTCTCTCGTTCAGTTTTTGCGCCTGTCAAAATCAATCTGAGTATATATGCTGCAGCAATAATAAAAACACGCACAACCTCTCAATTTTATTGTTTGGGTATGTGTAGAATGTGTAACTATACTTTGCTGTATTTTTTTTTTCGGGCTGGTGGATTTGGTTTCGGCCGGAACGTCCAGATTTGCCATTAACACCAGCTTTTAAAAGACATTAAGGCTAGGGTCAGGCGAAAGCATTTTTCCCCGCGAACGTGAAAAAGTGCTTCCGAACGCATTGACGTATTTTATCACGGAATGCGCAAAAACGTTCAGACGACGCGCATTTTCGGGCGTGATTTTGTACGGATCGTCAATAAAACTCTTTTTGCGTCTGGACGTTATGTAGGCTGGACATTAGCAGTGTCTGACATCTCCTAATCACACACACACGCCGCTATGCCGCAGCTGCGCACTCAGTACGTCAGTACTAGCGGTTCAGCGTTCTCAAAGAAATGCGTTCAAATTCCACTTGCGTTGCACGGCCGGACTTTTGTGCGGCCGTCATTGCCCGTCATCTGCTGCTAGTGCGGCCGTAATTATGTGCGCCAGAACACACGTTAAAAGTGCGCTGGTCTGACCCCAGCCTAAAATTATGAGCGCAAACGTTGTTCGTTAAAATTTGCGCATAGATTGTAATACCATCCGTGTACCAGCGCACAAACGCATTTGCGCTCACAATGTTAAGTATGGGACGCGCAAAGTACATTACGCTCGCAAAGGGTTCGCTCACGTTCACCAGCGGTAGACGTTAACTCGCATTTTTTGCGCGGACATTGTAATTTGTCGTTCTGCGCAAAGGGTTTTTCCCCTCGCGTTAATGCGTTTTTGCGCACGCGTTAACGTTTGCGCAAAGTATTTAATAGAGCCCTTAAAAGGCACTGCCCGAGGGACCGCGGGTCAGTAGGAGCCCGGTTTGAGGCGACGCAGAGGGGCCCCCGCCGGTTTCCCTCCGATCACTGAACAGGCAGCCAGTGACCCGTGACACGTGAGGGGGCGGCGCAGGCGCCACCGCGGAATTTTCGGAGCACCGCTGGCTGCCTGTTCAGTGATTTGGAGGGAAACCAGCGGGGGGGCCCTCTGCGTCGCCTCAAACCGGCCCCTCAGACAGTGCCGCCGGTGAGCAACGGGGGGGGGGCACAATATATACCCATGTTTGAGCTGGGGGGCGCAATATATACCCATGTTTGAGCTGGGGGCACAATATATACCCATGTTTGAGCTGTTGGGGGCAATTTATTTCCATGTTCGAGCTGCTGGGGGCAATTTATATGCATGTTTGAGCTGCTGGGGCAATTTATATCAATGTTTGAGCTACTGGGGAAATTTATATCAATGTTTGAGCTACTGGGGCAATCTATTTCAATGTTTGAGCTACTGGGGCAATTTATATGCATGTTTGAGCTGCTGGGGGCAATTTATACCCATGTGTGAGCTGCTCGGGGCAACATATATCCACGTGTGAGCTTCTGGGGGCAGTATATACCCACGTGTGAGCTGCTGGTGGCAGTATATACCCACGTGTGAGCTGCTGGGGGCAGTATATACCCATGTGTGAGCTGCTGGGGGCAATAGATCCATGTGTGAGCTGCACATTACTGTGGGTTTATTGCTGTGCAGCTCTGTAATACGCTCATACACACTGCACATTCCAGTGAGTTTTATTGCTGTGGAGCCCTGTAATGTGCAGTGTGTCAGGATTGTACAGTATCTGTTAAAGTGATCGCCAGTTTCCCACATTTTCCACAGGGACTTTCTGTGCCGCGGCGCAGCCTTAGCTGCAATGAGTGGGTGATGGCTGCTGCTGCAGTGCGGTGGCCATCTGTAAGTATGTAGGGGGGGCGCAATTTGCTGCTGGGTCCAAATGGATTTTATTCACACAATTTTCAAAAAGGTTATTTTTAGGAGTTCAGAAACAAATTCTTTAGCACAATAATGTACATGTGGGTGTTCCGTTGTAGGGTGTTTTTTTTTATGGGTGTGGCCTCCTGTGGGTGTGGAACAAGGGGGGCCCCATGACCTCCTATTGCCCGGGGGCCCCATTAGTTGTCAGTCCGCCCCTGACTGAAAGATAAGTAAACTGTTAATGCTGCAAGGTCCCGTGTATAAACGCCAAAAATACAGATTAGTCCAATAAATTTAGAATAAAAAAGTGAACTTGACAAAGACTGAAAGTGGAAACGCGTTGTGCAATTTTAACCATTGTTGTTTATAAATAAACTTGGCCTGATCTGTGGCCTGTTTTGGATTTTAATATGCTTTGGTATATTGCCTCTTTTTTTTTTAACACATTTTTATTCGTCGTGGATCAGTACAAGAAATTCAGGTGAAAAAAACCCCACACATTATACATCAATTATATATAATAGAACAATGTGACATCTCGGCATCTGAAATAGAACACAGGAAATGCGTCGTAAGCAGTATAGAACAAAACAGACAAAGTATCACTGTAAGAAATAAAAAAACATAGTTAGATCTCCACCCGCTTTTATGGGGTATGGTATTCCTTAGCGATCAGGTGAGGGTGGTCCGTGGTTGTCAGAGGTATCCGGAGGGGAGGAGGTGAGGAAGCGAGCTAAGGAGTGGTTGGGGGGTCCTAGGGGATCGGTGGGGTACCCCACAGCATCTGTAGGGAGTACCAAGGGGCACAGAAGAAGGTGTGTCTTAGAGAGTCTTTGTTCTCGCATGGGAGTGTGCAAATAAAGGGGGACCATCTAGTAAAGAAGGAGTGCGTCTTCTCATTCAGGTGCATGGAAGCCTTGGACCACTCGGCCAGGAATATGGGATAAATCCTCCCGTATACCATGCGAAAGGAGGGGGGGGGGGTAGTGGAGATCCATTGAGACAGGATCGCTTTCTTACCAGTCGCGGCCAAAAGGGTAAGCCAAAATCGATGGCATTTAGAGAAGGGTTGGGGAGTGGGGGGGCAGTCGATTAAAGATGGCCCATTCTGGGGTGTAAGGGATATCTAGTCTAAGGACCTGTGAGCAGAATTGGCGTACTGTGTCCCAAAATAATTGCATGAGGGGACAGGACCATAGACAGTAGGCAAGAGACAAATGCCACGATCTCCACCGGAAGGGAGCCCAGACTTAGAAGACCTCACGAGATCACCACCGAGGGGACGCCGCAAGTCCCATAGACAAGTAGAAGCAAAAAAAGGTGGGATCTTCAAACGAGGAAAGACATTTATTCGGGTACAGCAGACCTCAAAACCATATCATGTGACGTTTCGACCCGCAGGTCTTAATCATATATGTGCACACTTATCGAAAACCCTTTTACTTATACTGCCTTAATTGCCTGCATGCTTATGCAATTAACCAATTATATAATCAAGCATTTAAATTGTGTTACAAATATGCAGCCCCAAGAATATTGGGGGAACAAAAAGGCCTAGTATAAATAAGCAAATGAAAAACGAAAGAAAGAAGAGAAGAAAAAACAGAAAAGAAAAAAGGGTTTAAAAAGTTAAAAGAAAATTGGAGGGGTGTCCAAGAAAAACATACCAATAAGTAAATAATCAGTATCTGCGAATGTATGCATTCTAACTTTTTTGGTATTCTACATATGTATATCGTATAACATATATGCATCTGCATAATAATTGATACCACTACATCACTGGTACATGGTAAGGCATGTATACATATATACAAATCCTATCATTAATAATATAAGGTGTTTTATGTTGAAGTTTCTTATAATAAAATACTGATTATTTACTTATTGGTATGTTTTTCTTGGACACCCCTCCAATTTTCTTTTAACTTTTTAAACCCTTTTTTCTTTTCTGTTTTTTCTTCTCTTCTTTCTTTCTTGTGTTCGCGTGTTCGCTCCCTGCGAGCGTCCGAAGCTATGCAGCTTCGGTGCTTGCCTGGGGGAAACACGTCACCAGCCGATCGCGGCTGGTCACGTGGCTCCCCCAGGCGAGCGCCCAAGCTGCACGCCGCTGGACGCTCAGAGGGAGCGATTCGAACACGCGGTGCAGGAGGTGAGCTGGGGCCATTATCCATGAGCTGTTGGGGCCTGGGGCATATCCATGAGCTGGGGGCATATCCATGAGCTGCTGGGGCCTGGGGCATACCCATGAGCTGCTGGGGCATATTCATGAGCTGCTGGGGCCTGGGGCATATCCATGAGCTGCTGGGGCATATCCATGAGCTGCTGGGGCAAATCCATGAGCTGGGGCAGTATCCATGAGCTGGGGCAGTATCCATGAGCTGGGGCAGTATCCATGAGCTGGGGCAGTATCCATGAGCTGGGGCATATCCATGTGCTAGGGCAAATCCATGAGCTGGGGCATTATCCATGAGCTGGGGCATTATCCATGAGCTGGGGCATTATCCATGAGCTGGGGCATATCCATGTGCTGGGGCATATCCATGAGCTGGGGCAGTATCCATGAGCTGGGGCATTATCCATGAGCTGGGGCAAATCCATGAGCTGGGGCAGTATCCATGTGCTGGGGCAGTATCCACGAGCTGGGGCAATATCCACGAGCTGGGGCATATCCATGAGCTGGGGCATATCCATGAGCTGGGGCATATCCATGAGCTGGGGCAGTATCCACGAGCTGGGGCATATCCACGAGCTGGGGCAGTATCCACGAGCTGGGGCATTATCAGATGTTCTGGTCCTTGATATACTATGTATCAGATGTTCTGGTCCTGCATATACTATGTATCAGATGTTCTGGTCCTGGATTTACTATGTATCAGATGTTCCAGTTCAGATTATCCTGTGTATCCATGGTTCTGGTTTAGGTTATCTTGTTACGCATATGTTCGGGGTGTGCAGGTGTATAACAGAGCAGCAAAGTGATAAACCTCCAGTGATGAGTCTTTAAACTGTAAGATTTGTTGTTCGAGTCACTTGGTGTAAATTAGATACATTGATCTTCTTGTAATTTATGTTTATCATTTATACAAATCGCTCGGATGGGTCATGACATCATCTTGGAATAAGCCCTCCTCAAGCAACATTCCCTAAAGGACACGTGTCCCTCGGTTGCGTTTTGGGATGACTGGGCGCATGCTGATAGGACAGTGAAATGAGGCATTAATAAACCTACTGTATATATTTATAGTTCTTTTTTACATCTTGCTTGGATCATTTTTGTAAATATTTATTTTATCTTTTAACTATTAAACACTTTCTCTGACTTCAGCAATGTGTTAAAAATAACCGATAAATCCAGGTACAAAGTAATGACACGGGTAAATGTATATTGTCTATGGATTTTCCCCTGTGAGCAAGGAATTTCTAATCTTTAGGAGGCACTTCGTTTTACATGTAGTGGCACGCTCTGCCCTTTGCCCTGAGTAAAAGCCTCATTACGACTGATATTTGGCACAGACTGAGCAGAATTCTCTTTAGGCCAATGTCAGACGAACGCCGTCTGAGCGCACTCTGCGTGCGTGCATAACGGACGGACGTACTGACGGAAGATACTGTAGACACCACACGGTCGTTTTTTTTATTTTTTTTTTATTTTTATACAGATGTAGAAAAAAAATGGAAATCTGGGTAACAAAATTAATTAAAATTAAAAAGCAGGTACAGTCAGCCAGACCAAAAAACTGTGCATCAACGTTATGGACGTCGCAAATGTGCTGCGTCTGACGTCGCCTCATCACGCACACAGGGTGTAACGCTGACGCAGCGCAGTCTGGGCGTGTGTCGTAGCGCTTTTACGTCGAGGCCTAAATGGCGTCCGTTACCACCTACGTGGTGTGTGTGCACTTTGGTGGGCACGTACTTCGTGTGTTGGTCTCTATTGATCACAAATCAATGCTACGACGGACACAAAACTGTGCGGCGACACGGACGTAATGACTGCGTTCGTCTGACGCTAGCCTTAGGCTAGGGTCAGACGAAAGCAGTTTTAACGTGCGTTTAGCCGCAGGAAATCACGGCCGTGCTAGCAGCAAATGACGTCCAATGCCGGGGAACACACGAAGTACGGCCGCACGAAAGTTCGTCCACGCAACGCAAGAGGCAAACGAACGCATTTTGTCGAGAACGTGAAGCCACTAGTACGGTCGTACAGAGTGCGCTGCGTCCGCTAGCGGCGTGTGTGCGTGATTAGGAGATGTCAGACACTGCTAATGTCCGGCCAACATAACGTCCAGATGCAAAAGTGTTTTATTGATGATCCGTACAAAATCACGAACGCAAATGCGCATCGTATGACCGCTATCGCGTACTCCGTGAAAAAATGCGTCCATTCGTTCGAACACACTTTTTCACAGACAACGCGAAAATGCGTTTGTCTGACCCTAGCCTTAAAGCGACACTTCGGACACCTGAGATGAAATAATGCACCTGATGCAGCATTACTTTACCCCTTCCAGTGCCCGATACATGATTTTGCCACTTAACTGCACACGGATTCCCAATGTGTCCCATTCTCTAGAAGTGGTGAGAGCATTAAAAAAAATTATATTTGTGCAGTCTTCTATATATTTCATAAACCCTTTGAGACTTCTATAATAAAGCTCTCGCACAGTGTTGCCCATGCATTAGCACGTTTCATTAGGTGAGAAGCCATTCTTCATTTTTAATTAGTGTTTTTATTTTTTTATTTAAATATATATAATATAAAATATATAAATATGAAATATAGTTAAATTAAATTTAAATATAATAAAAAATATGAAAATTATAATGTAAAATATATTTAGATTTAAATTTATATGTTTAAAAATTTGGATAATTTTTTTTTGCTGGGCAATAAGCATATACAGAGATTCCATCAACGTACATGTACCTTATCTTTATCCAAAGAGAAAGAATCCAAAAAGAGGAGATAAGACACAAAGGGCTCGATTAATTTTATTGGCAGATATTTAGAAAAAAGTATTGGTGAGTTTCAGATGATAATTTTTTTTCCCAAATATTAACTAGGTCAGTTGATAAAACTCTGCCAGAGCCAAAACTGAACAAAGTCCAAAAAGAAAAAAAGTTGGCCGGTAAAATACCAAGAAAAAAAAAATATAAAAAACTCGGCAAGCATCACAACAATTTTTTTGCTACAAAGCATGACTATTTGAAAAATTCAGTTACAGTTACAAGTGCTTAGGCTAGGGTCAGACGAGCGCAATATTAACGTGCGTTTAGCCGCACTTAATCGCGGCCGCGCTAGCAGCAAATGACGTCCAATGCCGGGCAGCATACGAAGAACGGCCGCACGAAAGTGCGGCCGCGCAACGCAAGTGGCAGACGAACGCATTTTTTCGAGAACGTCAAACCGCTAGTACTGACGTACAGAGTGCGCTGCGTCCGCTAGTGGCATGTGTGCGTGATTAGGAGATGTCAAACGTTGCTAATGTCCAGCCAACATAACGTCCAGACGCAAAAAGTGTTTTATTGATGATCCGTACAAAATCACGGACGAAAATGCGCATCGTATGACCGCTATCGCGTATTCCGTGAAAAAATACGTCCATTCGTTCGAACGCACTTTTTCACGTACAACGCGAAAAATGCGTTAGTCTGACCCTAGCCTTAGACAGCGCCAATGGATTCTGTAGCGCTTTACAATGGGGAAGCACAAACAGGAGACATACAGGATTATTCAGAGAGAGTGAAAAGCAGGAGAATGACTGGAGAATGAAAAATTCTAGGTCAAAATAGCCGATTTGGAAAGTGAGATGAAAGGGAGAATTTTTCTGGTTTGGCTATTTTGACCTAGAATTTTTCATTCTCCAGTAATTCGCCTGCTTTTCACGCTCTCTGAATAACCCTGATAGTAATAAAACGTAAGGAACAGACGGTCCTGCCTGTAGGATAATTGTCCTAAGTGTTAATACAGCACTTTAAATAAGTGCTCGATCAGCCGGACATCCCACGAGTTTACAATCTAAGGGACTGAGGTAAGTGAAACAAAAGGGAGCAGGGGGAGTGTTGAGAGAATTACCAGAGAGTATAGCAGACACTGCATAATGATGACAGACCAAGATCAATGTTTACATTGATGTTTCACAAAGTTGAATTGATAAGTACATTTGGTGGGTTCAGTCCCGTTAGGTCAGAGTGTCCTCCAGCCTTCTACCTTCCACCTTCCAGTTATACTGGTTGATGCACGGTCTTGTGATTTTTATTAACCTTTCTACTATTTCGTGACCCAAAAGTGTCTATTGCGTGTAGGGTTGCACCGATACCGATACTAGTATCGGTATCGGGGCCGATACTGGGTACTGCAGGAGTACTCGGTACTCGTGCAGTACCCCCCGATATTTTTTCCGATACCGGAAGCCGGCATTGAGCCGGCTTGCCGGCATCCGAGGGGCTGCGGCGGCTGTCCGAATGCTCTATCGGCATTCGGACAGCCACCCCTGGAGCTGCTCACACAATACTTACCTTCCTGGGCGCCGCCGAGAATGTCTCCGCTCGCGCTCGTTGGAAGGTCCCCAGCCGTGACCACGTGATCGCGGCTGGGGTCCTTCCAATGAGCGCGCGCGGGAAGCTTTTCCGGCGTCGCTCAGGAAGGTAAGCATAAACACACTGAGAAGCTGCAGGGCCTGTCCGAATGCGGATAGAGCATTCAGACAGGCCCTGCAGCTGCTCTCCGCGATGATACTTACCTTCCTGGGCGATGCCGGGAAAGCTTCCCCGCGCGCGCTCGTTGGAAGGACCCCAGCCGCGATCACATGGTCCCACGTGGTCGCGGCTGGGGTCCTTCCAACGAGCGCACGCGCGGAGACATTCCCGGCGTCGCTCAGGAAGGTAAGTATCGTTGGGGGGTGGTCCATGAGCTGGGGGGCATAACCATGTGTGAGCTGGGGGGAAAATCCATGAGCTGGGGGGCATACCCATGAGCTGGGGGGCATACCATGAGCTGGGGCGGCATATCCATGAGCTGGGGGGGCAAATCCATAAACTGGGGGGCAAATCCATAAAATGGGGGAGGGCAAATCCATAAGCTGGGGGGGCATATCCATGAGCTGGGGGCAAATCCATAAGCTGGGGGGGCATATCCATGAGCTGGGGGGCATACCCATGTGTGAGCTGGGGGGCATACCCATGTGTGAGCTGGGGGGCATACCCATGTGTGAGCTGGGGGGCATATCCATGAGCTGGGGGGCATATCCATGTGTGAGCTGGGGGGCATAACCATGTGTGAGCTGGGGGGGCAAATCCATGTGTGAGCTGGGGCAAATCCATGTGTGAGCTGGGGGGGCAAATCCATAAACTGGGGGGGCATATCCATGTGTGAGCTGGGGCAAATCCATGAGCTGGGGCAGTATGAAATATATATATATATATCGGGGGGGATATACATGTGAGCTGGGGCATTTTTATATGGTCTGTTTTTATTGGAAAGCGTCACATGACATTAAAGAAAAGTATCGGTACTCGGTATCGGTGAGTACTTTTAAAAAGTATCGGTACTCGTACTCGGTCTTAAAAAAGTGGTATCGGTGCATCCCTAATTGCGTGCAATTTCGGTGCTTTGTGTTTCGCTGCATTTCGGCACACTTCGGAGATTTCATTTTGCGAATCCACTATTTTGCGAATGGTCAACGCATTTTGCCCGAAATTGGAATCGCCAAAGTGGGTATCGGAAACCACCGAATCGCGCCGATTACCACCGAATTAGTATTGGCGAATTCCACCGAACTAGGAAGGGGGGGGGGGAAGAGTTGCCTATTCTCCTGATAGGAGTATATAACAATAAAAATGTGTCTAAATAAAAAAAATTGGTCCTTTAAAAAGTAATATAAAGGTCTGTTACGAAATAAAAAGTCTTTTTAAAAAAATGTCATCAAAAAGAATATAAAAGGTTTTTTACAAAAAAACAAAAAAAGATCAACTGTCTTTGAATTTTTTTAATTTTTTTTTCAAAAAAGATATTCTATTTATTGAATTGAAACCTTTGGGATTCGCCTGTTTCAACCTGTCAAATTTAAACACCGAAAATCAGAGCGTTTCACCGGAATGTCCATGCAGTTCGACGTTCTGTCAATAGAAGACACGATAGTCTTCTGTGGGACAATTTCGGTGCTGCCGAATTGCGTCGTATTTCGCTATAAATTCACCGGTATTTGTCGAATTGACAGCTTAGCGAAAAGACGAATTGCCCGAAATTGCCATTCGTTGCAATTCGCAGGCCAATTCGGAGGTTGGTTAACCCCTTCGCTGCTATGGACGCGCTCAGCGCGTCCACCCGCAGGTAACGTTCCTTGCGGTGGACGCGCTGAGAGCGTCCTCCCTTTGGGGCCAGCGTTCGGCCGGGTTCCGGCCGATCACTGGGCCCCCCGGTGCGGGCTGACATTCTCGATGTCAGCCCAGCACCCGGAACCACCGCCGGCCTAATTAGGTGTCATCGCGGCGGCGCGATGACACCTAATTCAGGCGCCCCCCCCGCATGTGCGGAGGAGGCGCCTGAAAGGGAGGGGGGGTCCTTTGGACCTCTCTCCCTCCCGATCGCCGGCGTTGCGGGGGTTAGTCCAGGCACCATTTGGAAGGGCACAGCCTGCCCTTCCTAACGGTACCTGGAATTAACCCCATGGGGGCTGGATCACGAATCGGCGCCGAAAAGCGCCGGTTCGTGATCCTTTCCCGGAGCTGGCCGACATCTTGGATGTCGGCCAAGCTTCCGGGAATGCCCCCTGAGGACTGGCGTCATCGTGCATAGCACGATGACGCCAGTCCTGGAGTTAACCCCTAACTGCCACCAATGGTGGAGATAGGGGGTTCCAATGAACCCCCTATCTCCCGATCCGTGGCAGTTAGGGGTTAATGTTTGGTATTGTTGGATCGACCAGAGCATGGCCGTTCCAACAATACCAAACTTGACTATGAAAAAAGTTTTTTAAAAAAAATTTAAAATAAAAATAAAAAAATATTTTAAAAAAAAATAATTTTTTTTTTTCTTTTTTTTTGGTTCATTAATGCAGCAATATTGTTCCCATTTCAATTATAATGTGAACAATGATGCTGCCCTAACGATTTTTGTATGCGGTGCGTTTGTTAAAAATCACGTAATTTTCCCCAAAAAATAATGTAACGAGACCCCATCTCTAATTTTTTTAACAAGCGCACCCCATACAAAATATAACCGCAATTGCTCGCATGTTAAAATGTGAAAAAAAAACACTTTACACGTTGTAAATTATTGAAAATTCATATTTTATTGCATTTTTTGTTATAATATACAGGCAGGGCATGACGTATACATATAATAATGACATATTATGAATCTGCCGAGTCTGATGGAAAGAACGATATATAATATGTCTGGGTCATATACTAAAATAAGCCTTCAAAACACGTTTAAACATGATGAGCAAAATCGGTAAAAATGACCTCAGCACAGAGGTGTGAAATGCCTCAGCAGCGAAAGGGTTAATAACCCCTAAAGTGTGATGTGGTGGAGCCATCTTAAAATGGGCCGAGTAACTTGTCCTCCCAACCAAAAGGAGGCAAATAATAACTTTAATGGATAACGCTAGCACATGAACACCGTTCTGCATTATTAATATGGGTCCCTGCTGATGTACAAGCTCTGAATTCATTAAGTGCGGCTCATAATGTAATACGCCGGTAATCTATAGTAAACAGCATTATGTCACTGAGATCCAGAAAAGAAGAAAAAGAAGGAACCCAGAGAAGACCTTACGTCAATCCGTGAAAAATACACTTTTGTAGAATACAAAACCGAGGCTGTGTACGAAGCTGCAACTTGCTGAACGGGCATATCCTGGCGGGATACAGTTGGCTCTGCAAGTTGGCAGCATCATACAGGGGCTTTTCATGTCCGGTTGTCATGAAGAATACATCTCGACTTCACCCTGGCGCCGTCAAAACACTGTCAGACCAGTCTGCTGCATAGAATGTCGTTCGCAAGCAGGTTAAAAAGAAAATCACATACGTTACAGAAAAAAAATACACCGAGAGAAACGGGTGTCCTGGGACGGTGAGCTATTACAGGAGTCAACATGTGTGAGTAGTTGGTGGAAGAAGCCCAAGCAGAATCCACAGAGAACTTGTACCGTAGCCAGGAGATTTTACACAGTAAATTAAAATCTGTGTATGTTCTAGTGGTTTTAATTGGGTCAAACGTAAACTCGCTCGAGCAGTAACTTATATCCTGCTGCTCCCCCCCCCCTCCATCCGTCAAACTTGTTTATGCATGTTTGTCCTGTCCATTCTGCAGCCCTGTGCGACATTTTGAGGCCATTTAGAGAATTGTGGCTGTATATTAAAGTGTTTGCTGTGACCTACACGTTGTGTAATGCTTTAATGTTGTCATTTTACCTGTTCCTTTGCTGTCCTTGCGTCCATTGCCACGTCAGGTTCCTGACAATAAGTTCCTCTCTGACATCTATTCTCCATCGGCTGGCATTAATTTAGGCTCCGGATCCGTTGTGCCCCCTCCTTCCAGCGTAGGTTCGTCGTATCGATACGATGCCTCGACTGGGAGGACCACACACTGTTACGTGAGTATTTTTATTGCACATTACAACAAGCGTGCAGGCTTCCACCCGAATGAACCACTACGACGGATGGCAGACGTGTCTATAAAGTGCGATCCTCCATAGGAGGTTCACGTTTCGTAGAGCTGCACGTAGAAATGTGCACACAACGTGTTGGACACACGGTCACCTGTGCCGAAAGAAGTCCACTCTCACGGACATTCTTTCCACTCCCATGTGACCCCCAGCCTTAGGCTAGGGTCAGACGAACGCATTTTTAACGTGCGTTTAGCCGTACGAAATCACGTCCGTGCTAGCAGCAAATGACGTCCAATGCCGGGGAACACACGAAGAACGGCCGCACGAAAATTCGTCCGCGCAACGCAAGTGGCAAACGAACGCATTTTTTCTAGAACGTCAAACCGCTACTACTGACGTACAGAGTGCGCTGCGTCCGCATAGCGGCGTGTGTGCGTGATTTGGAGACGTCAGACGCTGCTCATGTCCGGCTATCATAACGTCCAGACACAAAAAGTGTTTTATTGATGATCCGTACAAAATCACGGACGAAAGGGCGCATCGTATGACCGCTATCGCGTATTCCGGGAAAAAATACCTACGTTCGTTCGAACGCACTTTTTCACGGACAACGTGAAAAATGCGTTCGTCTGACCCTAGCCTGAGTCAACTAATAATTTTCATCAAAGACTTTGTCGAGTACTTTTTTTTGTGATGAAACCTATTCTGTAACTATGTTATCACGACTAAAACTATGACTAAAATCTATTGACCTTTTCGTTGACTAATAAAAAGTTAGAATTTAGGTGCCCTTTATGACTTATACTAAATGGCCCTTTTGGGTGGATGCCGGCTGCTTTGATTTACATAATGGTAACGTCCTTTCTGTAATGGCACCATTGGGCTAAAACTTTGAGATCTGAGGCAGGACCCACCAAAGGGCTGGCTACAAATGCCATTGCACATTCTTGGTGTTCTCAAGAACTTGTTTTTGCATCCTTTTTCAAACGTGGACCATTTGCTCGAGGTGCCAAGACTGGTATGAGCTATACTCGTCTCTCGAGGACAAAGTTGGCCGACATGATCGTCGGTGGTTGCTGTATCACTCGTGCAAAGGAAGCTTCCTTGACATTTTAGATCTAGTCATTCTTTTGAGTGGATGCTGGTCGATTTGCATTTGGTATAGTTTTTTCTTTAATGGCGCCATTGGGTTAAAATCTTATTCTTCGACCTGTACGTGGACACACAGGCCACGAGCGCCTCTCCCTATCCTCGGCTCGCTCTTGTTTTTGCTCTCCTTGAGTCATATACTCCTACAACCTTGTGAAACCAATTTTCCATTTCATGTCTTGTAACTGTCCTGCAATGATAGCGATCGCACACATAAAAATGTGTCTCTGTTTCCACCTCTCGTGATTCAATGTACTTGTCAGAACGGGTTTTGCTATTTTTGCCCTTAGAGGTGTAATTATGTTTTGAAGCTACTATCACACTCTGCTTTGTACATCACCATGAGTCAAACACCGTTTGGTCTGTAATCATATTTACCATTTTTCTTGCTATTCCTGTGCGCTTCAGGCACTTTCTTTAAAGATATTATTGTCAGCATAGCAACGCAAGTTTAAAGATACGTTTGTGCTAATTATGGTGGAAAAAATGCATGTTATTAGAATTTTTTCCTAGTCGAAATGGACTCGTTGGGAGATGCCTGGATCATTAGATCTTTCCTCGCGGGAGGTGAGGGAAAGGGTGGTTGGGGGTTTCTTCAAATTCTATAGCCTTCCTTCCATTTTTGTAACACAACTTATAGTAACCAAAGCACATCACGACTGCACCAAATTAAATTTTATTACAAAAAATACAAAAGAGTCAAAATTAATAGCTCTAGACAGCACATCAATCCCCTGAAAAGGTGTTATGCAAAGACACTGCAAACACATTGTACTTGTGGGTGCACTGACACGAACGAAACTGAATGTACCGGCTGGGTGGAGTAGCGATAACATCACTGCTCTGCATGGAGAGAGCCTGTGGAGTCATGGGTTCGATCCCAACGAGCAACCTCTCCAGTAAGTGTCCTTGGGCAAGATACCTAACGGTACATACTCGCCACCCAGGACATACTTGAAAACGAGAGAAATCTCAATGTATCCTTCCTGGTAAAATCCTTTCCCCCCCAAAAAAAAAAGAATGGCACAAACAGAACTCATACAAGTGACACCCATGATTCGGACAAATCAAAGAATCACTCAAAATTTCAGCTGATTTTGAGATTTGTTCGAAATCGATACACATGTCTAATAAGCTCTAGAGAGTGCAGCATTGCAAAGGTAAATTCTGCACAATACTTGGAGCCCTATTCCAATCTTGATGTAAATTTAACCAACTGATGAAGCTGCATCCAGCGAAACACATTTGCGGTGTTTATTGTATTCTGCCTTATTTATTAATAAATCGAGATATTTATTGCCAACTATTTCATTCTTTGTTGGGGTTATCGAAGGAAACCATCGCTCTTGATAACTACCGACAGGAGATCGATGAGGGGGAACCGGTGACCTGCTAATTCACCGGCCGCTTAACGTTTGGTGCTACTTTTCAATAGGGCACTGAACCATGTGAGTAACTTTCCTCGTACTATATTAATTATATATTTATTCAGTCTGCACATTGTATTTTTTTCCCTTTTTGAGGAAATCATCTCCTGCAATCAAACTTCCTCTATGAGGAATTGAAACAGCCATCTGTCAGTGCAAGCACCAGTACCCACCTTTCAACCATTCCGTATGCTATAATGGCTCAGGCAAGTTCCGAAAGGTGTTTTTATGGAGTATTGCATCAGAAATATAGAAGAATTTAAGTAGAAACCGTAAACAGAATAAAATAATAAATCAACGCATGGGAAAATGGGTGGGTGCGTGTAATAATATGTTATCAAGTACTTTTTGGGGTATGAGGCATTGGCAGATCCAGGCGGGTGCACCACCAAGCAGCAGGACTGGGAAGTTGCATGCCTCACTCTCTTTTGGTGGCACAAGGCACCTGTTCAGCCAGGGTCAGATGAGCACACTACAAGCACCGGTACTGCCGCGCCTTCCGATGTCCGTCGCTGCGTTGTGATGTTTCAACAGGTCGGCCACACTCTGTAGCATGAATTGCGTTCACTACAGCAGACGTGCTGAAACCATCCCCGGCGAAAAGCTACGATGCGCATTCGATAGGGCTGAAAAGCACGATCCTCCATAGGAGGATTGAGCTTTGTAGCGCTGCGCACACTAACTGCGCTCAGCGAGGTGGCCAGATGGGCGTCAGAGTGGAAGTAATATCCACTCTCACAGTCGTTCCTTCCGCTCTGAAGTGCACTCGTCTGACCGTGGGCTTAGGTGGCAGCTGCTATCTGAAGACTCGTGCCAGAAACAAAAGGTAGCAGCCAATAATAGCTGTTCACCTTTAGGGGTATTAGAATAGAGTGAATGGGGCCATGGTAAATAAAGTGTGGCATAATAAACGAGGGCATACTAGATTGAATTGGGGTACAAGAAATTAAATGGAGACATAAAATGAACTGTATCATAATACAATAAATGGGGCGTGAAATGAGCACGTACTAAATAAAATAGCAAAATCAGACATAAAATGAAATGAGGGCATACTAAATAAAATGGCATAATCAGAAATAAAATGAAATGAGGGCATACTAAATAAAATGGCATAATCAGACATAAAATGAAATGAGGGCATAATCAGACATAAAATGAAATGAGGGCATACTAAATAAAATGGCATAATCAGACATAAAATGAAATGAGGGCATACTAAATAAAATGGCATAATCAGACATAAAATGAAATGAGGGCATACTAAATAAAGTGGCATAATCAGACATAAAATAAAATGAGGGCATACTAAATAAAATGGCATAATCAGACATAAAATGAAATGAGGACATACTAAATAAAATAGCATAATCAGACACAAAATGAAATGAGGGCATACTAAATAAAATGGCATAATCTATATATATATAAACGCGAAAGTCCTGACTGACTGATCAACGCCCAGCTGAAACCGTTTAACCTAGGAACGTGAAATTTTGAAGTGCACTGTTTTTATGATGTGGGCACCCACTAAGCAAGGATTTTGGAAAATCCACCCATAAGGGGGCGAAAAAGGGGGTTGAATATTTTAAACAGGATACCTATAGCTCAAAAACAGAAGATTCTACAGATGTGAAAATCGGTATTTAGATTCTTCTTGAAAAATAAAAAAACACATATTTTACCGTTTTTCAAAAATCCAAGTGGGGGGTGAAAAAAGGGGGTTGAATATTTTAAATATTTTAAACAGGATACCTGTATCTCCGAAACAGATGATGTTACAGACCTGAAAATTGGTATTTAGATTCGTCTTGAAAAATAAAAAAAACACGTATTTTACCATTTTCCAAAAATCCAGTGGGGGGGGGGCAAAAAGGGGGATGAATACCTTTATCACTATACCTATATTTCAAAAACCAATGATGTTACAGGTGTGAAATTCGATATGTACAATCTTCGTGAAAAAAAAACATGTTTTACCATTTTCCGAAAATCCAGTTAAGGGAGGTGGGGGAAAGGGATATGAATACTTTTATCAGTATACCTATATTTCAAAAACCAAAGATGTTACAGGTTGTCGGATATAATCTCTGCACGTGAATACAACACGTTATATATTGGATTTATCAGCCAAGCCTCCAATATGTCTATATTGGACTTACTGGACCTATCTCGGCAGTTGCCTCCAATATATCAGGGATTATTATCTCATAAGAAATCTATACGAGACACAAATATCAATCGTTTATATTTCCTAGAAATTCTCCTAAATTCTTTTAATTGTCTGTGTTTTGCTTTGAAAAATACAATAATCAATAGTAGGATAAAAATATATATATATTTATTACGTATACAAAAAAGTTTCAAATCTCATATCATAAACAAAGATTAATAAACCACAATCCATCAGCATATAAAAACTAGCTTCACAATATATGTATCTCCTGTTAGTAACTGCATATATGATTAATATCATTTACCTTATCAGTTAGTAACTAATACACAAATGGTTAATAAACATTTTTGCTTAATACAACATGCATTTCCCAGCAAACAATGTTTAACCAGCCAGCTCTTATAGAAATATATATATATTTCTCTCTATGCTACATAGATCAACTAAAGATGAGCTAATTTAATAAGTAATAAAAACTTATTTAGTGAATCCTCCCCTAATCTCGAGAATTAACTTCTAATCTTTTGCTTTTTATTTTGTAGTTATATAATTCTTTGCTTATTAATTATAATCACAGTAATTTCCAAATTCAATATATATTGGTATCAATCTTACAACATTTCTTTTAGGAATAAATCCTTATATCCACTTCTTCATATTTCTTTCTGCAGAATAGAAATACTTAGAATTTTTGGAGTTACCCAGTATCTGAGAATTCTCAGTCTACGTTGCAAGAATATCTACAAATATATATATAATTACATTAATTCCTTAATTTCATACATTACCTGTCCAATCTGGATTTTAATAAATCTTGGAATTTTCTATGTGATGCTTTGTTTTGGAATATGTGAAGATTATCGATATCAGATAATCAATGCATGTGAGTTAGAGATTTGGTGAGAGTCAGAGATTTGGTGAGAATCTTGATTGCCTCATGTCTTGGGATCTGCCTGCATCGTGGTGTGAGTCTGAGTGTTGGAATCTTGGACTCTGAGTGTCATGTGTACTGGACGTCTGAATGCATTGCGGTGTGAGTCTGAATGCTGGAATCTCCGACTGATTTGCAACCAACACTGCCACTTATTATAGTCAATTTGACGTCACTGGCAATATTATTAATACATCAAATCTAATATTTACTATCCTCTAGAGGGCAGTATTGCACTTCTTAATTAATTCCACTATTTCTTTTTAATATTCTTATCTCGGGTCAAAGTTCAATCTGACGTAACAAAGAACCTCTCTCAGTCACTATAGACACTGTGTCTCTACCTATCATATCTAATTTATATCCTCACTCCCTTTTGAAATTACTTACTATCAGCTGGATTCTTTTCCAGTTAACTCAACAAAATCTTTTCTTTAGTAAATTTTATTATTTACCAATTATATACTTTCTACAATATTTATTGGAGTATATATTTCCTACTGTAAATATAATAAAATATACCTTGATTATAAACATATATTTTGTGAATATAAATCTATATTACAGAGATATTAACTCTTATTCCTATACCCAAAAGACAAAATATCTTTTGTTTTAAAAACTTAAGACAGACCAATAAATTTAATTATGACACGTCTTAGCACTTAACTCTAGCATTATCACACAAAAACATTCTAGGTTCCTTCATGTCTGGCACTTCTTAAAAAAATATAAAAGACTTCACCCAGGAATGAACTCTGTAAAAAAATCTCGTTCATTTCTAAACCTAGAGAAAATTGAAAGAAAAAAAACTGTCTTTAAAAACGAAATGGCTACAGGCATCCATTTTAATTTTTCCTTTCTGTAATATACCCGACAAGGTGTGAAATTTGGCACTTACATTCTTCTTGAAAAATAAAAGAACACGTGTTTTACAATTTTCCAAAAATCCCAAGTGGGGGGGGGGGAGGGGGGTTCTACCAAAAAAAAAAATCAAGTTTCTTTTAAAAACAATTTTAACAAATCCTAAAATCCACGCGAGCGAAACCGCGGGCAAAAACTAGTTAGACATAAAATGAAATGAGGACATACTAAATTAAATGGCATAATCAGACATAAAATGAGGACGAACGAAATAAAATGGCATAATCAGACATAAAATGAGGACGAACGAAATATGGCATAATCAGACGTAAAATGAAATGCGGACATACTAAATAAAATGGCATAATCAGACATAAAATGAGGACGAACGAAATAAAATGCATAATCAGACATAAAATGAGGACGAACTAAATATGGCATAATCACACATAAAATGTAATGCGGACATACTAAATAAAATGGCATAATCAGACATAAAAGAAATGCGGACATACTAAATAAAATGGCATAATCAGACATAAAATGAGGAGGAACGAAATAAAATGGTCTAATCAGACATAAAATGTAATGCGGACATACTAAATAAAATGGCATAATCAGACATAAAATGAAATGAGGACATACTAAATAAAATGGCATAATCAGACATAAAATTAAATGAGGACATACTAAATAAAATGGCATAATCAGACATAAAATGAAATGCGGACATACTAACTAAAATGGCATAATCAGACATAAAATGAGAACGAACAAAATAAAATGGCATAATCAGACATAAAATGAGGACGAACTAAATATGGCATAATCAGACATAAAATGTAATGCGGACATACTAAATAAAATGGCATAATCAGACATAAAATTAAATGAGGACATACTAAATAAAATGGCATAATCAGACATAAAATGAAATGCGGACATACTAAATAAAATGGCATAATCAGACATAAAATGAGAACGAACAAAATAAAATGGCATAATCAGACATAAAATGAGGACGAACTAAATATGGCATAATCAGACATAAAATGTAATGCGGACATACTAAATAAAATGGCATAATCAGACATAAAATGAAATGAGGACATACTAAATAAAATGGCATAATCAGACATAAAATGAAATGAGAACATACTAAATAAAATGGCATAATCAGACATAAAATGAAGTGGGGGCATAATACAATAAATGGAGCATAAAACAATAGAGTACTAAATAAAATGGCATAATAAATCTGGCATAAAATGAAATGGGGGCATGATACAATACATGGGACACGAAATAAGCGCATGATAAGTAAAACGCTGGCAAGATAAATCAGGCATAAAATAAAATGGGGAAGAAGAATTGAAATGGGGTCATAAAACGAAATGGGCACATTATAAATTAAATTTATTGCTCCTTCTGAGCTTGGGGTCTAGATTCGCTCCAGATATATGGAAGGAAGGCAAAAGAATAGAGACACAAAAATGTCAGAGCGTGGAAAGGAGGCGAAGAAGACGTAAAGTATGTATACATATATATGAGCGAGGAAGGTAAAAATGACCAGGCGAATGGAGGATGTCAATAAAAGAAGAGACTGAATTTGATTTTGTAACTATTGTGAGATTTTTGATTCCTTGTGCTTTCAAAGCTGGAAGGAGCGCAGTGGTGTTTAAATAAGAAACGTTGGTCAGAGTAACTCCATTGAGTGCAGCATTCTCATGCAAAATCGAGTCGGGCACCTACTATTTTTATTTTAAGATTGCTAGAATCCGTTACAATCCAAGAAGAACACGGTGCTAGGATAGAGTCACTTGGGTTTAACATGATCAATTAAAGGCCACAAAGCCACATTTATTTTTCTTAGAATTTTACTAAATATATAAGAATCGGGATTCGAAAACCTGTATCGCTGCACGAATCAAGAAACCGTCACGGCGACTTTTTGCGAAGGTTTCGCAAATGCAGGCTCGAACACGGGCAGATGTAACTGTTAAAAGATGTGTGCGGTGCAGCTCCTGCCAAGTACTGTTAATCCCCAAGTTATCAACGAGCATCTAGAACCCAGAGAGAGATAAACAAAGATGAGCCGTAGCCAAGGCTTCCATTATATCATCCGTCTAAATGGACTTTAAAGAGGCCTCTCCTGTATCAGAAAATAGATGATTTTCTTTTTCACTGATAGAAGCAGCTGTCATGGAAAATTTATAGAATGGATGAGGCTTTAGGAATTCCTCTGCTATCTCGTCTATAAATATAACCGTGTGCGGAGAAGAAAATAGCATAAACACTTGGCTTTATGTGCAATTCGATGCAACCGGGATCAGAGAAAAAGGTAAAGCGAGCCGGGGCTCTTAAAAATTTACAATGAATCCTGTAATGCTACAGCGCACATTATGAATTGTGCCCGTTGAGATATTACACCATTGTTCAAGATGAAAAACGTGAAGCACAGAGACGACCCATAAAGTGCACCCGCCTTCTGTTGTAGAGATTTTTTTTTGATAGGTCGTGTTTTGTTTTAAGCTTAATTAAACCAGTAAGGCTGGGGTTCAGACGAGCGCATTATGTGCGCCTGTATTGACGTGCCTTCCGGCATGGTCGCAACGTTGTGACGCTGCGACGGGGCCGGCCACACACTGTTTCATGCGCACGAATTGAGTGTGCGACAGCGTCCGTGCAGCAAGCCTTCCCGCCAAAGCACTAGGACGCACGTTGACGGGGCTGCACAGCGCGATCCTCCATAGGAGGATTGCAGCGCTGCGCTCACTAACTGCGCTCAGCGAGGTGGCCAGACGGGCGTCAGAGTGGAAGGAACGTCCACTCTCACAGACATTCCTTCTGACCCCGGCCTTAACCTTTTTACTTTACAACTTCTAATGGAATTTTTGAGTTTTTGGAGCTTTTAGGCTGTCAGATGAACGCAGTCTGAGCGCACTCTGCGTGCGTGCATAACAGATGGATGTACTGACGGAAGATATTGTAGACACCACACGGTCCGGTTTTTTTTGACGGATGTAGAAAAAAAAAAAGGGAAATATGGGAAACAAAATTAATTATAATTAAAATTCAGGTACAGTCAGACAGACCAAAATAACCTCTGAGCATCAACGTTATGGACGTCGCAAATGCGCTGCGTCTGACGTCGCAGCATAACGCACACAGGGCGCTAAGGGGACGTGGCGCACTCTGCGCATCCATCTTAGCGGGTTTTATATTCTTGCTTAGCTTGCATCCGTTTCAGTGGGCACGTACTTTGTGTGTGGGTCTCTATTGATCATAATTCTATGCTACGACGGACGTTAAACTGCGGCGACAAAGACGTGATCACTGCGTTCATCTGACACAGGCCTTAATCCACCTGCTCTTCTCATGGAGGCGGCCATGTTTTTTGCTTCCTCTTTCATTGATCGATTAAACACCTAAGCTGTGTGACTGATGGCTCAGTCCCGGATGGTTCGAGGAGGGGCGGCTTCAGATAGGAAGGACGTGTCTCATATTAACTCTGAAAGCTCACTCCAACACCCTGCTGAGGTGCAGTGCAAACATTCACTCACTGATATGATTCTATAAGCCTCTTTAACCCAAAATCTATATTCCTTTAGCTGACACTTACTGGGGGGGGGGGAGAATCACAGAAATATAGGGAAGGAGTTAATATTTAAAGTTTACCAAGGATCTAAAGGGAGGGAGATCAGCCCAGTCATATGCAAAAGCTTCCTGGGGATTTTGAGATCAGACAGAAGGCAGCTCTGGGGGAGTGTCTCCTGCTGTGACAGCCATAAATCCCTCCCCAGAGAAATGCGGCATGCCGCAGCACTGACCGGAAACTGGGAGCTCAGGTAGAGTTCTTTACAACCCTTTTAGGAGAACAAAACTAAATCTGTCAGCAGTTTGGCTGACACAATGTATATGAAGATTTGGGAGATCTTTCAAATGATCTTTAGTTGTTTCAGGCACAATTGGTGCACTTTATGCTAGTGAAGCCAACATTTTCAGATATTATCACAATACATTTGTGTAAAAAAAAAAAAGGAAAAACTGGTCTCTAGGTAGGTGTGAGTGTATAAATATTCAAGTGTACTTGTATGGAATGTCTGCATGCACATGAATGCAGATGATATTTGTACGGAGTGACGGTGAGTGTTTATATATTTGTGAATGTAGGAGTGGGTTGATGTATGCGTATATTTTGTGACTTCATAGCTGTAGAAATGCGCAGAATATGTATGATTTTCCTCTTTTCTCCGCAGTCAGCCCATGGATGTTTGTGGGCAAGTCCACAGTTTATGGACCAACCAAGATCAAAGGGCTGTGTCATGGTGGGACTGCTCATGATGGAATAACAGAGAATTCACATGCCTGCAATGCCTTCACATGTGGTCCCGGCCAGGGTGAGACATATAGGCTGCTGCCTACTTTGTATAATTTCAGGGCAACCTGTGGTCAAGCACTGTGACAACTTATTTTGTGGTACAAGGAGGTCCCTTGCCTCTTTCTGCCTGATCATGGAGGTTCGCTCAGTGGCAAACATCACGGGGAGAAAGCTGTGTTTCCCACTTCACCCTTGGATTATGACTTATGGTTTTTATGGCTTTAGTCCCAAAATGGCAACTATTTGCTACTGATAACCTCTTGGGCTTCTATACAGCTTGTTTGTTGGCTGGACGAGTTGACGTATGCCCATATACAGATCCCATGCAAAACTACATGGCAGGGGTTAATGATATATTCTCCTGTCATATTTAAAGACACAAAAGCATCCTCATTACAGTAGCAGAAAAACATGGTGTGATGTGTTCTGCCACGTCCTCTGGCCGAGAGCAGCAGAAAACTGGGAAAAATAGTTCTCGTTGTCCTTCCACAGATCCTGTGCGACCTCATGCAGGGTCACACTTGGCTTCATGGACTCCTGTGGACATTGAACTTGATAAAGGTTCCTTGTCATAATTGAAATGTTGTGAGTAATGTCTCAATACATGGCTCCTACTTTTACCTTTGCCTGGGTTCCCAATCGTTGATTATTTTATCTCTCATGGCTTCTGATAAGATGTTTTTGGGAACTCTAGATAGATTTCTGTTCCCAATTCATTGACAATTGTAATGAATATCATGTGTTTCTGATGACCTATTAAGGAAACAAATGATTGAAACCTAACAAAATCTTTTCCGTATGTGGGTCCAAAGTGAACTCCGTTCCCCCTTAAAAAATACTGAAGGAACTGCATTCCCAAGTGTTCCTGCTCAGCTTGACTCTTGCTTTCCCCCTTAAATTAAAGTTTGTTTTTCCCTTCCGCCTTTCTGCTTTCCACTCGTCTATCATTCGGAATGGCTCCACTATGGGCAACTTTCTATACTCAATCTTTGTTCCCGAGTCCAGATTGATCACGTCTGTCCATTTTTTTCCCCAGTCTTCCAAACTGAAATAATTTTTGTCCTGCATTTTCTTCACTTTATTCAAACTTGCATTCCTTAATTTCTTAACCCCACTTGTATATCTGTGTGATCCAACAAAACATTCTCAACACTCTCTCTTTACAACCCCATAAACCTCAATATCTCACTTATGCAATACTTCTTCTCTGTCTTCCAATTTAGCATTCTTCAATCTCTCACTCTCGCTTTATGTTTTACATGTCCTTCACGGTCTTCAGTCTTTCTCTGACACTCAACACCAAATTCGTGAACTTCTCGCCCTGTTACCCGTCTCTGGTCCTACATTCTTCAATTTCTCTGTTACACTTGATTCCATTTCCTTAGCCTCTTCTTCTCTGCAAGCATTGTTCTCCACATTTTTCAGTCATTGCGTTCCAAGCGTATACTCAGCAATGTTTTGACTAGACTGGTCTTGGTCCAGTGTGAGTTAAAACCCAATACAATTTAATATTTGTTCTTATTGTTTGTGAATGGATTATTACAGGTTATAGAATAAAGCATTGTCATTTTCTGTGAAGTAAATCATTTTTGTTCACTATTTGTGACGAAGGGTACGATACAAACATCAATTTCATTTATCATGCCCCCCCATGACCCTAATTTAATTATTATTCCAAAATATCACTTGGAATGCCCCCTTTTAATTTAGTATACTCCCATTTTATTTATTATCCTCCATTTTATTTCACCCATTTCATTTAGTATGCTCCGATGTCATTTAGTTTGCCCCAATTTCATTTTGTGTGCCCCCTTTTCATTTAGGATGCTCCTTTTAATTTATTATGCCTCTGTTTCATTTATTATTCTCCCCTTCTAATTATGCCCCCATTCCAGTTTTTATGCCGGTTTCATTCTTATTCTTCCATTTTATTTAGTATGTTCCTTTTTTAATTTATTTTCCCTCATTTTCAATTAATATGCTCCATTTTTAATTTATTATGCCCCATTTCATATGACTATATAATACAAGGTTACACTGTCCCTGCAAGTCTGACATATCTCGTGAGTTGCATTGCAGTCAAGTTACAGAGCTGTCCTTAAAGGTGAGCAGCTCTTGTTGGCTGCCATCTTTTTTTAGTGACATGAGGCTTTAGACAGCAGCTACTGCCTCTAAGGCTAGATCTGCTTCGGTCGAGGAAACTGTGTGAAAGAATCATGCAACTTCCTAGGCTTGGGGGGTTCACTTGCCCTAGTGCAACCCTTGGATCCACCAGTAGATATGGCATTGTTTTGATTAAGTATAATGGGCTAAACAAACTTTAATTGACATTCCATTAGTAGGTATACGATTTGCTTTTGGTGGTCACTTGTTTTATTAACTTATATTATCATATTGGGTTTGTGACTCAGACTTGACAAGGACCATCCTGGTCAAACCATTGCCGAGTCAACGTATTCCATTGGAATAAATTACAGAAAAAAAATGCGGAATCTCGTTCATTTTTATGTGGAATTGTGCTCCACAGCTCTGTTGCCAACTCCCACATTCTTCAACTTTTCTGCCCCCACTCTTTCGAATCAGAAACTTTCTTCTACCATGTATCTCTGCACCCAACATTATTTGGTTTCTATAGATTCCAACCAAACAATCACCACCACACAATTCTCTCCATTCCAACCTCTCATTCCTTCCGATTTCTGGACGTTTTAACGAGACTACATAAGAGTCTTTCTCCATGACTTCGCATCAGTGGTAGGACACTTTATATCACCCAAACTCATTAATGGTCCACCAGCCTCTCAATGCCAGTTTTCTTTTAATTATTAGGTGCTTCCCATTATGAGCTCACCAGAATTCACCGTTTGCTACTCCATCGGACCACCCATGTCATAAAGGAAGCAAATGACTTACAACTCTTATGACATTGCCCTGAAACCCTGAGGTGATTACATTTAACTCGGCCGTCTCTGCATGTTCCTAACATACCATTTAAGTTTCAGAAACCCTTAGGCGAAGGGATTCCCTTCCCAAGTGTCGAAACCATTTAGGCTGATCCACATATTTTGTGTGAACTCCAATGCTCTGTGTATAGCTTGTAGCTAGGTAACTTCAGAGCATTTAAATACAAAAGTATGGAAAAAATGTGCAACGGATCTAATGGATACGTTGCAGAAACCTTCAGTGACTTTCGTTGTGTACCACCAGCAACATAAAAGGGTCTCTTCACAAAATGGTGTATATAGTACAGCACAAAGGTAAAAACAACTCTACATAGAGCCTCGTTTTGGCTCTTTAACATGTGAGTGCAAACTATATTTAATCTTTTCTTTCAAGGTTGTTCAAAGAGAATTGAAAAGTCATTGCGCGTTCAGTAACTTTTCGTTCTCTTCAATTCGGTGCGATTTGGCGATCCCATTTCGGCGACCCTGCGTTGTATTCAGCAAGCACCACAGGGTCTTCGTAGTGCAGGGAAAAGCCGCTGCAAAACCCGGCAAAAGCACACCGAAACCCGCAAAAACATCTGGATTAACCCCGCCAAACAAGCCGGAGAAACCCGAGCAGCTGCCAATCACAGCGCAGAGCAGCCGCCGTAAAAACCCGACACCGCAGACGAACGGAGTGAAAAAAAGAAAAAAACAGTACGCTTGAATGTTTGAAAAGTGAAACGCTGTTTGCAAAGAAACTACAGAACGAAAATGTCTGAAATTTACATAGAAGATCCAATGAATGATAATAAAAAGGGCTGTTACAGAAAAAAGAACAAACGTTTAAAAAAATCCCCGAAAAAACTATTTTCGTGAAAAAACTAACGGAAAATACCTAAAAGATCCTAAAAAAAATCTATAAATAAAGAGACTTTTTACTACAGAATATTATAATCAATGGTTTATTAGATATTGAATTAAAACGGGAATTTTTTTATCATTGAAGCCTATGGGATTCACCTGAATAAACCTGTCGCATGAAACCACCGAACAGCAGGGCAATTCGGCAACCTTTCACTGCTGGTTTTTGTTCTCTGAATAGCCGAAGCATTGCTTCTCTATGGGGATTCACTGCTCTCAAACAGGCACCGAACAGGCACTGTATGTGCAGGCAATTCGCCAACATTTGGCGAACTGCCTGCTCTCTGAATAGCCGAATGGCCAGGAAAGGTAACACACTGAATTTCACTGTTCGGTTACATTTCGGCCACAATTCGGATCTTTTTGAATAACCCTGAATGTGTTGTAATCTGCACCATTTTGTGGATACGATACACCTGAAACATTTGGGGCTCCAGCTACATATTTGGTAGTCCTTTGCAATCCATACACATTGAGGATACCGTTTTGGATGAAGTTGGATGGCCAATAAGCAATATCCCTGAGAGCCCAGCAAGGCTCTCCGCCATGTGAGTGGAATATCATTTATTGACCCCATCAACATATATTTTTACATTGTTGTTTCCTCTATTTTCCTTTTAAAATTATCAACTTCCAAGCATTATCTGGAGTAGGAGAGAGCTCAGCTTTGGCCTTCCAGATGTTTTACAAACATATGTCCCTCAAAGCTCGACCTAATGAGTGGCTGCGCATCATGAGAGATGTAGTTCCAAATCATCTGTAGGGCCAGGGTTTAGCAGCCCCATTCTAAAGTATCATAAATTGAAATTTCATGAAAAAATAGTGAGCGAGAAATGATGAAAACTTAGCCTAAGAGAAATGAAATAATGTATATGAAAAATTACCTCTTTTAGTGTGAGATTCACAGAAAAATCAAGTCCCCTAAATCATCAGAATCGAATTCCACTCCAGACATTAGAAGCGTTTTATTCTCTTGATTGTAAGCTCATCTGACGAGCACTCGCTATATCTCCCGTTTCTGTGTCTCCTGACTGTTGTTAATGTCTCTGTCTGTCTTTCTCTGTGTCTTTATAGGGGTTATTCAAAGAGAGCCAAATTGGCCACCGAATTGCACCGAATGGTGAATTTCCCCGTACAATGCAATTTCGTGGCCATTCGGCTACTCAAAAGTTGGCAATTTGCCAAATATTGGCAATTTGCCAGTGAGATCCGGTGCAATTCGGCGGCAGTGAAATTCCCCATAGAGAAGTGATGGTTAATCTATTTCAGAGAACGTCGAACAGCAGGGGAAAGTTGGCGGAAATACCCAGATTTTCGATGGTTTCAACAGGCGAATCGGTTTCAATGTAAAAAAAAATCCGTTTTTATAAAAAATTTTATTCAACTATTTATTAGTTGCATTTTCAGCAAAAAGTATATTTTTGAATTTATTTTTTAGTATTTCTTTGGTGAAATTTTTGATTTCACAATTTGACTCCACAGGATCTGGCTGCTCTCATTACTCCCCAGGATCTGGCTGCTCTCAGGGCTCCCCAGGATCTGGCTGCTCTCATTGCTTCCTCAGGATCTGGCTGCTCTCAGTACTCCCCAGGATCTGGCTGCTCTCAGTGCTCCCCAAGATCTGGCTGCTCTGTGCTCCCCAGGATCTGGCTGCTCTGTGCTCCCCAGGATCAGGCTGCTCTCAGGGCTCCCCAGGATCTGGCTTCTCTCAGTGCAAAAGAAAATGTGTTCCTGGCGCCACCTAGTGGTGTGTTGTATAATATAATATTTGATGTTATTGAATGTCCTGAAAGAAACAAATTGTATATAGGATCAGCAGCCGTCCTCTCCCACTCTTGAGGTATATCCCAAAACGACCAAGCACAATAGTCAAAGTAAGATGTGATGAGGTCTGCGCGTCTTCCCAAAGTTCTTCTTAGCAAGCTGTGGTAAAAGTTCTCCCGTTGTTCCAACAGTGTTCACCTCAAAAGAATTAAGCTAACATAGTGTGACCTATTATTAAATTCAAAAGATTGACAAACAAGGGTAACACACTGATGTTTTAAAGTGCCCAAATCCTGGCACTAGATGTATCAGCGGCCAATCGCGATCCGTTCGCTTCCTCAGCTGGAGTATTTACTTGTCCTGATCTAGCTGAGGAAGCGAACGGATTGCGAAACGCGTTCTGGTTTTATTTTTTTTCCCGTATATTTTATTTTATATATTTACAATAAACCTTTTAAATCTACTCCACATTGACCCCGTTGTTGCTGTATAACAGACAGAGGGACGTGGGGAGCATCCAGACGACAGGTGATCCAGCGCACCTATTTAAAATGCTAGCCGCTGATACACCTAGTGCCAGGATTTGGGCACTTTAAAACGTGTGTTACCTTTGTTTGTCAATCTTTTGAATTTAATAATGGGTCACACTTTGTTAGCTTAATTCTTTTGAGGTGAACACTGTTGGAACAACGGGAGAACTTTTTCCACAGCTTGCTAAGAAGAACTTTGGGAAGAAGCGCAGACCTCACCACATCTGGCTTCTCTCAGGGCTCCCCAGGAATTGGCTGTTCAGTGCTCCCCAGGATCTGGCTGTTCAGTGCTCCCCACAATCTGCCTGCTCTCAGTGCTCCCCATGATCTGGCTGTTTAGTGCTCCCCACGATCTGGCTGTTCAGTGCTCCCCACGATCTTGTTGTTCAGTGCTCCCCATGATCTTGTTGTTCAGTGCTCCCCACGATCTGGCTGTTCAGTGCTCCCCACAATCTAGCTGTTCAGTGCTCCCCACGATCTGGCTGTCCAGTGTTCTCCACGATCTGGCTGTTCAGTGTTCCCCACGATCTGGCTGTTCAGTGCTCTCCACGATCTGGCTGTTCAGTGCTCTCCACGATCTGGCTGTTCAGTGCTCTCCACGATCTGGCTGTTCAGTGCTCTCCACGATCTGGCTGTTCAGTGCTCCCCACGATCTGGCTGTTCAGTGCTCCCCACGATCTGGCTGTTCAGTGCTCCCCACAATCTAGCTGCTCTCTGTGCTTACCAGGATCTGGCAGCTTTCACTGCTTCCCAGGATCTCTGCTTCGTCCTCCAGGCAGCCTAGTGTGACACTGAGACCACACGCTGAGCACAGCCCCTTGCTCACTGATTGTCCGAGACAGGACAGTCACATGACTGTCCTGTACCAATCAAAGCATGGGAGGCCTGCCTCCCATGCAGCCGTTTTTTGAATAGCTCGGACCAATAGCACTTTCCTATTGGTCCAAGCTATTCCATTCTACTCTGGGTGGCGATTCGTCACTTCCGGTGCGCCGTTAAGTGCTCCGGTGTTCCTGTTTTTTTTCCCATAATGGGGTTTTCTTGGGGACTACTTAATGAGGGCTTATTGTCAGGACTCCCAAGCTCTTGAGAAGGTCGATGTACGAAACGCACCGAGCTGGTGCTCTGCTACATTCTCATTGGGGGCTGATCTATCCACGTGAGTTGCTGATCCGGTGATGCCCAAATCCGAAGGTGGAATCCATCATAAGATGAAGGCTTTCTAAAGATACCGGACTCTGACGTGTGGTAACTACCAAATGTGTATATATGCTGTTTTTGCACACATATTCGTTTATGCTGTGCCACTTTGTGAGTGGTTCCAATCAAACTTTTTTACTTGCTCATTAAATTTGTATGTTTTTACGCTATGTGGCGCTTTTCATGTTTTTTACCTCACTAGTACACACCAGGAGACTGGAGTTGCTACCCTATGGTGTATGTGGGTACCATTGAATTGGCGGAATCATTGTAAGCTCAATTTTTGTTCTATTTTATTGTTCTTTGTTAGCACTGTGGGGGGGGGGTGCTTGAGCTTCTGTGATATAGGTGGGGCTATATACACAACACTATTTGTTTTGATATATTCCATTGCTCTCCCGGGGCCTCTGAGGCAGTGGGAGAGCAATGTTCAGGAAGTGGGCAGTGCTCAGACGTCTGTTCATTGAACAGACGCGCCTTGCTGCACACTTCTTGGCAGCCTACGCGATTCGCGTAGCGTCCTGCTATGCATATTGCGTAGGCTCAGGCTGATGAAGGGAAAAAAAAGAAAGAATGTGCAGCACACACAAGGATGGACGTAGCCGATGGCGGAGGAACGCGGAGCAGGTGAGTTTGACTGCAGCTGCTCTTAATGGCTTAATGGCTCTGCCTCACCTGACCGCACACGTCCCTGGTACTGTTAGGTGTCTTGCCCAAGGACACTTACTGGAGAGTTGCTCTGACCAGGATTCCAACCTGGGTCTCCACGGTTATAGAGCAGTGATGTTACCTTTACTCCACCCAGCAGGTACAAGGGTTATACAGAAAGCACTGAAATTTCAGTAATATTTCGATGCTTTCTTGTTTGGCGCACTTCAGTGATTCCAGTTCGCCGACCCTGCGGTGAATTCATTAATCACCACAAGGACCCTGAAGTACGCCGAACGTGGAGCCGCGAGCTACAGAAAAAAAACAGAACTCTTCTGTTATACGTAAAGGTGTTTAAACCAATAAAATTGCATTAAAATGTGTGGAAATAATTTTTTTTAAAAAAGGTCCTATAAAAAAATAAATAAAACTATCATAAATTTTGCCAAAAAAAAAATACATCAACATGTTCCAAAAAATAAATAAGACTTTTTTTTTGCTGAAAATGAAAAGAATAAACGATTAAATATAAATAAAAGATGTTAATAAAAACAAAACTTATCTTTTTTTAACATTCAATCCTATGGGATTCACCGGTTTAAAGCTGTCGAACTGAATCACCAAAAATCTGGGCGTTTCACGAACATTTTGGTGCAGTTCGATGTTCTCTGAACAGATTAACCATTCTCTATGAGACAATTTCACTGTCGGCGAACTGCACCGTATTTTGCTGTCCATTCGCCAGTATTTGGTGAATTGACAACTTTCTGAATAGACAAACTGCCTCGAATTTGCACCGTACGGGGAAATTCACCATTCTGTGCCTTTCGGCAAGTTCGGTGCTTATTGAATAACCCCTTTAGTTTGGGTAACTACTAGGATCAACAATGGTAAATTCATTGCTCCTTCGTCGTTCAATGTACTTTTCACCGTGACTCGGCTGCAGTTGTCTGGTGTAGTTCTCAGTGAAGGTTTCTATGGGGCTTCTGCTGTAGCTTCTACCTACATTCTTCAGCATCGATTACGCCGGTGTTTCAAAGTTCTCTGGTCTTTTTACTGTTGCTTTCAGCTTTGCTTCCATTAGAGCTTGATGGTGATCCTCACTTTAAAATCGGCAAAGTACATTCGCCGGGTGCAAGCAGAATGGAGAATAACCACATTTTACTGAAGCATATTGATGCAATGTTGGATTTTCTTTGGATAGCCAAAGTTCAACGTGGTTGGCAATGGTGATTTTTACCTTTTTGGAGATTTTTACAGTGGAACAATGATCCTGTGAAGAACTACTTCACTGGAGGAGCTAGAGGAATGGCTAGAGTTGGGTAACGTAGTTGCCTGGGTTTAGGTAATTTTTAGGTTTATAGGGACTTGAGGCTAAAAGTTATATGGGGCCCAATTGCGACCTAGCTGGTAAACAGGGAGCTAATAAGGGGAGAAAATTAGTACGAGACGATTTCCCTGATTGACTCGTGTTACAAGCTTTATTCTGACCCAGGTGCTGTACTTGTGGCTGGAACTGGAATAATTGTGAGATGCAGGCAGATACCAGCAGTGACACTGCTCGACGCCATGGCTGTTGGCTCCTGGAGTCCAGCGTATCCCTGAATGAGCTCTGCAAGGGCTTGATTGTACAAGGACCAGGGGCGTAACTACCAGGGGTGCAGAGGGTGCCACTGCACCCGGGCCCTTGAGTCCGGGGGCCCACACTCGCCTGCCTTGGCCTGGGGGTTTGCCTATATTTTATATATATAATTATTTTATTAATTTATTTTATACGTATGTGTAAAATATGAGGTTTACTTTGGAGCTCTGTGATATGCTCATACACACCGCACATTACTGTGAGTTTCATTGCTGTGGAGCTCTGTGATATGCTCATACACAACGCATATTACTATGAGTTTTATTGCTGTGGAACTAGGTGAATTACACTGATACACGCCGCATGTTGCTGTGAGTTTTATTGCTGTGGAGCTCTGTGATACGCTCATACACACCGCACATTACTGTGAGTTTTATTGCTGTGGAGCTCTGTGATGCTCTCATACACACCGCACATTACTGTCAGTTTTATTGCTGTGGAGCTCTGTAATACGCTCATACACCCCGCACATTACTGTGAGTTTTATTGTTGTGGCTCTCTGTGATACGCTCATAAAACTACACATAACTGTGAGTTTTATTGCTGTGGAGCTCTGTGATACTCTCATACACACCGCACATTACTGTGAGTTTTATTGCTGTGGAGCTCTGTGATACGCTCATGCACACCGCACATTACTGTGAGTTTTATTGCTGTGGAGCTCTGTGATATATGGGAGTATGTTATGGTTGGATTGTTTGTTTTTTAGGGGAGGGGGGGCGCAGCACAAGCTAGGTTGGAATAGACTGTTCTCTTCTATTAAGACGCAAATTATCTTCTTCTTAATAAAGTATAGGAGACGTGAATTTACAGTATGAACCACAACGTCCGAGTTCTATTGTAATGGCTGTGGAATATTTTACGTTAACGCCTGGGGCTGTGTTGTCCAGTGTCACCAGACTTTAGCTAAACATCTTTGTTGGAATCTGGGATATAATGTTTGTGGAACACAGAACAAGGGTTATACTAGCACTGTTTGATTTAACTTATGAAGAGCTGTATAATATTTGTATCCTTTCTGGCATTCCATGGAGGGGAGGTTAGGGTAGGTGGAGTGGCATGGTTACCTACATCAGAAGTGGCAGATGGCACGATGTGGTTTGGCCCTGTATTATTCATGCGGTATTATCACCCGTATCATTGTATGCCTTGTTGGAATTTAGTTTGTGTTCGCTGTACCCCTGTTGACATGACTGTGCACCAATTACTGTGCCCTTGTACAGCGCTGCAGATTCTGTTGGCACTTCAATTATAATAATTATGTAATAAAGAATTGTCCTTTTTTTAAACCTCTGTATTATACACTCCCAGACTGTCCAAAAAAAAAAAAAGTCCCCTTGATGGCAAATGAAGTGGCATGAGTAACTAAAGGATGTATAACACAAAAGAAATGCAGTGTTAACATAGATTATTTACAAACACACGACTTGTTTACACATCAGTCACACATATTGATTGACAGAGAACATGAAAAGCACTACTTAGACATGCAGATTGGCTCCAATGCTGCATTTAATGAGATATAGCATTAAATCAAGCAGTATATGGGTGCTGCAGTGACAAACTCACTCGTCCTTTTAAACCTCAAGGTCTGTCAGCCCCAGGAAAGGTGATGGAATTCTGCAGAAACCTACAAGTCTAGATACAATGTATCTTTCAAAGGCAGGAGGTGGAACAGCCTGTCACACACATCCTCTCTGTTCGTGAAAGGGTTAAGGTGGGTCATCAGAGTGTGTGTAAAAGGAGCCTTCAGTGTAAAAAGCCTTGCACAACACCCAGGCTGGCAGTGCTGGAGAATGGGAGGCATGTGAAGTGTAAACTCAGGGCAGAGTGTGCTGCTGGGAAGGGGGAGTCGAATGATGCTGCAGCAAGCAGCCACTTCCACTCAGAGCTGTGATTTGTGAGCACAACATGATGAAATCTCTCCCTGGACAAATCATATGAGCCTGTCAACTGTACCAGGTGGGATTACTTGCAGCTATAGCCTGATCTCAAACAGCAAACACAGCAGAAGCACTGAAACTAAAGAAAAAACAGGACCTGTTTAGTATCTCAGGAAAAATAAAGTCCCAGCACCATGGTCATGAAAAGAGTTTTCCATTTGTGTCAGGTAGGAAACTCTCTGCTTCCTCTGAAACATACACATTCTTGTTGCTCTGGAAACGGTTTACTTGTGTTTTATGGAGAGAAAAAAAAATAATGTATTTTAAATGTTACTTTGTCTTCCAGGGCTGCATATTCATGTTTTGGGGATACTTTGGCTTTTGCATGTTTTTCTTTTACCTGTATATTTTTTAACTTCAAAGCTTTCCTTGTTTTCATGAAAAATGCTGCTATTTTGTGTCCAGCTGCAGCTTCTAACAGGAAGATCCAATGGCCCCTATAATGTACACCATGATGCCCTCACCCCCATGATGTACACCATGCTTGCCCTCACCCCCATATGTACACCATGCTTGCCCTCACCCCCATATGTACACCATGCTTGCCCTCACCCGCTTAATGTACACCATGCTTGCCCTCACCCGCTTAATGTACACCATGCTTGCCCTCACCCGCATAATGTACACCATGCTTGCCCTCACCCCCATGATGTACACCATGCTTGCCCTCACCCGCTTAATGTACACCATGTTGCCCTCACACGCTTAATGTACACCATGCTTGCCCTCACACGCTTAATGTACACCATGCTTGCCCTCACCCGCATAATGTACACCATGCTTGCCCTCACCCCCATAATGTACACCATGCTTGCCCTCACCCGCTTAATGTACACCATGCTTGCCCTCACCCGCATAATGTACACCATGCTTGCCCTCACCCCCATAATGTACACCATGCTTGCCCTCACCCCCATAATGTACACCATGCTTGCCCTCACCCCCATAATGTTCACAATGCTCCCCAATGTGCAATAGGATTACCCTCACTCCAATAATGAACAACATGCTCCCCCTTAATGTACACAATACTCCCCCCAAATCCACATAATTTATACCATGTTTCCTCAACAATGTCCACCATACTGCTCCCCATAATGTCCAACATACTGCTCCCCATAATGTATGCTATGTTCCCCACATCAACATAATCTCCATCATGCTCCCGCTCACTCCCATAATGTATAACCTACTCTCCCCACAATGTACACTGCTCTCCCCTCTCCTCGATAATGTACACCATGCACTTACCCCCAATAATGCACATCCTGCCCCTGATAATGTACACCATGATTCCCCCCTCATCCCCATAATCTACACTATTTTTCCACCATAATGTACACCAAACTGCTCCCTCAATCCCAAAATGCACACCATAGAGGCTCCCCCTTAATAAACTCCATACTCCCTCTCACCCCCATATTGTAAACTATACTCTTCCATAATGTGCACCAAACTACCCATCAGACCCATAATTTGCACGTTGTCATGATGTGCACAATGCTCCCCCTCACCCCATAATGTGCACAATGCTCCCCCTCACCCCCATAATGTGCACAATGCTCCCCCTCATCCCCATAATGTGCACAATGCTCCCCCTCACCCCCATAATGTGCACAATGCTCCCCCTCACCCCCATAATGTGCAGATGGCTCCCCTCACCCCCATAATGCACACAATACTCCCCTTCACCCCCATAATGTGCAGAAGGCTCCCCTCATCCCCATAATGTTCAGAAGGCTCCCCCTCACCCCCATAATGTGCACAATGTTCCCCCTCACCCCCATAATGCACACAATGCTCCCCCTCACCCCCATAATGCGCAGAATACTCCCCTTCACCCCCATAATGTGCAGAAGGCTCCCCCTCACCCTCATAATGTTCAGAAGGTTCCCCCTCACCCCCATAATGTGCACAATGTTCCCCCTCACCCCCATAATGTGCACAATGTTCCCTCTCACCCCCATAATGTGCACAATGCTCCCCCTCACCCCCATAATGGGCAGAATACTCCCCTTCACCCCCATAATGTGCAGAAGGCTCCCCCTCACCCCCATGATGTGTAAAATGCCCCCTCGCCCCCATAATGTGCACAAAACTTCCCCTCACCCCCATAATTTACAGAAGGTTCCCCATCACCCATATGATGCGCACAATACTCCCCTTCACCCCCATGATGTGCAGAAGGCTCCCCCTCACGCCCATGATGTGCACAAGGCTCCCCCTCACCCCCATGATTTGCACAAGGCTCCCCCTCATCCCCATGATGTGCACTATGCTCGCCCTCACCCCCATGATGTGCACAATGCCCCCTCACCCCCATAATGTGCACAAAACTTCCCCTCACCCCCATAATTTGCAGAAGGTTCCTCATCACCCACATGATGCGCACAATACTCCCCTTCACCCCCATAATGTGCAGAAGGCTCCCCCCCACCCCCATGATGTGCACCATGCTCGTCCTCACCTCCATGATGTTCACAATGATCCCCCAACCCACACACCTTCTTGATGTAGTGAAACATTAAACCCTGCAGAGTACACACTGTGTGACATGCTCTTTCTATTGCCAGGTTATATCCTTGGTCACTTTTAGCATTGGAGTAAATGTTTGCTTAGGATTTACTGCTAATCGACTGAAAAGATCTGAGGACTGGGATGAGATGCCCCCATCGGGTAAGTGATCTGTTTATCCGCTACAACCGGATCTGTTGACACAGAATTGGTTGACTTTCCTTTATTAACCCAAACCCTTATTGTATCATTACCTGTCTTTCTTATCTTGCATTTCCACATCATTGTCACTGATTGATAATATTTATAGGCTTATTGTTATCCATGTTACTTTACATTAACAAGATTACAGGAATCTTTAATGGACATTTAACAGTCCCCCGAATCAATTTCTCATGAAAAAAAAAATCCGATTCGCACGCGTTAATTATTTCCTACTTTGGGGAAGACATTCCGATTTTAAAATAAAAGTCTGCGGAATTCTCCCTCCTGAAAACCAGCTCATCACTACGCGGAGTTCTTTTTATGCTTTATGACTCCACGCGCCTTGCGTAGCGGTGCACTGCAGATTCATGACTCGGTGCAGGGGTCGTAGCTGGGTAGGTATAGCCAGTGCGTATGTTTACAGTAGCCCAGAAGTCTGCGGACTCTTCTTAAAAATGGGAACGACTTGGCAAAAGTAAGAAAAAATGTGTATAATAATAAATATGATGTAAATTAAGAATATATATATATATATAAATATTTTTACATGCTAAATTGATTTGGATAAAATTAGCAAAAATTATTTTAAAAATGCCTTTTTTTTATTTAATTTTAGAAATCTGGGCAACATAAAAATGAATGTAAATTGGAAAAATACTCGTCACAGCACCAGTTCACCTCTGGCATAGTGATTTTTGATAATGGCTTAAAACAACTCTCCTCCTTTTTTTTATTCATTATTATTTTTTTTATTTATTATTATTTTTTTTTATTATTATTATTATTTTATACATATCAGGTGATTTGCCATACACAGTACAGGAGGTGACGCTTGCGGTTTTATTTCACGCCGATCAGCTTGCTTCACTTTTTTTTTTTTTTCTTGTTCTTTTTTTTTCTTTCCTTTCTTTTTTTTTTTTTTCTTTCTTTCTTTCTTTTTTATATACTGATAACCTTTGAATTACATGTCTGTTTAGTCTTTATCTGGTTACAATGTGCGTGATGTCTTTCTGGGGGGGGGTTCTTTGTGATGTCTGGAGCACATAAAGAACAATTATCAGCCGTCCCATCATACTGCAACAATGTCACACTCCTACAATGATGTAATTGTTTTGATCAATACTTCCCAGGGTGCTAATGTCACCTGCGAACAATCATTGAGAAGCACTGCTGTATATTATGCAGACCGGGGTGAAACTTCTCGCAAGGTGACACTTTTTGAAGAGGTCTTTACGTAGAAAAAAGAAAAAAAAAACGCAACAACAACAAACAAACCCTTCCAGCTGTTAATAAAACAGGATAAAGACCACGGAATAATTGCATAAGACTTGTTTGACCCATGTAACACTGGAGCTTTTGCAGAGCTTTCAGTTTCTAAAAATATAAAGTGATGAATGGACGCGATCCGGTTGTTTTTAGTCCAGCGCTGAATACTCAAACCATCCAGCGAGGAATCATGGAGAGTTTTAGGATGGAATAGTAGAAGAATGGCTACTTTTAGTAACTGTTTCCCCAATTCCCTTTGCTAGTTTGTCACCACGAAGAGGAAAAATGACTTTGGGGGGTCTCGGTTCAGCAATTTCTTCAGTTCGCAACAAAATCGACGGACGACAAGGTAGTGGCCACATGGTCCGTTTTTTTCACTGACGTTATTTTTGACGGATGTAGGAGGGAAAATGAAAAAACATTTTGTCCGTCAAAAATGCTGGACGTATAAATGCAGTCCGTCTGACCTCGTTCCATCACTCACACACAAAGCTACATGGACGTTGCAGACGTGGCGCCACGTCCGCATAGCTTTGTGTGTGAGTGATGGAATGTGGTCAGACGGAATGCATTTATACGTCCAGCATTTTTCACGGACAAAATGGTTTTGCTTTTTAATTTATTTTCCCTCCAACATCCGTCAAAAATAAGGTCAGTGAAAAAAACCGATTGTGTGGCCCACTACCTTGTCGTCAGTCAGAAAGTACGTCTGCACAAAATGCGCTCGTCTGACCCTAGCCTAAGCCTTTGCCCCTCTAATCTAAGACTGGCGTCAGACGAACGCAGTGATCACGTCCGTGTTGCTGCACAGATTAACGTCCGTCGTAGCATAGAATCATGAGCAATAGAGACCCACACACGAAGTACGTGTGCACCGAACTGCGCACGCACAACGCACGTGGCAAACAGACGCAAGTTAGGCAAGAACGTAAAACCGCCAGACGGACACGAAGAGTGCGCCATGTCCGCGTATCGTTCTGTGTGAGTGAGATGTCAGACGCAGCGCATTTGCGACATCCAGCACCTTGACGCACAAAATGGCTTTTCATATTCTTTTCAAATTTTTAGCATTTTTTCATATTAATTTTGTTTCCCATAGTTCCCTTATTTTTTCTATGTCCGTCAACAAAAAACGACCATGTGGTGTCTACAGTACGTCCGTCCGTTATACACGCACGCAGAGTGCGCTCAGACTGCGTTCGTCTGACATTAGCCTAAGCTTTTTCCCTTCTAATCTAAGACTGTGTCCTCTTACTTTGCCCCTCTGATCTCAGACTATGTCCCCTTGCTTTGCCTCTTCTAATCTAACACTATGTCCCCTTGCTTTGCCCCTCTAACACTATGTCCCCGTCCCCGTCCCCTTGCTTTGCCCCTCTAACACTATGTCCCCTTGCTTTGCCCCTCTAATCTAACACTATGTCCCCTTGCTTTGCCCCTCTAACACTATGTCCCCTTGCTTTGCCCCTCTAACACTATGTCCCCTTGCTTTGCCCCTCTAATCTAACACTATGTCCTCTTGCTTTATCCCTCTAATCTATGTCCTCTTGCTTTGCTACTTTGTTTCTTTTTGAAAAGTCAAATGTTGATTTTGGGTGATTGTTTGTAAACACAACCAGATGTTTGTTCCATTTGCCGATGATTTGTGTAAAGTTTTAGGGATCTTGGACATGACATCATGGCGCGCATGTTACCAATAGCTGTAGCTGTAACCTTGGAAACAATAAAATAAGCCCTAAATTACGTATGGCTGTGTTGACACAATCCAAACCTCAAGAGGCTGAAACAAATCTGTTTGGATCCTCTGCTTTTTCCATATGAACACATGGCCTTTTCATCCACCTTCAGTTGTCTGCAAACAATAAAGTGTACTTGGGTAAAACCAGTTCCACAGAAACTGATAACTGGGGGTAAAGGATCCCCTCCCTCCTCCTGCATATTTTATTCTGAGTGGTTATCTGAAGGCTCTGATTAGCTTGCGGCCGTGTGTATCCTTTAACTAAATGTATGGTTCACTTTCAGCTGGGGATTCTAGATTCCTGTGTTTCATCCCTGGTGTAAACTTACCGGAGCCATTCAATTCTATGGGGTCGCCTGGTTAATACCTGGGACGGAATACAAACCCAAGCCGGGCGGAAACGTAAAGAAAAACTCCACTCACCCTGATCACTTTGAAACACAAGTGGTCAGGATGTAAGGAGTGCGCCCCCTCCTGCCATAATCTAGAGAGATCGTGGGGTGAAGTGGATGAGTTTCCTCCACCCCAAACAGCGTTACTTGCAGCCAGGATTTTTTAATTTCCCGTCTGCCGGTCACTAGTGATGTCGCTCTCTCTGAGACCAATCGCTGCTCAGAGAAGCAGCCGGTGGAACGGACCTGCGGAACTTACGTAGGTAAAGTGTGCAAGTCCTGTATTGCTGCATTATTTGCAAGTTGCGTTGGAGTGCAAATCGTGTAGAAAAGCTCCAGGGACTTCCGGGCTCAGGAGTCCCTGGGCCAAAGAGACGGAGCAGCGTGTGTCGAGGGAGGTATGGAGTAGAGGTAACATCACTGCTCTATAACCATGGAGACACAGGTTCAATCCCAGCCAGAGCACCTCTCCAGTAAGTGTCCTTGGGCAAGACACCTAACGGTACATACTCACCACCCAGGACATACTTGAAAATGAGAGAAATCTCAATGTATCCTTCTTGGTAAAATAAGTTGAATAAAATAATATATATTTAGACAGAGACTGTCGGCAGCCTCTGCCCAATTATTTAAGGGCAATAAAAGGGAACTCTATATTTTAATAATGTACCTTTCAACCAGAGTCTGGTAAACGGAGTAACTCCCATAGACTTTCATAGTTCGGGGAATTTGCACCAAGCTTGGAATCCAGCCCCAGTTACTCAGGTTTAATGAGCTGCGGATGGGGTATAGTGCTGCAAAGACACACAGGGTTAATCAAAGAAAGGTGAAACTCAGGAGAATGACTGGAGAAGCGAAAATTCTAGGTCAAAATAGCCAAACCAGAAAAATTCTCCCATTTATCTCACTTTCCAAATCGGCTATTTGGTCTAGATTGTTCTTCTCTCCTGCCAATTCTCCTGATTTTCACCTCTCTCTGAATAACCCTGACAGTTTTACATTTTGGTAACGTTATTTCCAACGTACGATCTGCACAGATCTCCAAGAAAAGCATATCAGTCTATCGTTTAATCATTTAAATTCCAACACCGCTCCACTGGATTGCAAGCTCCTGTATCTCTGGCTCCTACGTTTGTGTGTGATTTGCTGTTTCTTGATAAAATGGGAAATAAATGGGTCAGTTATGGTGTCTGATTTTTTTTTTAAATTATATTTTATTCCCCCCCCCCCCATGAATCTTGAATCCTTTCATACTATTATAATTTTTTTTAACTTTTCATACTTATGTGCCTTTTTCATTCGTTGTGGATTCACTAGATGAACCCTGGCAGTGAAGCTGGAGACACACTGAGCACGAAGCGACGGTAGGAGACCACGACCTGCATCTGTGGGTTGCACCACTGACCGCGGCGCGAAGCATTTTCTTCACGCCACATAGTGGCCAAAGTTGGGTTTTTCCAACTCTGGACGCTCAACCACACGGCCCAATGCCGGCTGAGCATGTGGAGAAGATGGGGCTGTATACACTGAGCGCATCATGACGCACCGCCAACACGCGCGTCGCTTCGCATTCCGTATATCTCCGGCTTTAGACCAAACAATGGAAAACTGGTTAGGAGGGACATGAACGTCATACGAGAAAAAACTACAAGTATCGTCCTGTATAGAGGAGCTACTAAAGGTAACCTCAATAACTAAACCTGAATACTCCAACATTTTGGGGTAACGATTGAGTTAAAACAACCCCCATTACTTGAAGGCCCTGCTCTCAGGAGTTTACAACCCGGAGCAGGGGTCCACAACCTTGGCCCTTCAAATGTATTGGAATTACATTTCCCACAAGGCTCGGGCAACCTGATGAGTGATCGTGCATCATGGAAGATGGAGTTCCAAAACATTTGGAGGGGGCAGGGCCGGATTAACATAGGGACTGATGGAGCAGCAGCTCCAGGCCCATGCCCCAGAATAGGCCCAGAGAAAGTATACAGATGTCTGCATTTATGGGCATTTGGACCCCTGTATCTCCAACCCCATAGCAGCTACAGGGTCATGTGAGGTATCCCTGGAAAGGCCAGAGCATGGCCGTTTGAACGATGGCAAACATGACCAAGTTTCACTTAACAATAAAAATAAAAATGTCTTTATTTGTTTTCTTTCTAACAGCAATATTCATCACTTCTCAATTATTTAGTGAACAATGATGCTGCACTAACTAACCATCTCATTTCTCCTGACACCAACAAGTATGGATGTGATGGCACAGCCCGTGGTTACGTAATGGTACATCACAAACTGAAACCACTGTACTGCAGCGAAGATCACGGCGGGGGGGGGGGGGCGACTTTAGAACCCTGCATCACTAATCTTTACACCTCACAAGGTATTTTTAGTTCCAAAGCGATGGCATTGTCCATTTGTCACATATAAAATGAACAATACCACTGCCATTACTCACTTTTTCATTTCCCACGCCGGGAGCAAGGCCAGTGTTTTATACATAGTCATATTATTCATAAAACACCATCCTCCAAAACACAAGGGAAATATTTCCTTTTTTTTTTTTTATTTTTTTTTTTAAATTGGATATTTTCTCCGAAAAATGCGGGAACAGGTTCCCATTTCAATTCTTTCACAAAAATTCCTTCTAGAATATATAACCACAAAGGTTTGGATGATAAGATGTAAAACAATAATTTTACGCTCTGTAAATGACTGAAATATTCATGGAAATGTACTCCCAGTATTTGCCTGGTTACATATACCTTTACCTGCACTATTAAAGAACCTAAAAATTTTTTCATTTCACTAAATTCTAAAAAAAGCCCACCAAAATCTTCAGCTCCAGGCCCAGAGAGATCTTAATCCGGCCCTGGGACGGGGTCAAGGTTGCCGACCCCTACTCTAGAAGAACACAGGAGGAACTATACTGCTACTAAACGTCAGTCCTGTGTGTTAAACCGTGAAATTGCTCCGTAGCTATCTCTGAAGATGGAACGCGTCTGTTCTGTTGACATCGTGCCGGCGTTCTGCATAAGCCAAAACTATTCAGCCCCCCCCTCTTTTTTTTTTATTCATTCCCATCTCATCCAGCTCCACAAACTGCTTAGACGACATATGAAACATATTGCGGAGACAGAAAAGCTGGCACCGACTTCTATATTTAACTTCGGCGCGTTAGCAAAAGCGTTTTATCTCGGCAGTGTCAAAGCCTTCGTGAAAAGTCCTGGAGGCGACAAATCCTGATCCGTTCAATAACCATATTGTTGTATCTTGGCGTTTGCTCTTCTTCGTCTTCCCATGCCTAGATCTAGGTGACTAAGCGACTGCATCGAGGCTGCCCCCCCCCGCCCCCCCCCTTACCTAGTAGTGGAATTTTCGGTCAGTGTCAAATCTCCTCTGTCTTTGTAAAGTGAGAAACAAAATAATTGCTTTGGGTTAAGGGATGTGGTTTGTGGCTCGGTGAATGGAGAAGCTGTCGACAAACCATCAGAAGATCAGTAATCCACCGCCCTCTGCCAGAGATTTGTTTTAATGTCCACGACTTTCCAAAACGATTTTTTTTTTTTTTTTTTTTGCATTTCGCTTTTCTGAGCTTCTTTCAGCTGTCCTGGTAGAACACATAGCGTCTGTTTCAGCAATAGTCCAAGGTCGTGTACTTGGTGGTGCGTGGGAGGTTATAGCTTCTCCGATCCTTCGGGTCAGGACGGGCATCGTGGGACATGAAGTTCTTAATCTGCTAGAGTGTCAGTTCTTTCGAACAGCATTCACGGTGTTAAAAAAAAAAATGGTGCTTGTTCACAATTTTTTTTTTTTTTTTTTTTACTCTTTAGCCTAAAATTTGCAAAATATTTTTAATCTCACTGTAGGAAGATTACTCCACCGTCAACCCATCATGACTAAAAACCACAGCTCCCTGTGCGTCGACCTCTGCACGATATTTTTGTGCTTGGTCCCCAATTCTCGGCTTGGTGAATAACGACATTTCAGTTCTGGCCACCCTTTCTAGGTGATAGCAGAGCGATTTGCATATGGAGTAGCCTCCTCCTTAATGGCACCATTAAGCTAAAACCTTGTGAGACCAGTGCGGAAACCCACCTCAGGGCAGGCCACAAGTGCTGTTGACCATTCTAAGGACCCTCACATGCCTTGTGATGTTGCACATACTAGGAGTCCTCACATATTTTGCTCACAAAGGCTCATGTCAGACGAGCGCACTGATCACGTCCGTGTCGCCGCACGTTTGTACGTCCGTTTTAGCATATAATTATGACCAATAGAGACCACACACGAAGGATGTCCGCACGGAAGTGCGGACGCACAACGGACGCGGCAAATGGACTCAGGTTAGGCAAGAACGTAAATCCGCTAGAACGGACACACAGAATGCAATGCGTCCGCAATGTCTGCATAGCTTTTTGTGTGAGTGATGGAACGTAGTCGGACGTCCAGCATTTTTGACGGACAAAATGTTTTTCATATTTATTTTCCATCTACGTCGGTCAAAAAAAAAACGTCAATCACAAAAACGGACTGTGTGGCCACTACTTTGTCGTCAGTCAGACAGTACGTCCGTTGTGCATGGGCGCACAGAATGCGCTCGTCTGACATTAGCCTTAATGGGAAATTCTTTCATGATCACCTCTGATGCACAAGGCTGACATTGTGGTAGACTTTGGTGCACAGTCTCTACGTAGGTTGGGACGTAGGGTGTTACCGCTCGGTGAACTGCTCGACTTTCAACTTTTTCGGTCACAGTTTACTCTTTTGGGTTTTTCTTCATAAAGATATGAAAATGAACAGTTTGTGATTGTTTGAAAGTAATAAACATAATCCCAAAATATGGGCTGCGGAAACCTATGGGTCTTTATATACCTGGGATCTTGGGTGGACCATTCTAGATCAGTGGATCCCAACCGTGGTCCTCAGGTCCCCCTAACAGGCCACGTTTGTCAGATATCTGAAGCACAGCACAGGGGATATGATTTTGCTGCTCGGCGATTGCAGGATTCATCTGATTTTCTCCAAGGTGATCCTTAAAATATGGCCTGTTAGGGGGACTTGAGGACCGAGGTTGGGAACCACTGTTCTAGATTATGTAGCGTTTAGTTGTGCAGCCATATTCTTTTATTTGTACCTCAGACAGAGACCCGATAGTACTTTGTGAGCTCGACTGGGTGGTAATGTGTGCAACATGTCTTGATTCTCCAGTTGGGTAATCGTCAGATTTACCCAGCTAGAAAATCCCGGAGTTCAAGACTGATCTCGGGGAGTGACAGGGATGACTCTAGTCAGGGGCCTGGCCAGGCGAGGGGGCCTGGGCCCTGCGTGTTGAAATGCAGTCATGCATCCAGACCAGTGAATCTGGCCTGACCACTGCTTTAATAGTGATCTGCTCTCCCGACTCTAACCGGAGACATACTGGTCATATTTGAGACCTCTGGGCTGTAGGAAGTGGGAGAATTGGGTCTTTTTATGGTTTTGAACTCTGAAGAACTCCTGACTCCTCTTGAGTTTATGAAAGACTTAAAGGTCTATTCAAAGAAATGTGAAAATCAGGAGAATGACTGGAGAAGAGAGACCAAATAGCCCATTTGGAAAGTGAGATAAATGGGAGAATTTTTCTGGTTTGGCTATTTTGACCTAGAATTTTCACTTCTCCAGTCATTCTCCTGAGTTTCACCTTTCTTTGAATAGACCTGTTAGATTCCCCCTTTCCTCCCTTGTTTGTATTGTTTCCCGCAGTGGCATTTGGCAAGAGTCATGTCTCCTTTAGCAAATATCAACCCAAACATGTCTTTGTTTATTCTCTTCCTACGAAGGAGACCATCTACTGTGCTACTTGATGAGATGGTGTTAGGGCTGACAGTACGGTCATTTCTTTTGTTAATTTCCATGATACACTAAAGGCAAGAAATCGTCGGCTGTTCTTGGCCCGGCGTTATTACTGATTTGGGTTTCGGGAGCTGGTAGGGGTCTGGTTATTATTGCCCTTTTAGTTCATGTGACCCTGTGAAATGTTTATCTGCCATATGTTGGTTCAAGGCTGATCTTGGGGAGTGACAGGGATGACTCTAGTCAGGGGCCTGGGCAGGAGAGGGGGCCTGGGCCTTGTCTGTTGAAATACCGTCATGCATCCAGACTGGTGAATCAGGCATGACCACATTGGAGCCCACCTGTTCCCTTTCTGCAATGGAATGATGACTATTACCTTTTAGGCTAGGGTCAGACGAACGCAGTGCGAACGCACGTGCAGCCGCACTTTATCACGGCCGTAGTTGCAGCAAATGACGGGCAATGACAGCCAATATACGAAGTACGGCCGCACGAAAGTGCGGCCACGCAACGCAAGCGGCAAACAAACGCATTTTTTGGAGAACGTCAAACCGCTAGTACGGACGTACAGAGTGCGCTGAGTCCGCTAGAGGCGTGTGTGCGTGATTAGGAGGCGTCAGACGCTGCTCATGTCCGGCCAACATAACGTCCAGACGCAAAAAGGGTTTTATTGATGATCCGTACAAAATCACGCACGAAAATGCGCATCTTATGACCGCTATCGCGTATTCCGTGAAAAAATTCGTCCATTCGTTCAAACGCACTTTTTCACGGACGACGCGAAAAATGCGTTAGTCTGACCCTAGCCTTATTGTTCACATTGGGCCTGCGCGCCCGGAACTGTTTATCGATTTGTGATCATTGTCCTTTTTTCTTGTAACTGTAAACCTTTAATAAAAATTATGTTCTCAAATACATAAAAAATCGACAGCTGGAACGCGAGCATGCGCAGATCCGATCCATCGCTGGCCGGAGACCGCTCGCTACAGCTCTCCGAGAGGGTGACGTCTGCACGCTCCTCTATGTGCCGACGCAACTAGTGACAGATCTGGTGACTGGCAACCAGCAAATTAACTCCTCGTATCCTGACCACTTTAAAACAATAAAGGCATCCGGATGATCAGAAGGTCCCTTTAAAACGCAACACACTTTTTTTTCTCAATGGTTGAAATCGGGGATCTGCAACCTTAACCCTCCAGATGTTTTGGTTTTCGGACAATTTAACGAGTGGCTGAAGATCTAGTTTGAAAACATCTGGGGGGCCCAGTTTGATGACCCCTGGTTTACGAGTATATAGTGGTTTGGTGTATCACGGCTGTATTGATTAAAATGATTTGTGCAATTTTTTTCTACATTTTTCTTTTACATTACATTATCTCGTATTTATGTAGCTCTGTCACAGTCTGCAGCGCTTTACTATAGGGACATACAGAACAGACAAGACATACTGGTACAGACGTTGACCAAGAAGATGAGGCTCTGCATTTATAGGAACTTTATTGAAGGCGCAGCAATGTTTCGGCCCTAATCGTAGGACCTTTCGCAAACTAGAACCAAAATGTTACAGATCCTGTACATCATGCAGGACCTCGTTTGACCGGTCCTTCTTGTTTATCAGACGTCTGCTCTGGGACTGGTGGTGACCCTGGGCTGTAGGAACCTTGGCTTGTGCACTATATCTTTTCTACATGTGTCCCTCTATATGCTTTTGATACTGGTAGAAAAGGGACAGTGATCCAGCCATGGGATAAAATATAGTCTTTTACAACATAAAGAGATTTAACAATGCTTGCATTAACCCTTTTGCTTCAGATGCCACGCTGAGCAGGTTCTCAGGTTTTCCCCTGCTGTGCGGAGGGAGGATGCATTCAGTGCGTCGTCTCGATCCCACAAATCAGTGCGGAACTAAGGCTCCTCGACTTGACACGACCTATGCAGACAGTAATGCTATATTTTGAATCTGCCGAGTCTGGTGAAAAAAATGATCTATAATTTGTCTGGGTCCTACAATAAAGCTTGACTTTAAATCATGGTTAAAGAAGGTGAGCACAAAATGGCGAAAATGAGCTCCGTACACTGGTGAAACGACTCGGCAGCGAAGGGGTTAATACGGTATATAAAAATCCAAGTTCGGCGTCGGACGTTTTATTTGGTCCCATTCGTTTCTCAATTCTCTATTTTTTTATTTTTTTTAACTCGTTTATTATTTTTGAAACGTGACAAGGGGTCGCATTGAATAATTTCGTCTAGGCGCACATTTTTTTTTTTTTTTTTTTTCACAAGACACATGCCAAGTCATTGGAGAAAGTGTTGGGAGTTATCTGTAATCCGCGCGCGTATCCAATTGCAGCTGTTCGACCCCGAGGGCTATTACCTGTTCCTGCAGTGCTAAAATGGAAACCTTCCCCCTGGGGTATAGAAGCAAACAGGGCTCAAAAGCAAGGGTTGTAAAACAGTATGAAACTTGTTTTTGTTGACCTTGCCTTTTAATGGTTATGTTGGTTATTTGCTCAGAATGTTTCATGTCCTTATAAATTAGATAATTGTCAGGAGCAGACACGGCGCTTGTTTGACAGATGGAGGTTAAGCAAATGTTCCATACCTTCATGGTTTTGAGGTTTCCTTTTCCAGTCATAAACATCAGGGACAATAATGGCTTCAGGAGAGCGCCGAGATGCTTCGGTTTCTCGTGTCCATAAAATCAAAAGTAATTGATTTTTTTTGATTTGTGCCAACGGTATTTATTTGGCGTTTCTGCTACCCCAACTTGTACAATATTTGTTTGCGTGCGTCTACCTGTGTGCAGCGAGGCGACCTCGTTACATACTTATAGTCTTAAAGAAAAAACACGCCTTGCGCTCAAGACATGCAACATGTAGGCCTGGGCGATATCCTGGCCTTTTCACCATTAAATCAAGTTTGTCATGTTGCATCCTCTGAACCCTGGCAGCATCGTTTCTCTACTGCTCTTCGGAGCATTGACGACCCAGCACACTCACAGTTAAAGCACGATCACATGACATCTTACACGAATAAAGGGCTATGCCCCATTCCCAGCATTGGCTTTAACATTGTGGCCTTGAAGCTGACCAAGGAGAGACCTGTGCTCTGCTCTGCTCTGCTTATCCTGTTTGAACAACCTACTTGTCTGTTAAAGCTGGTGTCAGACGAGCGTTTTGCAGAGCGGAAGGAACGTCCGTGAGAGTGGTCGTTCCTTCCACTCTGACGCCCGTCTGGCCACCTCGCTGAGCGCAGTTAGTGCGCTCAGCGCTGCAAGGCTCGATCCTCCTTTGGAGCATCGCTCTCTGCAGCCCCGTCGAACGCACATCCTAGCACTTTGACGGGGAGGCTTGCAGCACGGACGCTGTCGCGCGCGCAATTCGTGCACGTGCAACAGCGTGTGGCCGACCCCATCGCAGCATCACAACACTGCGATGGACGCCAGGAGGCACTTCAGTATGGGCACACTTAGTGCGCTCATCTGACACCAGCCTTAGAAGTCTGTGTCCCCCAGGACTCTCCTGCTTTTCTAAGCAACCTCATGTGCTCAGGTACCAAGACCCCACTGTATGTACCAGGAATCCCACTCTATGCTTCAAAGTTCTTGTGCCTCCTGTTACCTGAAAACCATCACCATCAACCCACCTGTACTTCACCGCATTACCGCATAAAGGGCCCATATTCCTGCAATCCCAGTACCAGACGTGGCAAAGTTTGAGGTCGGCCTTGATTTTACTTTTAATGTTAAAAGCAAAAACGAGGTTTCTGAGGGTCCTGAGAGTGATCAAAAGTTCTAGTGTCCTACCCTACGGTGGGTACCCGCTCAGGACTCACAAGGTTTTAACTCTGTGGCAGAATTACAGTGAAGACCTTACCATATGCAAATCAGTCTATTACCCAAAAAGGGTGGCCAGAGTCGAAATGCCAAGGAAGTCATCTCTGCACAAGAGGCTCAGCAACCGTTGTCGATCTGTTCAAACCCGATAGGCCTCATCAGGAGGGTTATAATGGAACCAGATTCCTCATTTGTTTTACCTCTGTTTTTACTTAAAATGGATTAGTCCACTCTCCCTGTCTAACTCACATAGTTAGTTTGGTCCAGCTCCATTTCCTGCTTCTGCAAGTTGCCAATCCTCCAGTCTACCATAGAGGCATGTGAGTAAAGATCCTGTTCTGTACTGTGTAATTGCATCCTGTTTTTACCTTCTCCCCATAACAAAGCATACCAAGAGAAGCCCTCTCTTCCCACAAGACACATTTTATTTGCTGTTACTTTCCCAATAAAGTGAAGAAAATATAAAGGATCTTGTACAAGGATTTGATACATTAGAATACCACACATGGATGATACAGCCTGATTCAGGGAGACCCTGTTCCCAAGAGAATTTACAATCTATGAATTGTACAATTATTTTGTGATGTAGGCACATCCGTCGTTCGGTGTCTTGCCGAAGGACACCCACGTGGCGTCTTCTGAGTGGGATCTGGTCGTCTTTCCTTGATTGTAGAGCAGTGACCTGGTGGTTAGGTTGAACCCGCTTCTCGTAAAGTCGAGACTTGCTTCTCCACAGTTGTATTGGAGGGATGTGCTGAATGGTATATTGACTTGCTTCTCCATGGTCGAAGGCTAGAGATATTGCCACTGGGCTCCACAGCCGATATTCTGTGGTAGGCAAGTATGTACCGTTAGGTGTCTTGCCCAAGGACACTTACTGGAGAGGTGCTCTGGCCGGGATTTGAACCTGGGTCTCCACGGTTATAGAGCAGTGATGTTACCTCTACTCCATCCAGCCGGTGCTGAAATGCCAAGGCAGTCCTCTGGGGTTCCAGAATAAGGGTATAACTGACACCTTGGGGTACACCTTACAGATGTGGGCCCCTAACTTTAGATGCCTAGAAGGGTATCTGCTATTCCTTCCTGATGTGGCCTAGCAAGGCTGAAATAATCATCGGAGGCTGCGTTTACTCTGGTGCAGAGAGGACTGTCTTAGCATTTCAGTTCTGGCTGCGCTTTCTGGGAAATAGCAGACTGATTTGCATATGGTTCAGCCTCCTTTTTAATGGCACCATTGCGCTAAAACCTTGTAAGACCTGAACTAATCGAACTCTGGTTATTTTATAATTGATTGAGCAATAGTTCAAGCCTCGGCTTGAGATTGACCTCAAACTCGATTAAATCGAAGAAAATGCCCAGTGCTTGTTACATGTTTCGACTTCCTTTCCTTGGTGCTTTCTGGGAAAACGTCTCAAATAGGGATGAGCTGTTCGGTTTGATCAGTTCGGAGTTTGATTCGAACTTTTGCCGTTCGCAAGTTCGCGAACTTCGAACTTTTTGGCGTGTTCGGTTCGAGTTCGCGAAAATTCTTTTTTTTTATAAAAAGTATAAAAAATGCTTAAAAAATACTAAAAAAATCTACAAATAAAGAGACTCTTTACTGCAGAATATTATAAGCAACGGTTTATTAGATATTGAATTAAAAACTAATGTGTACGTGCAAAGATTCTCACCTCTAAATGACCTGTGTTCTCAAACGGCGTAAACAGGTGTTTTTAGTCTGGTCTAATGAATTTGATACATTGTATGCAGTGGCGTAGCGTGGGGGGGTCCTCGGGGGCGGTCGCCCCAGGCGCAATTTTCTGAGGGGGGCGCAAAATTTCAAAAGAAATTTGAACCACTAATATTTTCCAGCAGGGATCAGCAAGGTGTCTGCTCACAGACAATGGTGTCCGTGAGAGGCCCTTTCACGGGCAGCCACCAGTTTTAAGGTGCTTAGCACTCAGCGTCCGGAAGGGAGGACCAGGACAGAAACTTCTGGTCCTGACTCCTCCTTAATGCATGAGTCATGTGAAGCAGCACAGCATTATCCGACAGACCACTGACCCTGTACCAAGCTTGTCAGTCCCCCTTGAAGCCCTGTGCCAGGCCACCCAACTGGCAGCCCTGCAGTCGCTGTACAGGAAGGAGGGAGGGAGGCGCCTGCCCTGCAGCACATTTAAAATCCGGTCTCCACTAAGCCCACTGGACAGCTCCCCCCCAGGCCACCAGCAACTCCACGCAGGTAGGCGACACTGTGTGACACCAGAGCAGCGTAACCAACACACAGTGAGGGGGTATGGGGAGAGTGTGACTGGAGGTTCAAGGAGAGAATGACTGGGGATACTGGGGGAGTGTGACTGGAGGCACTTGGATATATAGTTGAGAGAGAGCATGACTGGGGGTACTGGGAGAGAGTGACTGGGGGTATTGGGAGGGAGTGACTGGGGTACTGGGAGAGAGTGACTGGGGGGTATTGGGAGAGAGTGGGGGTATTGGGAGGGAGTGGCTGGGGTACTGGGAGAAAGTGTGGGTACTGGAAGAGTGTGACTGGGGGTACTGGGAGAGAGTGACTGAGGTACTGGGAGAGAGTGACTGGGAGGTACTGGGAGAGAGTGACTGGGTATTATGTGAGAGTGGAACTATGCTAGGGTATAATGGGACAGGATGACTGGTAGCAGTGGTGTAGCTTGGGGGGCATGTGTGTTTAATATTTTTTTATATCAGTATTTTGTTAATATACAATACATGTGCTTGTGGGGTAAAGGGGGTCCATACTCTACTGGTAGAAGGGAATCAGGGTGTGTTACCGTGTCCACAGGTTGGGGGGGGCACACAATTCTTGCCTTGCCCCGGGCGCTGACAACCCACGCTACACCACTGATTGTATGTATGTAGACTATACTGAGGGTGTGGTGTCTCCAGATATATCAAACAACACCTGTGCTTCTGAGAAGTGTTAATTTCTCTACTAAATCTGATATGCTGCATTTCACTGCTGTGTGCTCAGCTCATTTTTATCGCTTTCGCTCATGATGTTTAAACGCGATTTGAAGCCACATTTTATTAAATGACCCAGACATATTAGATATCGTTCTTTCCGTCAGACTCCGCAGATTCATAATATATCATTTTTATATGTATACGACATGTCCTGCCTGTATATTATGACAAGAAATGCAATTCAAATTTAATTTATAATCATCTGCAGTGTGTAAAGTGTTTTTTTTTCACATTTTAGCACACGAGCGTTTGCGGTTATGTTTTCTATGGGGTGCGCTTGTACAAAAATTAGAAATGGGGACTTGTTAAATTTTGTGGGGGGAATTACGTGATTTATAGCAAACGCACCCCATAGAAAAAAATCATTAGTGCAGCATCATTGTTCACATTATAATTAAAATGTGAACAATATTGCTGCATTAATAAAAATAACACACAAAAAAATACAGTTTTTTTTTTACTTTATACCTGGTCATGTTGGGTATCATGCTCAGGCCTTTCGATTGACACCCTCCATGACCCCCTAGCTGCCTGGAGATATCAGGGTTCAAATGAACCCCCGCTATGCGTGAGGACGTTAGGCAGTGAGGGGGGACCCGGGGGTGGAGTCGCCATCCAAGGTGGCAGCCCCCACCGGAGCTAGGCCACACTTCGGCGCCGCAAGACATCTCTATACACAGCCCCATCAGCATCTCTATACACAGCATCTCTATACACAGCCACACAGCATCTCTATACACAACCCCATCAGCATCTCTATACACAAACAGCATGTCTATACACAACCCCTTCAGCATCTCTATACACAGCCTCACAGCATCTCTGTACACAACCTCACAGCATCTCTGTACACAACCTCACAGCATCTCTATACACAGCCTCACAGCATCTCTATACACAACCCCATCAGCATCTCTATACACAACCCCATCAGCATCTCTATACACAAACAGCATCTCTATACACAACCCCTTCAGCATCTCTATACACAGCCTCACAGCATCTCTATACACAACCCCATCAGCATCTCTATACACAGCCTCACAGCATCTCTATACACAGCCTCACAGCATCTCTATACACAACCTCACAGCATCTCTATACGCAACCTCACAGCATCTCTATACACAGCCCCATCAGCATCTCTATACACAGCATCTCTATATACAGCCACACAGCATCTCTATACACAACCCCTTCATCTCTATACACAGCCTCACGGCATCTCTATACGCAACCTCACAGCATCTCTATACGCAACCTCACAGCATCTCTATACACAGCCCCATCAGCATCTCTATACACAGCCACACAGCATCTCTATACACAACCCCATCAGCATCTCTAAACACAGCCTGACAGCATCTCTATAGACAAACTCACAGCATCTCTATACACAAACTCACAGCATCTCTATACGCAACCTCACAGCATCTCTATACGCAACCCCATCAGCATCTCTATACACAACCTCACAGCATCTCTATACACAGCCTCACAGCATCTCTGTGAACCCTCAAATGAACCCCCTATCTCCACCAGGGGATTCCGGGCAGCTAGGGGTTCCCCGGCTATCTGACATCATCACGCTATGCGTGAGGACGTCAGGCAGTGAGGGGGGACCCGGTGGTGGAGCCGCATCCAAGATGGCGGCCCCCACCGGAGCTAGGCCGCACTTCGGCGCCGCAAGGCGCCCGAAGTGCGACCCGGTGCCTAAGGGGTTAAAGCCAGGCACCGCTTAAAAGGGGAGACTCTCTCTTTTTAAGCGGTGCCTGGCTTTTTTTGTGGGACCTCCCGATCGGGAGGGAGAGGGATCCGAACGGATCCCCCCTCCCTTCCAGGCGATCTCCCGGCATTGCCGGGGGATCGCCTGGAAATGACATCATCGCGCATGGTGCGATGACGTCATTTACGTCGGGAGGAGCTTGACTTCAGCATCTGAGGACGCTGAAGTCAGAACGCCGCGGGACCCTGGACAGAGAGGTGAGTATCTCCGCCGGGGGTCCCGCAAAGCTGATGACGTGTGGGACACGTCCTCCTCAGCATACAGCGGGAGTAACTGAGCCCACACGTCACAGAAAAAGCCGACAGGCAGACGAACGGGGTGGGAAAAAAAACCAGTAGGCTTGAAAGTTTCAAACTTGAAACGCAGTTTGCAAAAAAACTACCGAACGAAAATGTCTGGAATTTAGATATAAGATCCAATAAAAAAGGTCTGTTACAGGAAAAAGTAAAAACGATTTTTAAAAGAAAAAAAAAAAGTTTCCTGCCTTTTAATGACCTCATCTGCCCATCAATCATTTATATATCCATCAAATAATTTGGAAATAATAAAATCCAGCTGACATCTGTAGTCCTCTCATTCCGGGAGTTCCACCCCGCAACATGGCAGCCGGCGTTGCACCTGTGCCATCGCTCCAAACTGTCTCCGCCGCCATCTTGAGAGAGGGCATCTTCCCATCGAATAGGCGCACATGCAATGAACTCCCCGTATCCAGAATGAGATTACTACAGATGTCGGCTGGATTTTATTATTTATTAATTATTTGATGGATATATAAATGGTTGATGGGTGTATAAGGTCATTAATGCTCCTGAGGAAGTCTGTGGAATGCCGAAACGCGTCAAGCTATATGCAAGAGATCGGTCCGACTGCTGTGGATCTCCATTGATGAGCTGTACACAGGCTTGTGGACTGGATGCCTTTTTTTGGGGGGTATTACCCCATATGTTCTATTTATACAAATAAAACCTGGTATAAATCAACGTGAGAGGCGTTGTATTTCCAACAATCGTCTGTCATTTGGAAACCTTTAAATGGCCCGCTGTGTCCAGGCTTATCTTTCTTGCTCACTTCCCCTACGTGGTCCTCCCGAGGGCCATCTTTTAATCTCTTACGTTCCCCACATAGACCAGTGTTGGCTCCGACCCTTGCCAGATGGGTGCGCTGGTTGTTGTCACTAGCTGGGGTCGGTCCAGAGTCCGGTGCCCATTCTGTCCATGGCGCCGCTGCCTGGAACGGAACATTTCCCTTCGCACAGACTATTTACCTGGCTCTGTCAACTATGTTGCCAACTGGTTCTCCAGATACTGGAGGGACAACAGCGACTGGGCCTTGGACACCACTGTTTTTGCTCATCTCAACTACCTACGAGGCCGGTTCAACCTGGACCTCTAAAGGGAGACGGCGCACTTGGATTGGCTATCTCCCCCAATGTATTGTTTGCCAGATGGAGACTATATAACTGGAACAGGTCATAGTTGACACATCTGCAACATTGCTTTGGATTGCTAATTGAGCGGTGCAGTGACCCTTTTATTGAACCCACCTTCATCGCTGCCAAGGCTTAAGGTGGCAAGGACGTGGTGTTCCCCTGTGGATTGGATTAATAGCACAGTTTATTAATGTTGGATACAGGCGAACTCTTTACATTTGTGGAGAGAATACACATGTATCAGAAATGCACAAACTGGGCTCGATTTAATTAGGGCTGATGGCAAAAAGTGCGATCTTTTTCGGCAGATTTTTCTATTCGGGACATTCAGGTGCAGGTTTACCAGCATCTCGATTCTCAGTAAAAATATCGAATCAAATATGAGCTCTGACGGCTACGCTTTTTAAAGGGAATATCGGCTTTATCGATTCAATTTTAATTTATCGGTATGTTGATATCCGAAAAATAATTCTAATGCTAAAAGGTGTTGAGGTGTTGTTTAAAAATACGCTTTTTCGAGTGTTGGTTTCTAGCCAACCTTTTGGGCCGGCAACATTGTTCTAAAACCGGCTCGAGAATATATATATTTTTTTCTCCTCCAACAGAATCGGCCGATATTTTGAAAAGAAATATCTCCCGCAAGCAGCAGATGTGTTTTTTCTTCAAAAAAAAAGAATAAGTTAGCTGATACTATTAAATCGAGGTCTTATTTACGGTATCCTACTGCTTCTTTATAAACCCACAAACCACCCATGTTCGCACGGAGCGCTTCAGCTAAACCCCAGCGCATCAACAATAATGTTTTTTGATACTGGTTCGTTTAAACAAAAACCAAAGAAAAACAAAATGGGAAGACAACTTTCAATGGGACAACAAAATGTATCACTTTTGCCTTTTTATTCTGATTTGTAATGCTGTGATCATCTGCGGGGCCGGTGTTTGAGCATTGGAAACACACAGGGTTATTCAAAGAGATCCGAATTGTGACCGAAAGGTAACTGAACAGTGAAATTCAGCGTTCGGTTACCTTTCCTGGCCATTCGGCTATCCAGAGAGCAGGCCGTTAGCCAAATGTTGGCGAATTGCCTGCACATACAGTGCCTGTTCGTTGCCTGTTCGAGGGCAGTGAAATCCCCATAGAGAAGCAATGCTTCGTCTATTCAGAGAACAAAACCCGGCAGGGAAAAGTTGCCAAATTGCCCTGCTGTTCGGTGGTTTCTTTCGACAGGTTTATTCAGGCGAATCCCATAGGCTTCAATGTTAAAAATATTCCCGTTTTAATCCAATATCTAATAAACCGTTGATTATTATATTCTGCAGTAAAAAGTCTCTTTATTTATAGATTTTTAGGATCTTTCAGGCATTTTTCTTTTTTGCAAAATTTTCTTTTCCGTTTTGTTTTTTTTAAATAGTTTTTTCTTTTTTCTGTAACAGCCCTTTTTATTATCATTCATTGGATCTTATGTGTAAATTTCAGACATTTTCGTTCTGTTGTTTATTTGTCAACAGCGTTTCACTTTTCAAACATTCAAGCGTACTGTTTTTTCTTTTTCACTCCATTCGTCTGCAGTGTCGGGTTTTTCTGGCGGCTGCTCTACACTGCGATCTGCGGCTGCTTGGGTTTCTCTGGCGTGTTCGTCGGGGTTAATCCAGATGTTTTTGTGGGTTTCGGTGTACGTTCGCCAGGTTTTGCGGTGAGTGTTCGGCGGGTTTGCGGCGGCTTTTCCCTGCACTACGACGGCCCTGTGGTGCTTGCTGAATACACCGCATGTTTTTTCTTTTTCACTCCATTCGTCTGCAGTGTCGGGTTTTTCTGGCGGCTGCTCTACACTGCGATCGGCGGCTGCTTGGGTTTCTCTGGCGTGTTCGTCGGGGTTAATCCAGATGTTTTTGTGGGTTTCGGTGTACGTTCGCCAGGTTTTGCGGTGAGTGTTCGGCGGGTTTGCGGCGGCTTTTCCCTGCACTACGACGGCCCTGTGGTGCTTGCTGAATACACCGCATGGTGGCCGAAATGGGATCGCCAAATCGCACCGAATCGAAGAGAACGAAAAGTTACCGAATGTGCTTTAGATTTCGATTCTCTTTGAATAACCCTGACACGGTTATTCAGAGAAAGGTGAAAACCAGGAGAATTGGCAGGAGAAGAGAACAATCTAGACCAAATAGCCGATTTGGAAAGTGAGATAAATGGGAGACTTTTTCTGGTTTGGTTATTTTGACCTAGAATTTTCACTTCTCCAGTCATTCTCCTTTTTTCACCTCTCTCTGAATAACCCTGACTATCTCTCATCTGGATCTCTTGAACCATAAAGTCTCTGGCTGGACTCTCCCACCTGTCCAGGCACCCAGCCGCTGTGTGCGCCCCATGTATGGATAATGTGACTGTTGCATCAGTCGTCACTGAAATTCACTAACCCATCTCTGAAAGAGTGATACAGCAGCCCCGTTACACATTCCCTCTCTTAATAACTGGCCCCCGACCGTATTATTATTTTTTTTCTTTAAATAGACAATATTTGCATGATATTTACCCCAGTTTTCTTTGTACCTGACTTAAAAGTGACAAAATGTACTATATCTTTGAAGGGGGGCTATTCTTCTCAGACTTAAAACAAAAAAGCACGTTTGTGATTCAGTATTGAGTGTAAAAACAGATCTCTCCATGGTCCTGAAACATATTCAATGAATACTATGTTTCAGATCAGCAGTGCAGCACCATGGAGAGCTACGGACCTCACCATGGTGCTGAAATATAGTATCCATTCAAACGGGAAAAAAAGCCTTTTTTTGTTTCAAAAATATTTTTTATTGAGAAGAACAATAGTGACCATACAACGCACGTCTGACAGTTTAAGGTCATACATAGTACACCATATCTTCTACCTTTTTTACTGAAAAAGAAACAGACTAGGAGGGGGGAAGGGTGGGGAAAGGGGGGAGATCAGGAAGTCACTCTCCAGCGTCCTCTCGGTGGGAAGACCATCCTATCAAGCCCATTCAACTGATTCTAATAGACAGTTCCGAAAAGCAGTAAGACCCGTTTCAAAATCTGTTACATCACAGACTGCAGGCTTTGTATATTTTGTGGACATCCCAGATTGCCCATGGAAGCCTTGTTGTTTTAAAATAAATTAGGAACAGTAAAATTTCACCAAAAAAATCCAAAAAAACAAAGACTTTTTGCTGCAAGTGAAAAAAAGAAACCGTTGAATAAATATTTAATAAAAAGGGGCCATTTTTTTACATTGAAACCCATGGGGAAAAAAAGCCTCGTTGCTTTAAAATAAATTTGGGAAACCTAAAATTTCCCCCCAAAAATCCTGAAAAATGCCTAAAAAATCTTTAAAAATATGTTTTATGCTGCAAGTGAAAAAAATAAACGGTTGACGGTATTTTCATTTTATTGGTACTTCACATTCTGAAATAACTAATAAAAACGAAATACAAATCAACCCAAAATACGAAATAACTCCTAAAAACAAAAAAGAACGAAATGATCTGAAAAATGAAATGTCGTCAGTCCGCAAATATGAATCGCCCGAAAATACGAAATAATCCATAAAAACGAAGTGATCCGGAAAACAATAACCGACCGGCCGAAATTTTGAATCCTGACCGAAAATACGAATCTCGGTAAAGTAACGAACAACCCGAAATGAAAAAAACCCGGAATAAAATGACCCGAAACAAAATAAAAAAATAAAAAAAGGGGGGGGGGAACGCCGCGCACATGTCTACTCCATAGATTATAATGGCTCTAGGAAGATTCCAATAGCTCTGGTTAAGTTTACACCCATTGTATCTACAGACACCCATTGTCTGTAGATAAGATGAGGGGGAAAACCCCCCACCACTTGTTTTGGATGGGAATGAATGGCTGGAAGATATTCTATGTAAAGGGTTGGGGAATGAATGTCCATCTGATGTTGCGAGAGAGGTTGAAATTACACATTTTTGAAAATGTGTTCACACCGTATATATCCATATAACACATTATTTCACTGCATGCATTCATTTGAACTTCCAATATAATTCACACCAATATTCAATCCGTGGTTGACTTGCGTACACATGTTCACATGGCACACGCAGAAAACACATGCAAATCCCACAGCATACGTCTCTGTACATTTACTTTTCTATCAACTCATGCATATAGTAGAATAGAAGCAGTATTGGGTTTGGGGGGGATGTTGAAAAGATAAATACCATGGGGTGAGGGAATGCCTGCGTATTATGTGCTGAGGAATAGGTTTTCCCAATACAAGGAAACTGATGGCGCGCGCAGCCCGTTACGGAGGGTGCGCGCCAAGTGGAACACCTTTTAATTGAAAACTTATGTTCAGAAGATTTTGCTTAAAATGCACATTTTTCATTATTAATAGCAAGCCTGTAACCAGAGATCGAGGCAGTATTTATGCTTTTCATTATGGACCAGATAAAGGACATCTAAAATGTCAATGTAGAAGGTGAAAGAGCACCTCTCCAACCAACGTTAGGGCAAACCCCCTGCGCACACTTATGGCTGAAAATAATAATAATGTGGGGAAAGAAATTAAGTATGCTCCGGCTCCGCCATCTTGGATACAACTTGACGTGTTCGTCTGATACCACTATGGCCAGATGGTTACACTCTATACCGGATTATGTTCCGGAAATGGACTTGAGCATCTTGGAGCAGGTGGTGGGACCTAGCCTCCGCCTACTGTAACTTCTGTATATAGGTACGTTATGTTTGTTTCTCTAGGACCACTGTACACTGAGGAATGTTGTATCCCAAAATGTCCGTATTCTCTTTTGCTTCTCAGTTTCAAGTAAATTGGTCACACCGGTGGCCTATTATTCACAGCAGCTCTGGTGGTTGTTTAATTTTTTTGATTGCTTGATTAACGTTGGGACTAGGCCCATGGACACAAGGTGGTGGTGCTTGAAGATGTGGCAAGAGAGATGTGGCTAGACAGTTATGGGAGTTGAGTGGCGATCAGGATGCACCTTGGAAACAGATGGTGAATGGGAAGAAAGACATTGGGGTTGATGGGTGGTGGACATGTATTTTAACCACCAGAAATTGCTTTAACTGCAGAAGTGGAAAATAATGATGGGGCTAGGCATCGGTGTTCAATAAAACTTTATTTTAAAAAAATTGCACCTTTCCAGTCCTCTGTGCCCATTAAACTCATCAAACGCTTTGGTAAATCTCCGAATTCAATACTACAGGGCTGTGAGGAAGGCGGACTGACTATTATGGCAATAAGTCTTTGCCCAAGGGCCCTGGTATAGAAGAGGGAACCAAGAGGGTCCCCCCTAAGGCTTAGACGGGCCGATGCCACCACCACAGAGAAAACCATGGGGAAGTAGTATCAGAAGCCAGCTTTAATGGTGGCCATTGTGTAACTGTGAAGAGAGATGTGGAGGAACCCTGGACCGCACTGCCCTTTAGAATTCACTGCAATGACTGTAAGTTCCGGCTGCCAATGAGCTCCTGCATGTAGAGTTCAAACAGGGGGCCCCCTTGCATGCCAGAACCTGAACATGGGCCCCATTATCTCCTACTGTACGGGGGTCCCCAAATCTGCTCACCCCGCCCGGGCAGGAAACACGGCTTTTGGGATTCTTGCTTCATTCTGTACAAGTGCATCTTACCTGTTTCCAAAAACACTCAAGATGTCTAATTTGGGAGATGTCTGGCTCCCAGTGTCTACAAATCTCTCATCGGCCCTTGCACTTAATACAATGTGTTCTCTGCCGGTGTTTAGTAAACAGTCTCTGTTTTCATGCAGGAACACAGCGATCAAACAGAATGTCTGTGACTGCATTCCAGTGGGCAGCGATATCTTTACATGGCGACAGCTCTGAGTGTGGCTTTAAAGAGCGATATGTATGGATTGATAGAGATAAAACCACGAATACAAATCTATATAGCCTTGCATGTAAATGAACCGTAGCAAAACGTCTGGAGTAACAACCATTTGTTAGACTATTGCAGAGGAGGAAAGACGGGTTCCCACTGCTAATGTAGGGAGTACGTTTTGTTTGGATCTCTGCCTGTATGTTCTGTATAAAATCTAGGAATGAAGTGCCAGTGATACAATGTTACCTTTTCTATGTAAATTTCAGTTACCTTCATGTGCCGTTGGATTGCCTTTTAGTCTTTCTTGACCCTTTTTCTTATTTGGAGGAATTTTCTAACATGTTGGATGAATTGTTCAATAAAAATAGTGGGTCATCATGATGTGTGGATAATGTGTGACGATGGGTATACTGAATTCTGCATTGACATCATACTGTGTATACATCACATTGCCGCAGAATTGACTCTGTCATTGTACCAATGTGTGATGGATTAATGTAATGCTTTCAGTCTGTTTCAATAAAAATTATTTATTAAAAAATATACAGTTGTGTTCAAAATTATTCAACCCCCACTGAAATTGAGTGTTTTGGCCAGTTTGACATTGATTTTGATCATTCAGTCATCTTGCTTACAATTAAATCAAAGAGGCACGTGTAGGTCAGACAAATATAACATAACATTTATAATGAAATAACCACAAATGTCTTTTCTGTGCTCACATCATTATCAGTTTTATTCAACCCCCAAGTGACATTCAATCTTAGTACTTAGTACAACATCCTTTTACAGTTATAACAGCTTTTAAACGTGAAGCATAGCTTGACACAAGTGTCTTGCAGCGACCTACGGGTATCTTCGCCCATTCGTCATAGGCAAAAGCCTCCAGTTCAGTCACATTCTTAGGCTTGCGCACTGCAACTGCTTTCTTTGAGTCCCACCAGAGGTTCTCAATCGGATTTAAGTCAGGTGACTGCGATGGCCACTCCAAAATGTTCCAGCCTTTAGGCTAGGGTCAGACGAAAGCATTTTTCCCCGCGAACGTGAAAAAGTGCTTCCGAACGCATTGACGTATTTTATCACAGAATGCGCAAAAACGGTCAGACGACGCGCATTTTCGGGCGTAATTTTGTACGGATCGTCAATAAAACTCTTTTTGCGTCTGGACGTTATGTAGGCTGGACATTAGCAGCGTCTGACATCTCCTAATCACGCAAACACGCCGCTATGCCGCAGCTGCGCACTCAGTACGTCAGTACTAGCGGTTCAGCGTTCTCAAAAAAATGCGTTCAAATTCCACTTGCGTTGCACGGCCGGACTTTTGTACGGCTGTACATCGTATATTGGCCGTCATTGCCCGTCATCTGCTGCTAGTGCGGCCGTAATTATGTGCGCCAGAATGCAGGTTAAAAGTGCGCTGGCCTGACCCCAGCCTTAATCTGCAACCATGCTCTAGTGGACTTGGAGGTATGCTTGGGATCATTGTCCTGTTGAAAGGTCCAACGTCTCCCAAGCCTCATGTTTGTGACGGACTGCATCACATTGTCATCCAATATCTCCTGGTACTGAAGAGAATTCATGGTACCTTGCACACGCTGAAGCTTCCCTGTACCTGCAGAAGCAAAACAGCCCCAAAGCATGATTGACCCCCCGCCATGCTTCACAGTAGGCAAGGTGTTCTTTTCTTCATAGGCCTTGTTCTTCCTCCTCCAAACATAGCGTTGATCCATGGGCCCAAACAGTTCTAATTTTGTTTCATCAGTCCACAGAACACTATCCCAAAACTTCTGTGGTTTGTCCACATGGCTTTTTGCATACTGCAGTCGACTCTTCTTATTCTTTGGAGACAGCAAGGGGGTGCACCTGGGAGTTCTGGCATGGAGGCCTTCATTACGCAGTGTGCGCCGTATTGTCTGAGCTGAAACTTCAGTACCCACATCTGACAAATCTTTTCTCTGTTCCTCAGCAGTCACACGGGGACTTTTCTCCACTCTACGCTTCAGGTAGTGCACAGCAGTCGAAGTCAGCATCTTCTTTCTGCCACGACCAGGTAGCGTTTCAACAGTGCCCTTTGCCTTGAATTTGCGAATTATGCTTCCTATGGTCTCTCTGGTATGTTTAACATCTTTGCAATCTTCTTATAGCCATTGCCCTTCCTGTGAAGAGTAATCACCTCTTCTCTTGTCTTCCTGGACCATTCTCTTGACTTCACCATGTTTGTAACCACACCAGTAAATGTCTAGAAGGAGCTGAGTATCACAGTCATTTTAAAGCTGCCTAATTGGTGCTTATTATGCTTTATTGCTGCTCTGTGACATCCACAGGTGTTTTCAATACCTGATTGAAAACACTTGAATGAACCTCTGTTCTTCAGAGTGGTAGTCTTTAAGGGGTTGAATAATTGTGTCAATGAAGAATTCACAAAAGAAACATTTACTACTGTATTACAAAACCAATTGATGTCATTTTAGTTGCATATGGTTCTTTAAAAAGTCCTTGTAGGATTTCATTCTGAATACAATTACAAATGTACACTAAATTCCCTAAAACCCTTTACAGCATTGGGGGTTGAATAATTTTGAACACAACTGTATATATATATCAAATTGATAAAATAATTCCAAATTTATTGTAGCATAATTATTGTAGCATTATTGTAGCATTATTATTGTAACAATAATTTATTGTTTGAAATAAAATCAAGTGAATGAGAGTCTCTTGCAAGAGTTGTTAGAATCTTTAAAGGGATAAAATCCATAAATATTCAAGCTACTGTTACAGTCCTTGAATGTATGAGCTGGTTTGCTCCCCTCCTGGTATGTATATATATATATATATATGTGTGACATTGAATGTATCCTATGGGATTTGTTTTCCCCTTCAAAAGCAATTTCCCTGTACAACCCAGGGATCATTTTTCATTGTTGATCTGACCTTAATTCCTTCTCGTTTCTTTTCTGAAAAGTTAAAAAAAGGGACTTATTTAGTTTAGGCAATGAATTGCATATTCGTGGGGGGGGGGGGGTCTGTATCTTGTTCCTGTTCATTGTCTTGTGTTTTTTTTTTGTCCAGTTTGAATCTGATATTAAGTTACTTTTTAATTCAAGTCATAAAGTAGTCTGATATGATAAGATTCAGTATGTCATTGGTGCGCTAGTCTGATAGAAAGGGATACAGTATGTCATTGGTGCGCTAGTCTGATAGAAAGGGATTCAGTATGTCATTGGTGCGCTAGTCTGATAGAAAGGGATACAGTATGTCATTGGTGCGCTAGTCTGATAGAAAGGGATACAGTATGTCATTGGTGCGCTAGTCAGATAGAAAGGGATACAGTATGTCATTGGTGCGCTAGTCTGATATGATAAGATTCAGTATGTCATTGGTGCGCTAGTCTGATAGAAAGGGATACAGTATGTCATTGGTGCGCTAGTCTGATAGAAAGGGATACAGTATGTCATTGGTGTGCTAGTCTGATAGAAAGGGATACAGTATGTCATTGGTGCGCTAGTCTGATAGAAAGGGATACAGTATGTCATTGGTGCGCTAGTCTGATAGAAAGGGATACAGTATGTCATTGGTGCTCTAGTCTGATAGAAAGGGATTCAGTATGTCATTGGTGCGCTAGTCTGATAGAAAGGGATTCAGTATGTCATTGGTGCTCTAGTCTGATAGAAAGGGATTCAGTATGTCATTGGTGCGCTAGTCTGATAGAAAGGGATTCAGTATGTCATTGGTGCGCTAGTCTGATAGAAAGGGATTCAGTATGTCAATGGTGCGCTAGTCTGATAGAAAGGAAAACCATCAGGGTTATTCAGAGAGCGTGAAAACCAGGAGAATGACTGGAGAATGAAAAATTCTAGGTCAAAATAGCCAAACCAGAAAAATTCTCCCTTTCATCTCACTTTCCAAATCGGCTATTTTGACCTAGAATTTTTCATTCTCCAGTCATTCTCCTGCTTTTCACGCTCTCTGAATAACCCTGATAGTCATTGGTGTGCTAGTCTGATATGATAAGATTCAGTATGTCATTGGTGTGCTAGTCTGATATAAGATTCAGTATGTCATTGGTGTGCTAGTCTGATATAAGATTCAGTATGTCTTTGGTGTGCTAGTCTGATAGAAAGGGATACAGTATGTCATTGGTGCGCTAGTCTGATATGATAAGATTCAGTATGTCATTGGTGCGCTAGTCTGATAGAAAGGGATACAGTATTTAATTGGTGTGCTAGTCTGATAGAAAGGGAATCAGTATGTCATTGGTGCGCTAGTCTGATAGAAAGGGATACTGTATGTCATTGGTGCGCTAGTCTGATAGAAAGGGAATCAGTATGTCATTGGTGCGCTAGTCTGATAGAAAGGGATACAGTATGTCATTGGTGCGCTAGTTTGATATGATAAGATTCAGTATGTCATTGGTGTGCTAGTCTGATATAAGATTCAGTATGTCATTGGTGTGCTAGTCTGATATAAGATTCAGTATGTCTTTGGTGCGCTAGTCTGATAGAAAGGGATACAGTATGTCATTGGTGCGCTAGTTTGATATGATAAGATTCAGTATGTCATTGGTGTGCTAGTCTGATAGAAAGGGAATCAGTATGTCATTGGTGCGCTAGTCTGATAGAAAGGGATACTGTATGTCATTGGTGCGCTAGTCTGATAGAAAGGGATTCAGTATGTCATTGGTGCGCTAGTCTGATAGAAAGGGAATCAGTATGTCATTGGTGCGCTAGTCTGATAGAAAGGGATACAGTATGTCATTGGTGCGCTAGTCTGATAGAAAGGGATACAGTATGTCATTGGTGCGCTAGTTTGATATGATAAGATACAGTATGTCATTGGTGCGCTAGTCTGATAGAAAGGGATACAGTATGTCATTGGTGCGCTAGTCTGATAGAAAGGGATACTGTATGTCATTGGTGCGCTAGTCTGATAGAAAGGGATACTGTATGTAATTGGTGCGCTAGTCTGATAGAAAGGGATTCAGTATGTCATTGGTGCGCTAGTCTGATAGAAAGGGATACAGTATGTCATTGGTGCGCTAGTCTGATAGAAAGGGATACAGTATGTCATTGGTGTGCTAGTCTGATAGAAAGGGATACAGTATGTCATTGGTGCGCTAGTCTGATAGAAAGGGATACAGTATGTAATTGGTGCGCTAGTCTGATAGAAAGGGATACTGTATGTAATTGGTGCGCTAGTCTGATAGAAAGGGATACTGTGGGGGGCGTGGCTAGCGACGGACGGGAGCAGACGCATGTTAGAGGAGCTCTGCTGTTTACCCTATACCGGGTCACAATTACAGTGTCTGAACCGTCCGATTTTGATCTGCTGAGGGCCCCCAGGACGAGTGGACTGTGTGGTGCTCACGGCGCCGCTGATTTCCGAGCGTTTTATCGCCCCCATCTGACTTCCTGGACCTTCGGGCCTGGTGCGGCCTAGTTGCGGCGGCCATCTTGTGGAGCCTGGGGTGTTTCCTGGAGGCCATATCGGACCTGATTCCCGGCTGGAGAGACTTTACTGTCGCCTGAGCATGGGGAAGAAGCTGAAAACACTTCCACAGCGCAGGTTGGTGGACACCAGACAGGCGGACATTAGAGATTCACTGAATTATAGACGCTCTGCAACAGTTATACCCCCCTCTTCCCTCCTGCCCATGGGGTATGACTCCTCTGAGGAGGAAGACTGCTCCTGGCACAACGGACGGGGGCCCGATTGGCCCGCCGAGACGTCCCGGGACAAGAATCCAATGACTGAGTGCCGCTGCACGCAAGAGAGCGCAGAAAAAGGCCTTGGCAGCGGAGTTACCTGAGGCCACGGCTACGGAGCCCTCCGCAGGTGGCTCAGAGGCTGATACGCTAATGTCGGATGCGGAGGACCTGACACGACGGACGGACGGCCCGCAACAAGAGGGAGACCTACAACCGCAGCGGATATCGGATACCCCAGGGGAGACTGGCTCTCTATTGGGTGCAGCAACGCCTCCAAGCTCTGCCGGGACCCCTGCGGCTGCCCCAGATGACATGCGCCCCACTACGATGCAGGACTATAGAAACTTCATAGCGGAGATCAAATCAATATGGCTGACCGAATTATCTAACGTGCGCTCACAGATGGTGGCGGTTCAGGCTCAGACTGTGGAGTTGGCAGAAGAACAGACGGTATAGTCGGCACAGGTGACTGCTCTCAGGTCTCAGGTGGAGGTTTTGACACGCTCAGTGGAGGCTCTGGAGTCCCGGCACCGTCGGCGTAATGTCCGTGTCCGGGGAGTTCCCGAGTCGGTTACTCCAGCGGACTTACTCTCGTACACTAATAGTCTGGCACGCCAGGTTTTGGAGGATCCGCCTGACACCCCGGAGGTGTTTAGCACGGTTTACCGCATTCGCAAGGCTGCTGAGGCCCCACGGGATGCCCCGAGCGATGTGATCGCGGTCACAGCAGATGTGGCAGCCAAAACACGGATCATGACAGCGCCGGGGGAGCGAGCTGATGTCCTATTCGATGGAGTAACCCTGAAATTATTTCACGACCTGCCCTTCGCAACGCTGATGGCGCGCCGCAGATATCGCGAGGTGACAACTTTCCTCAGGCATAAAGGGGTCCGGTACCGCTGGGGTCCAGCCGGCTCATTAGTGGTTACTCATAACAAAATGTCGTATGTAATCTCGGACCCGGCCGAGGCCTGGCCTGTTTTACTGGGGGCGGGTTTTCCGCCGGATGGAGCGCTCGTCTCCCCGGGCTGAGAACTTAGGTGATGGGAATCTCTGACTTGTTTGCACAACACCTTTACGAGAAGCCGCCTCTTTTTCAATGCGTTCTTTTTAGTTCATGGTTTTGCATTTTGACTCATGTTTCGTTGTTTATCTGATGTCTTTTGCTGCTCGGAATGTTATAGGAAGACCTCCTCTCTTTCTCTGTTGTTTTTAATTTTTATTTTTATATAGTTTGAGGAGCTATTTAGATGGATTCGGGGATTGTGTTGTGAGCCCCTTTGATAACCCCCCCCCCTCCCTCATTGCCTGTATTGCTATATGGGATTTTGGAAGTGTCTTATGCTCCCCTTTTCCCTTTTTTCTTTAGGTTTCAGGCCTTTTCTCCCCCCCCCTTATGATGGCATTGCCTTTGGCGCCTGCAGATGTTTCACTACGCCTCTTTATTTATTTTTTATTTCTTATCTATATAATGCTTTACGACAGTTGATATCACAGCCCTGTGTGGCTGCTTTCTTGTTGGTCGACATGTGGCCCTATTTGAAATTTCTAAATAAAGAATTTAAAAAAAAAAAAAAAAAAAAGAAAGGGATACTGTATGTAATTGGTGTGCTAGTCTGATAGAAAGGGATACAGTATGTCATTGGTGCGCTAGTCTGATAGAAAGGGATACAGTATGTCATTGGTGCGCTAGTCTGATAGAAAGGGATACAGTATGTCATTGGTGCGCTAGTCTGATAGAAAGGGATACAGTATGTCATTGGTGTGCTAGTCTGATAGAAAGGGATACAGTATGTCATTGGTGTGCTAGTCTGATAGAAAGGGATACAGTATGTAATTGGTGCGCTAGTCTGATAGAAAGGGATACAGTATGTCATTGGTGCGCTAGTCTGATAGAAAGGGATACAGTATGTCATTGGTGCGCTAGTCTGATAGAAAGGGATACAGTATGTAATTGGTGCGCTAGTCTGATAGAAAGGGAATCAGTATGTCATTGTTTTTTTGCGTGATCCTCTTTAAGAAAACCTTCGAGCATTTAAGACGGGGATAGCTAAATTAAAGACCATTTAAAAAAAATCAAAAAACCTTTATTTGTTCCCCAGAGATTTGCCGTTTAAAGTGCTATTTCTTCATCATTTGTGTCAAGTTAGGTGTTTTTAATCTTTTGCCTACATTGCAGTGTTGTGCTCTGAATTTTCTATATTGTCTCATCAGTCAGTACATGCAGGGTTGGACTGGATCAAAAAAAATCGGCCCCCAGGGACGGATTAAGATCTCTAAGCCCCATGTTTAGTGAATGCCCCCATATAACATCCCCATGTTTAGTGAATGCCCCCATATAACATCCCCATGTTTAGTGAATGCCCCCATATAACATCCCCATATTTAGTGAAGGCCCCCCATATAACATCCCCATGTTTAGTGAATGCCCCCCATATAACATCCCCATGTTTAGTGAATGCCCCCATATAACATCCCCATGTTTAGTGAATGCCCCCATATAACATCCCCATGTTTAGTGAATGCCCTCCATATAACATCCCCATGTTTAGTGAATGCCCCCCATATAACATCCCCATGTTTAGTGAATGCCCCCATATAACATCCCCATGTTTAGTGAATGCCCCCATATAACATCCCCATGTTTAGTGAATGCCCTCCATATAACATCCCTGTTTAGTGAATGCCCCCCATATAACATCCCCATGTTTAGTGAATGCCCCCATATAACATCCCCATGTTTAGTGAATGCCCCCCATATAACATCCCCATGTTTAGTGAATGCCCCATATAACATCCCCATGTTTAGTGAATGCCCCCATATAACATCCCCTTGTTTAGTGCATGCCCCCCATATAACATCCCCGTGTTTAGTGAATGCCCCCATATAACATCCCCATGTTTAGTGAATGCCCTTTATAACATCCCCATGCTTAGTGAATGCCCCCCATATAACATCCCCATGTTTAGTGAATGCCCCCCATATAACATCCCTATGTTTAGTGAATGCCCCCATATAACAGCCCCGTGTTTAGTGAATGCCCCCATATAACATCCCCTTGTTTAGTGCATGCCCCTCATATAACATCCCCATGTTTAGTGAATGCCCCCATATAACATCCCCATGTTTAGTGAATGCCCCATATAACAGCCCCGTGTTTAGTGAATGCCCCATATAACAGCCCCGTGTTTAGTGAATGCCCCCATATAACATCCCCATGTTTAGTGAATACCCCCATATAACATCCCCATGTTTAGTGAATACCCCCATATAACATCCCCGTGTTTAGTGAATGCCCCCATATAACATCCCCGTGTTTAGTGAATGCCCCATATAACATCCCCATGTTTAGTGAATGCCCCCATATAACATCCCCATGTTTAGTGAATGCCCCCATATAACATCCCCATGTTTAGTGAATGCCCCCCATATAACATCCCCATGTTTAGTGAATGCCCCCCATATAACATCCCCATGTTTAGTGAATGCCCCATATAACACCCGTGTTAGTGTATGCCCCATATAACATCCCCATGTTTAGTGAATGCCCCCCATATAACATCCCCATGTTTAGTGAATGCCCCCATATAACATCCCCGTGTTTAGTGAATGCCCCATATAACATCCCCATGTTTAGTGAATGCCCCCCATATAACATCCCCATGTTTAGTGAATGCCCCCATATAACATCCCCGTGTTTAGTGAATGCCCCATATAACATCCCCATGTTTAGTGAATGCCCCCATATAACATCCCCATGTTTAGTGAATGCCCCCATATAACATCCCCATGTTTAGTGAATGCCCCCATATAACATCCCCATGTTTAGTGAATGCCCCCCATATAACATCCCCGTGTTTAGTGAATGCCCCATATAACATCCCCATGTTTAGTGAATGCCCCCATATAACATCCCCATGTTTAGTGAATGCCCCCATATAACATCCCCATGTTTAGTGAATGCCCCCATATAACATCCCCATGTTTAGTGAATGCCCCCCATATAACATCCCCATGTTTAGTGAATGCCCCATATAACATCCCCATGTTTAGTGAATGCCCCCATTTAACATCCCCTTGTTTAGTGCATGCCCCCATATAACATCCCCATGTTTAGTGAATGCCCCATATAACATCCCCATGTTTAGTGAATGCCCCCATATAACATCCCCGTGTTTAGTGAATGCCCCATATAACATCCCCATGTTTAGTGAATGCCCTTTATAACATCCCCATGCTTAGTGAATGCCCCCATATAACATCCCCATGTTTAGTGAATGCCCCCCATATAACATCCCTATGTTTAGTGAATGCCCCCATATAACAGCCCCGTGTTTAGTGAATGCCCCCATATAACATCCCCTTGTTTAGTGCATGCCCCTCATATAACATCCCCATGTTTAGTGAAAGCCCCCCATATAACAGCCCTGCTCACCATAAGCGTAGCCTCCTCACAGTAGGTCCTCCCGCAGCCCCATGGTGTCGAAAGTGGGGGTTTACACCCACCTCCGTCATGTCTTCCTCCCTCAGTCACTTACGGCCAGTCTGGGCATAATTGAAATGTTGCGTAGTAACACATGTAATGGTGGACATAATAAGTGAAAATGAATGGTGTTCCTTTTTGGACCCTTGTCGGTGTGCCTTCAGGGTGAGAATAGATGAAAATCACTGCTTCATAGAGTAGGAAAAGGAATCTCTTTATTCCAAAATATCCTTTTTATGTACCCTTTTAACCCCTGTACACCCTTTTACACGTGAGCAGAAATAGTTCTCCCTTGTCCTTCTGCTGTTCGATCCCGTGAGATCATGTACACTTGTCTCCATGGGGTGCTATGAACTCCAGGATAGAGTACATTACCAGCGGCAGAGTGATGTGATGCTGCAAGTATTCACTAACGCTGCGTTACAGTATATGCCGAGCTGCTAATATAACGGCTCACTTGTAATGGAGCTGGTAACAGGGAGTCGCTAATGTTTAATGGCTCATTTGTGGCTGGGAATAGGGGCCTAGAAGAGTCATTTCTTTACATTGCATAATATAGAATGTATGTGGATGAGAGTATGCACCTTTATATACACAAGAACACATATACAAATATTATAAATAAATTCACAACTTTATTAAGGCGCAATGACTTGCAATACAAAATGACACATGGGATGGAATGTAACATGACGTTGTATGATGGAACATTTGGATAGCTTTCTATGTGGGTAATGGGATGGCACGTGTAATTGTAGCATGGAATATGGAATGACGCAATGTAATATTGACTTTACCTACTGGATGATGCGTCCAGTGAATTACATTGTAAAGGAGAGGGGTCTTTCAGGTATTTGACTCTGTTAAAAGAAAGAAACAGACTTCCAGCGCTGCTTGAAATGGTGCACTAGTGCAACCACATTTTACTAGGAACACAGCGATAGCAAACGTTTCGGGGACACAGCCCCTTCTTCAGTGCGCAGTGCCCTTAATACAATGTAGGGAACCCCAGGGGTACACGTGCGCCTTCAACACAGTCCTGATACAGACAAGCAGTCTTTTTCCTCTTGTTTTTGGTTTTATTGCATCCAGCAGCAACAGAACAAAACAGCTTTCTTCAGCAAACCGTTAAGTAAACAGCTTTTCTCAGCAATCCATCAACATAAAGCAAAAGTCTTTCAAGTAAAGTTGCACTGCGTAGTGCAATTAGGTAGTCTCACCCAGGTAAGGTCCAATTGCTCCAGAGCAGGCCCACACACACAGAACTTTCTGTGTGATTCTCAGCTTCTCCACTCTCTCTCACCTGTGTTACCTTTTTAAAAGGAAGGGCCGTAGGGGAAGTTCCTGCCTTCCCAAGTTAACCCCTTCTTTGCTCTCAGCCCTGCTGACTCTGCACAACAACAATAGAACATATCCTCTTATATACTTACATAACAACAGAGGGAAGACAGAACAGACATACCGAAGCGCACATGGAGATAATTGATGCTCCTACTACCCCTGCATCCAAGTTCAACTACACCAGAGGGCGTACAAAAATGGCAGGAGTAGGGTCACCTGCGCATGCCGGAATGACGTCAACATCCCGCGAGATCGCAGGCAGTCTCCAATGCGCCCAGTCCATGGCGCATACGCATGCTTACAATGTAACCATTGCAATGGTATAATAAAGGGTGACACATGCACGTGTCTTTTTTTCACGCACGGGTGAAGGCATTAAATTAAAAGGCTTCTTCACTTGCCAATCTGATTATGTTGTGTATTTGTTGTTGCGCACCATTTCAAGAAGTGCTGGAAGTCTGTTTCTTTGTTTACCCCTTGTCTGTGGATGCACAGGGAGATTTGCTTCCTTTTAGCAGCAGCTGGTAACTACTTTGAGCTCTTTTTCGGGTGAGTTAGACACCCAACCCTGGGCTTTTTTTTCTGTGTAGTTGACTCTGATGTCACGCTTCGTCTGGGAGATGCAGAGTGTGGGACTTGGAAAGGACCAAGACAGGAAATTTGCGGGAGTTGTCATTAGACATGCGCGTTTTGTTTCGTTCCGAATCAAATTCGGACGAAATTTACCCGATTCATTTTTTGGAAGCACTTCCGAAATATGAATCGTATCCGTCCAAAACGAAAACTGTCCGAAGCTAAATGATCTGATATGAACACCTAAATGAAACGAAACAAAAAACAACAAATTGATTCTGCCTAAAAAGATAAAGAGACTTTTTGCTGCAAATGAAAAGAATAAGCGTGAACGGTTGACTAAATATTTAATAAAAAGGAGGATTTTTTTTCTTCTTCAATCGAAACCTATAGGATTCGCCCATTTAAACGTGTAGAACGAACCACCGAAAATCAGGGTTAGATGCTAGGGTAAGAAATTCTAACCCTAGCATCTAACCTTAATTTATAATCTTAATTTATAACCCTAGCTTCTAACCCTAATTTATAACCCTGATTTTCGGTGGTTCGTTCGACAGTTTTAATCAGGGAAATCCTATAGGTTTCAATGTAAAAAAAATCCCAGTTTTTTTAGTAAATATTTATTCAACAGTTTACGTTTATTCGTTTGTAGCAAAAAAGTCTATTTATTATTCTTTAGAATTTTAAAGGCATTTTTCGGGATATAAATACCAGCCATACAAATAATCCCATAGGTTTCAATGTAAAAAATATTCCCTATTTTTATTAAATATTTATTTGACTGTTTATTTTTTTCACTTGCAGCAAAAAATCTCCTTTTTTATTTTTTAGTCATTTTTCAGTATTTTTTGGTGAAATTTTTGGATTCCTCATTTATTTTAAAACGAGGCTTTTTTTCTTTGCCAAACGCAGCGTTGTTTTTTTCTTCTTCTTCAGTCTGGCTGCGTTCAGCGGGACTATCCATGGTGCTGAAACCTATTCAGCACCAAGGACGACAGCCATTCTTGGTGCTGAAACCTATTTTCTACTATCCCCTTTTAATCCGTGGTTCAGAGAGTCTTTCAGACGTTTAAGAGGACTACGCACCAGTCATGTGACCTTCATCTATTTTCCTTCAGTTGCACAAGAAAATTCTTTACTCTCCTGAGTGCATGGGCCCATATTTTTTACCCATTTCCATTGTGTGTGGAGAGCCCCATTTTTTCTGCTTGTTGGCATGACCATTTTCCCCTTTCCCTTGTATGCAAGTAACATGTTTTACCTTTCGATGGATCGCACTGCTTCCACACAGGAGATGGTGCACTGTATAATTGTGAGTTTCAGAGGGAGCCTGGTCAGCGGCAAAGTTTGACAGATGTACCCAGTGTGAGCTGTACTGTTAGGCACCTAATTGTCACCATTCATTGGGCTCCTTTCTTATTGTCACTCCCCATCTAGTGTGCCGATTCCTGGAGACTAAGGGCCAAATTACAAAGTTGGTGCTAACTTAACCAGAGCTGTTGTAAACTTACCAGATTCATTATAGTCTATGGAGTTGCTAAGTTTTCAACAGCTCTGGTTAAGTTAGCACCAGCTTTGTAATATGGCCCTAATTCTTCCTTGTGAGAGGATTCCTTTGACCACACGTGCTGTCCTTCAGCCTTTATGGGGTTGTCTTTTCAATGTTTGGATTCAGCATGGCCACCATTTTGAATTTTGGTCAGATGCTTCCCTTCAAGACTGAAAACTTAAAAATGTCAACCTCTCCCATTTAATACCCATCTTTTTCACTTAGTGGCTGCCATTGAGACCCACAAGAGCAAGCTAGATGAATTTAGTCATCATACGAACCATTTGGTGTAGCTCTCACAGGTGTATGGAGAAGTTATCATTCTATTTCCTGGTTGTGTTTACAAATGTTCTGAGCTGTATTTATCAAGTGAACTCCCCTCTTTAAATTCCTCTTGGTTCGTTAACTGAGTAACACATGCCATGAGGTCAAATTGACACTACATGGTAAATATAGAAGCTTTTGGCATAAAGTTACTTAGGTCTATTCAAAGAAAGGTGAAACTCAGGAGAATGACTGGAGAAGTGAAAATTGTAGGACAAAATAGTATTTGCCTGAATAAACCTGCCGAATTAAACCACCAAATGGCAGGGCAAATCGGCAACTTTTCACTGTTGGGTTTTGCTCTCTGAATAGCCGAAGCATTGCTTCTCTATGGGGATTTCACTGCCTTCGAACAGGCAAAGAACAGGCATCGTATGTGCAGGCAACTCGCCAGGATTTGGTGAATTGCCTGCTTTCTGGATAGCCGAATGGCCAGGAAAGGTAACCGTACGCTGAATTTCAGCATTCGGTTCCCTTTCGGCAGCCATTCGGATCTCTTTGAATAACCCTGCATATATTTTCCACATCTGACAAAAGTTCCTCTTTCATGTTTGGTACTCACCCATCATGGTCAAGTTGGAATTCTTCCTAATTTAACCATATACTTAAATGCTGCCCTCCTAGACCTCATTTTAAACCTTTTAATATATTATCTGTGTAAGGGGAGAGATGCTCAGCCTATTGGGAGGTCAAGTTTTTTTGAGACGACAGAACGAGAAGGACTGGTGACAAAGGGCTTGGCTTTAACAGGAGCTTTATTGCAAGATCAGCAAGGATTCGGTCCTGCTCTCAGGACCTTTCACAGGACCGAAACATTGCTGCTCCATGCAATAAAGTTCCTGTTTAAACCATGTCCTGTGTGACCGGTCCTTATTCTGTTGTCTACGTTACGACTGGTGACCCTGGACTGGTGGAACTCTGGCTGGTGCAATATAATCACACGTGTCCTTCCATATATTTGTTGAAGTTTTTTTGAGAAACCATTGTATGAGAGAAGCACTATGCTGAATGGTATCCAAATTTCCCCAATTAACCTACATTATTTACGTTTGTATACCCCCGATTTAGAACCTCACATGAAAGCAAGACAAAAGAAAATATGTGAAATGATACAAACCACCAAAAGACAGACAAACGTTGTGTAAATGAATTACTGTTGACATGCTGTCATATTTTCTTCTTCCACAGTCCTTTCCGATTCGCCATTGAGTAACACTTCAGGGTCCTGCAAAGGAAGATGTTTTGAACTTGACGAGGCTGAACCCCCTAATTGTCGCTGTGACAATCTGTGTAAAAGCTATAGTAGCTGTTGCTCGGACTTTGACAACCTCTGCTTAAAAACAGGTATGTGACTGAGCGACGGACATGTTATCGACTGGGTTATCGACATTGAGTTTTGATTTGAATGTTTCATTGGGACATTTAGTAACGTATGCCTATCTAACGATAGCTTCTGCAAACTTTGTGGATTACAGCTGTACCTGCTTATATTTAGGCTAGGGTCAGATTAACGCAGTGCGAAAGGCGCGTGCAGCCGCACTTTATCACGGCCGTAGCAGCAGCAAATGACGGGCAATGTACGAAGTACGGCCGCACAACGCAAGCGGCACACAAACGCATTTTTTTTTGATAACGTGATACCGCTAGTACTGACGTACAGAGTGCGCTGTCCACATAGCGGCATGTGTGCGTGATTAGGAGACGTCAGACGCTGCTAATGTCCGGCCAACATAACGTCCAGACAATAAAGGGTTTTTATTGATGATCCGTACAAAATCACGGATGCAAATGCGCATCGTATGACCACTAACACGTATTCCGTGAAAAAATACATCCATTCGTTCGAACGCACTTTTTCACGGACAAAGCGAAAAGTGCGTTTGTCTGACCCTAGCCTTACTTTTGCAGTTGGGGCATTTAGTTCATCTAATGAATCGCTTATTGATACAGTTTCCTGCCATTATTATAATACATAGCATAGCACTGCAGTTGTTAACCTTATAGACTCTTCCCATCCCTCTCATCAACGTCCAGCCTCTGTCCGAGACCTTGCACCCCTCTTACGACTCTACCCCGTCTCTCTCACCCAATTTGTTCCTCTGCTTCACTTCTTTCACCCCATTGCGTTTCTTCCCCATTAATGTAATCCCTCTCATCTCCTTTCTCCAGTTTTGGTTTTGAGAACATGGCAGTTGGGCAACTGCCATGAGCAGTCTTCCCTATAGTGTGCAGCACCTCAGGTCTCATAATTCTTTAACCCATTGGTTCCATTACAGAGAAGACTATACCAGGGCTCAAAATTTCAAGTCCAAAGCTACTAACCAGGCGATAAGAGTTACTCACCACCATTTGCTCCACCTAACCCCTACCCAGCCCTTAACACTGCCCCTAAACACACCCCCTTAAATTATCTTATGAAATTACACTGTTAAAGGTTTTATTTAGAATAAAGTTACAAAAATAACATTAACATCCAGACATCAGACCCCAGATACATGTATACCCAGTCATTAGACCCCAGTATGAGCAGAGCGGGGAGGCGGGGAAGCTCCTCTCCACTACCCTGCTAGTGACAGAGATGTGCTGGGTCAGGTTAGGCAGCTGATCCCTGCCACCATGCAGCCTGGGGAAGGGGGGCTGAACGGTGGCACCGCTGGAATACGCAGCATGAAATTGTGCTGCCTGTGTGTGCATTTCCACTCGCCCTCACTTACTTTCCACTCGCCAAATGCTAGTAGGCGAGTGGAAATTTTGAGCCCTGGACTATACCATATGCAAATCAGATTGCTTCCACTCAAAAGGGCGGCCAGGACTGAAAAGTCAAGGTCATCTCCTGTGCAGGAGAGCTACCACCATCAATGATTGTTTTAGCCTTAATTGGGCTTCATCAAGATGGCGTAGGTGATACCCTTCTAGGCGCCAGTAGCAAGAAATCCATGTCTGGATAATTTTTTGATTAATGGAGAACAAAACATTGGTTTAAGAGAACACCTTAGAATGACAATGACATTTGTCGCCTTCCAAGTAATAGGTTGCTTCTCAGGTCTCAGTGTTTTACGCCATTGGTGACATTGCAGAGAAAATTGTGGACCCCTTTCTTGGGATGCCTATAGCTGTGTCAAGATGAAATAAAGGCCAAAACGATTGTAAGTGGTTGCTTCTATGGCGTTTCATTTCAGTCTACTCTTTTGGGGGCATGGAGACTGATTTGAACATGTCATAGTCCTCTCTGCAGTGGCAAAAACGGCTTAAAGCTTAGTTGGCAAGAACCAAGGGTCAAGTCCACGAACAAATAGTGTGGAATTCAATAGTTTGACTCAATTAACTGTTGTCGTCTCTCCTGCAACCCACCACCCCACACTCAAATTCCGTAAATTTATGTAAAAAATATTGGCTGGGTTATAGGGAATGATAAACAGAATAAATATCATATATTCATTATGACTTAATATAGAAGCACATGATCGAGCACCTAAATACAAACTCCATAGAGTGCGGGTATAGTGGAACTCTGTTCCTCATGTTCTACAACTCCGAGTCTGTCCCAGTCAACAGGTTACTGTTCGCCACAAACTACCGACAGCCCATGCTTCCACGGAGTTGGAAGAACTTGATGTTGAACTACCTTTCACTGGGTCTGTTTTGAGTTATGAGTTGAAGATCCGGCAGCCTCTAAGTTAATTCGGTCCTGCGTGGTGTGATTTGGTATTGTCCGCATGGCATTTCACAAGGAGTGATGCAACCAGAAACTATTTTTAACTGGTAAGCCACACATTTCCAAGGGATATTGCAACACTCCACATGAGCCTAATTGTTTGTTCCTAAGAACTCTACGTAGCCGAATGGCGCGGGGGGAGGGGAATTACAAACAGCTGATATTTTTTTAATATGCATTGCATTGCTCCCCCGGTTTCGTTACTTCTACTTATTCAACCATATAATGTGCTTTGTGCACACTTTCCTAGTTCATGACAACAGACATACACTATATTGCCAAAAGTATTCGCTCGCTCATCCAAATAATCAGAATCAGGTGTTCCAATCACTTCCATGGCCACTGGTGTATAAAATCAAGCACCTGGGCATGCAGACTGTTTTTACAAACATTTGTGAAAGAATAGGTCGCTCTCAGGAGCTCAGTGAATTCCAGCGTGGAACTGATAGGATGCCACCTGTGCAACAAATCCAGTCGTGAAATTTCCTCGCTCCTAAATATTCCACAGTCAACGGTCAGCTGTATTATAAGAACGTGGAAGTGTTTAGGAACGACAGCAACTCAGCCGCGAAGTGGTAGGCCACGTAAACTGATGGAGCGGGGTCAGCGGATGCTGAGGCACATAGTGCGAAGAGGTCGCCAACTTTCTGCAGAGTCAATTGCTACAGACCTCCAAACTTCATGTGGCCTTCAGATTAGCTCAAGAATACTGCGCAGAAAGCTTCGTGGAATGGGTTTCCATGGCCGAGCAGCTGCATCCAAGCCATATATCACCAAGTGCAATGCAAAGCGTCGGATGCAGTGGTGTAAAGCACGCCGCCACTGGACTCTAGAGCAGTGGAGACGCGTTCTCTGGAGTGACGAATCATGCTTCTCCATCTGGAAATATATGTATAAATATAAGATATTCAAAATCCCGTCTTCCAAGTAACATTTGGGTGGTGGAAACTCCTCTGCTTCACACAGCGCCATCAGCTGAACAGGCTTGGAGTGAGGCGGAAAAGGGGGGACACTCCATGCAGTCTGAACACTTTAATAAGCTGAAGTGGTCAGGTGCATAGAGTGTCCCTTTAAAGGCAGACCTAGTTGACCTGTTTGCAGAGGCTCCTCCCTACTAGACCAGTTTTATTGTAGTTTACGGACTCATTACTGCATATTTATACATCCCATACTCATGTAAAATGGAATCTTGGCCAGAGGTTCTGGGGCCTTGACCCCTAAATAGGGATATTTGTAAAATGTCCCAAGGGGTGCATTTATTAGAGTGTTGCGGTTATTCAAAGAGTGACGAATTTGCCGCCGAATTGCACCAAACAGTGAATATCCCCATACGGTGCGATTTTGCCGCCATTCAGAAAGCTGTCAGTTCGCCAAATTTTGTCAAATTGCCAGAGAAATACGGTGCAATTCGGCGGCAGTGAAATCCCCATAGAGAAGTAATGGTTAATCTATTCAGAGAAAGGCGAACAGCAGCGTAAAGTTGGCGAAATACCCTGATTATCAGTGCTTTCATTCCCATAAGTTTCAATGATCAATAAATTCCTGTAATTATTAATGTTTTAATCAACCGTTTATTCTTTTCATTTGCAGCAAAAAGTCTTTTTATCTTATTTTTTTAGAATTATTTAGGCTTTTTTCTGGATTTCTTTTGGTGAATTTTTGAGTCAAATTTTTTTTTAAACATTTCTTAAATGACGGGTTTTTTTTGTAACAGAACCTATACCATAGGACCTTTATTAATTCCATGAATTTTCATGCATTTCTTTTGTTTTAAACGCCTTTTAGATATATACAGGGTTATTCAGAGAGAGGTGAAAAGCAGGAGAATGACTGGAGAATGAAAAATTCTAGGTCAAAATAGCCGATTTGGAAAGTGAGATGAAAGGGAGAATTTTTCTGGTTTGGCTATTTTGACCTAGAATTTTTCATTCTCCAGTCATTCTCCTGCTTTTCACGCTCTCTGAATAACCCTGTAAGTTTTTTTGTTTTTTTCCCCTGTTCGGCGGCTGATCAGCTTTTTTTCGGTGCCTGATCAGAGACGTTCGGTGGTTTCTCTGCTGCGCTCGGCGGGTTTATCAGCTGCTTTCGGCAGTCTCCGGCTGCGTTCAGCAGTTTATCGGCTGCGTTCAGCATTTTATCGGCTGCGTTCAGCATTTTATCGGCTGCGTTCAGCATTTTATCGGCTGCGTTTGTCGGATCCATTCGGCACACTTCTGGGACCCTGTGGTGAATGCTGAGTTCACCGCAGGGTTGGCAAATTGTGCTCGCTGAACGAGAGCACACCGAATTTTCAGTGAAATTTCAGTGCTCTCTGAATAACCCCCCCGTGTGTTGTTTAACGAATTGCCGTAGTTTAAGAGAATACAGCTATATCTTTCTTATAAATGTATAGCGTGAATGAAGCTAGAATATCTTTCCATTGACATGTATACACACCTATATACACGTACACACTTTATTGTGTCATCCAGAGACTCGCAACAGTAACACACGTTTAAATATTTCATGTTCCATCCCTCGCAGGTCTTTTAGTTTTTTTTCTCTTTATTGCAGAAATGATACCAAATCTCTTACAAATTGTTGGTTTTCTTCTTTATTTTCGTTACAGAAATAATTCTATGAACTAGTCCCAGGGGAGGCTTCTGGGAAAGGGGGGGGTGGATGGGGTTAAATGGTTAAAGCCAGATCATAAGTGTGGCTTAGAGATTCTGAATGTGGGAGGTGGTTGTATTTAATCTGGTTTGGGTCACCACTCTCTATAATTAAAGAAAACCCACTTAATAAATACACGTTAGTCTCAATGAATGTCACTTATTTATGACGTTTTCCCCGACACGGGGCAAAATATGAACGAGTCCCTTAATCAAACAGTATTAGGTTTGTTTGAGCGTTTGTAAAAAGCTAATGGGACATAAGGGGATTTTGTTAGGGTAGACCTTGCTAAACTTGCTTGCGGCTTTGCCACTTACGCCGTCCTGCCTGTTCCAGAACACTGCTGTTTTTATGCCCCCACCCTCCTCGTTTTCCAGGGTTCTTTGCATCCCCTGCATTTAGCTGTTTGTGAGTGTGATGTATGTGTTTCTGGATCCTCTTTAAGGCCTGTGTTTGCGATTTGCTAACTGTGCGCTCGTGTTTGTATGGATATTTTCGGTGCTTGTATATTATAAGCGTTTATAAGTTAAATGAGGCGAAAATATGATTTATCAGTATGCAACTTGACCGGGCAACCAGAAACCCTCCAGCTGCGCCTGCCAGGTTTACTGGGCTCACATTATTATGTATGAATATGGGAAGCACATAAAATACACTGTCGTACAGTATGTACAATGTCAACGTTTCAGGCGAATCATCAAAGAACACAGGGCTGCTGTCTCTGATTTTCCTGTCGTCGTCCCCACCCCAGAGATGGACCTATTATTAGGCAATATAGGCAGCCCCTAAAAGGCTCAAACTGGAATCTAACATGATGCAATGGCAGGTGGTTGACCTGACAGTCATTTCAACTTTAGTTACTGTAAATGACTTTGTATTTGGCCCTCGATCGGTCCATGATCCAACCATAACTGCTAATCCGCCGATGTTTTCAAAGGCAAACACACAACATAAACTTTCTACACTGTATAACTCATTCTGCCGCTTTGTGCTACAATGTAACTACATGACCCAACACTGTGACGTATTTAGGCCGGTGTCAGACGAATGCAGTGATCACGTCCGTGTTGCCGCACAGTTTAACGTCCGTCGTAGCATAGAATCATGAGCAATAGAGACTCACACACGAAGTACGTGCGCACTGAACTGCAAACGGACGCAAGTTAGGCAAGAACGTAAAACCGCTAGACGGACACGCAGAGTGCGTCACGTCCGCGTAGTGTTCTGTGTGAGTGATGGGGAGATGTCAGACGCAGAGCATTTGCGACGTCCAGCACCTTGACGTACACATTGACTTTTCATATCCTTTTCAATTTTTTATCCTTTTTCATATTAATTTTGTTTCCCATATTTCCCTTCTTTTATCTACGTCCGTCAACAAATACAGACCGTGTGGTGTTTACAGTATTTTCTGACCGTTATGCACGCACGCAGAGTGCGCTCAGACTGCGTTCATATGACATTAGCCTAAAGGAGCTAAACTGGACGTCGCTGGAATCCAGACGCACCCTTCACCTTTCCAACCTGGTGTTTAAGAGGTTCTCTTGGAAGCTACCACCCTACCTGACTAGGCTGCTTCCTCCAGCAGTTCCCTCATCCTATAACCTCAGATCCTGGACCTGCACCTTACTTGCAATACCACAATACAAAAAGAAAGTGGCTCGATCCTCATTTTCCTACAGAGCATGAGAGCACCACAATTATGGAATAACCTCCCAGATGCCAAATCTTCCCCCAGTCTAAAGTCACTTAAGAGATCTCTATTAACATACCTCAATACAGAATGCACCTGTAAACATGTAACCTAGTGACTATATACAGAATGCACCTGTAAACATGTAACCTAGTGACTATATACAGAATGCACCTGTAAACATGTAACATAGTGACTATATACAGAATACACCTGTAAACATGTAACATAGTGACTATATACAGAATGCACCTGTAAACCTGTAACATAGTGACTATATACAGAATGCACCTGTAAACATGTAACACAATGACTATATACAGAATGCACCTGTAAACCTGTAACATAGTGACTTTATACAGAATGCACCTGTAAACATGTAACATAATGACTATATACAGAATGCACCTGTAAACATGTAACTGACTATATACAGAATGCACCTGTAAACATGAAACATAGTGACTATATACAGAATGCACCTGTAAACATGTAACATGGGGGGGCGGAGCTGACTCTCGCTGAGTGTGGACGTGTTTCTGCTGAGCTCTCTGACGAACTGGCCTTTTAGGCATTATTTTTCACGTCCCTCTTTCAAGGAAAGCTGCTGTTTTTGTACCCCGAGATCCTGCCGCCCTGGAGGGGTGTTTGAGACCTGAGGCACTGCTCTGCAGATCTTTACTACAACGCTTGAACACCCTGCTGCTTTTTGCGGCCTAGCTGCAGGCGGCCATTTTGACAGCCTGCTCCGGAGTTGTGGGCCTGATCTGGTAGTGAACTCGAGTGCCATGGAGACTGCTAACCTTCCAGCACCTGTGCTACCTCCGGGGCTGCCTCCCTCCCCACTGCAGCTGTCTGATGATGACCTTGATTCCCCTCTTACTAAAGGGATGCTAGCGGACCTCATGGAGGAGATGCGGAGGCTCTGGCGCAACACTTGGCGGGAAGCTGGCTGGGCCTACGGCGTAGATTTGGCTGTGAAGGAGTCTGATTGCCTTGCGGAGCTGGAGGTGGTGCCGCGGCCCTGTGATACTGCGGGGCCTGTGACCGGGCCTGAGGCCGACATCCAGTGCGACTTGCGACCTCACCTGGCTGCACACGTCATGGAGTTCCCCCTGCAAGCAGCTCACCTGGAGATTCCTGTGGCCGGAGGTTGGTTGCGACCCACTTCTCTGCTGCCTGCTGTGCCGTCCTGTCTCAGCGGTCCCTCGGCGGGATGTTCTGCAGCCTTATTATGCGGAGAGGAGCTGTCTGGCTTTGTTGATTGGCGGCTGATCCTGGTGCTGTGAGGGCTTTACTCCCTCGTCGTGAAGCTGACTGGTCTGGGTGCACTATTTGTTCTCCTGCAGGCCGCGAATCCCTTTACTGTCCTGGACACTGGCTGATGTCCCACTGTGTCATGCCTCTTTTCTAGTTGATGTCCTCTGGCTATACCTTGTTCACCCTACTTACCATGCCCATGTTTATTCTATGAGAAATGATTCACTCCATGATGACACCCCCCCTCGCCATTTGATGAGACACTTTCTGTCGCCATTGCGGTGTTATGTTTTATTTTTACTCGCCCCTCTCCCTCTGGACTCTCCTTTACTGACTTTATCTTTCATGGCCGGGATGTGGTAATTTGTGGGCATCTGGGTTTTTATATATATTTTTTTTTTTATTTTTTTTTCTCTTTCTTTTCTTTTTGTGTGTGCGGGACGATGGGTGGACCTGGGTGAGCCATTGGAACGGGTACCATGGCTCTGACCGCTTCCTCTGGCCCCAGGTTGCCCGGCCTTGTGGCCTCTTCCATGACCTCCAGTTCCCCGTGGGGTTACTGGAGCGAGTCGGGAATGCCGCTCTATATTAGGTGGTCCCCCACCCACTTTTCTTTTTTGAATTTTCTTTGTCAACCCAGGCACTTCGCCCGCTATTTGACTGCAGGCTCCACCTCCTCCCTGAAAACGCTGACTTATGTCAGAGTGTCCTTCCCCCTTTCCCGTCTCCCCTTACTGTTGATTACTTTGTTGACCCTAGCTGACTATTATTTTTTATTTTATTTGCGTTGATTTTCCTGCTGACTAGCCTGCTGTGGCCCTGCGCGGCCGTTTTCTGTTTGTTGTACTGATGACATTGTTACAAAATAAAAATTTTGAAATACAAAACATGTAACACAGTGACCTATATACAGAATGCACCTGTAAACCTGTAACATAGTGACTATATACAGAATGCACTTGTAAACATGTAACACAGTGAGTATACAGTTGTGTTCAAAATTATTCAACCCCCACTGAAATTGAGTGTTTTGGCCAGTTTGAGATTGATTTTGATCATTCAGTCATCTTGCTTACAATTAAATCAAAGAGGCACGTGTAGGTCAGACAAATATAACATAACATTTATAATGAAATAACCACAAATGTCTTTTCTGTGCTCACATCATTATCAGTTTTATTCAACCCCCAAGTGACATTCAATCTTAGTACTTAGTACAACATCCTTTTACAGTTATAACAGCTTTTAAACGTGAAGCATAGCTTGACACAAGTGTCTTGCAGCGATCTACGGGTATCTTCGCCCATTCGTCATGGGCAAAAGCCTCCAGTTCAGTCACATTCTTAGGCTTCCGCACTGCAACTGCTTTCTTTAAGTCCCACCAGAGGTTCTCAATCGGATTTAAGTCAGGTGACTGCGATGGCCACTCCAAAATGTTCCAGCCTTTAATCTGCAACCATGCTCTAGTGGATTTAGAGGTATGCTTCGGATCATTGTCCTGTTGAAAGGTCCAACGTCTCCCAAGCCTCAGGTTTGTGACGGACTGCATCACATTGTCATCCAATATCTCCTGGTACTGAAGAGAATTCATGGTACCTTGCACACGCTGAAGCTTCCCTGTACCTGCAGAAGCAAAACAGCCCCAAAGCATGATTGACCCCCCGCCATGCTTCACAGTAGGCAAGGTTTTTCTTTTCTTCATAGGCCTTGTTCTTCCTCCTCCAAACATTGCGTTGATCCATGGGCCCAAACAGTTCTAATTTTGTTTCATCAGTCCACAGAACACTATCCCAAAACTTCTGTGGTTTGTCCACATGACTTTTGGCATACTGCAGTCGACTCTTCTTATTCTTTGGAGACAGAAAGGGGGTGCGCCTGGGAGTTCTGGCATGGAGGCCTTCATTACGCAGTGTGCGCCGTATTGTCTGAGCTGAAACTTCAGTACCCACGTCTGACAAATCTTTTCTCGGGGACTTTTCTCCACTCTACGCTACAGGTAGCGCACAGCAGTCGAAGTCAGCATCTTCTTTCTGCCACGACCAGGTAGCGTTTCAACAGTGCTCTTTGCCTTGAATTTGCGAATGATGCTTCCTATGGTCTCTCTTGGTATGTTTAACATCTTTGCAATCTTCTTATAGCCATTGCCCTTCCTGTGAACAGTAATCACCTCTTCTCTTGTCTTCCTGGACCATTCTCTTGACTTCACCATGTTTGTAACCACACCAGTAAATGTCTAGAAGGAGCTGAGTATCATCATTTTAAAGCTGCCTAATTGGTGCTTATTATGCTTTATTGCTGCTCCGTGACATCCACAGGTGTTTTCAATACCTGATTGAAAACACTTGAATGAACCTCTGTTCTTCAGAGTGGTAGTCTTTAAGAGGTTGAATAATTGTGTCAATGAAGAATTCACAAAAGAAACATTTACTACTGTATTACAAAACCAATTGATGTAATTTTAGTTGCATATGGTTCTTTAAAAAGTCCTTGTAGGATTTCATTCTGAATACAATTACAAATGTACACTAAATTCCCTAAAACCCTTTACAGCATTGAGGGCGAATAATTTTGAACACAACTGTATATCCTACATATTTATTTTCTGTTATTCTGTATATTTGTGTTTTGTTTTTAATATCTTGCATTTTATTACTTTGTATTTCTGTAACAACTGTAATAATTCAATGTTCTTGAACCCATGACATACTTGAAAACGAGAGAAATCTCAATGTATCTTTCCTGGTAAAATACTTTATAAAAAAATAAATAAAATAAATAAATAAACACCATCCCACACAAATCCACCAAAACGTGCTATCGTTCCAAACAGACACAATCCAATATACACCCATTCCTGTCTACGAAGACTAAGGCTAGAGTCAGACGAAAGCATTTTTCCCCGCGAACGTGAAAAAGTGCGTCCGAACGCATTGACGTATTTTTTCACGGAATGCGCAAAAACGGTCAGACGACGCGCATTTTCGCGCGTGATTTTGTACGGATCGTCAATAAAACTCTTTTTCCGTCTGGACGTTATGTAGGCTGGACATTAGCAGCGTCTGACGTCTCCTAATCACGCACACACGCTGCTATGCCGCCGCAGCGCACTCTGTACGTCAGTACTAGCGGTTCTGCGTTCTCGAAAAAATGCGTTCAAATTCCACTTGCGTTGCACGGCCGTACATCGTATATTGGCCGTCATTGCCTGTCATCTGCTGCTAGTGCGGCCGTAATTATGTGCGCCAGAACGCACGTTAAAAGTGCGCTGGTCTGACCCCAGCCTAATACCCTGTGAGTACTTCTGTAATGTAAACTTGCTGGGTTAATTTCTGCATTCTTTTTGATCAACAAGAGCAGCTTCGTCTTTGTGCTTTATTAGTGGATTGGAAATGAGTAGATAGAAAAAAAGATGACCCCCTTACATTCATTTATTACAACGCTTATACCAGTAATACATTTTATTTCTTTCGGATAAACGTTAATAGATTTACTGAGAATTAGTTGAGGTCCTTTGTGCCTCCTGTAGAGGGGGCTTGGTCCTGTGGGAAGGAGGAGCCAGGCTGCTCTGTCCTCGGTAAATTAAAGATGGCACCAGCAGACTGTAACACATTCTGTGTCTCCTATATTTTTTTCTTTCTACAGTAATCTCCGTTTTATCTGTCCTCCCTGATCTGAGGTGGATAATGTGCCGGAAGTTTCTTTAAAAAAGAACCCCCCCCCCTCTGCCACCTCCATCATATTTACATGTTCCTAAGCATTAAAATGACCATAAAATCCATAGTACTATATGCATCCGATTTGCATAAAACAATTTGTTTCTAGACAACCAGGTGGAAATGTCTGGACATTTAGAGGACCTATTGTTTTCGATTTTATGTTAGTTCACTAGTTATGAGCGATGGTTTATACCCTCTTCTTACTTCATCGACTTGAGATATTTTGCAGGAGTGGGAGTATTCCTGATCCTATGTCTTGAGTAGGGATGAGCCGAACACCCCCGAGTTCGGTTCGCATTCGAACTCGAACTTTCCAATTGTTCGAATTCGAACTCAATACAAGTTGAAATTCAATTTTTGAGTGCCCTCCAAAAGGGCATATATGCTAGATATTTGCCATAAAAGGTGTATGGGGTCCAGGTAGTGCCCTGGGGGACAGGAAACAAGGACAAAAAGTAAAAAAAAAAAAGTTTTTAAAGGGACAGTGAGTTTTCCATGAAATAAGGGTTAAAAATAAAAACAAAAAATTCCTTCAAATATCGTGCCTAGGAGGTCCCCATAACCTGCCCGTGAAGTGGCGGATTTCTAGGATGTATAGAAATATGTAAAAACCAAAAAATGACATTTCAAATGACAGTAAATGCTTTTCCTTTAATCTATCCATAAACAACTGCTTGGGGCGGCAGTCTGTATGAAAAGAGGAAACATTTTCGGACACGCAGAAAAAGTTTAGTGATTTTTTTGGCTAAATTATTGTGAAACTTGTGCAGGCTTTGGATGAAAGTAACAATAGGTGCTTTAAAATTGGGCCTTTAGTGTCGGCAACAGTGCCATCACACAGTCTCACCCCTCTGAGGATATGAATCTGATACAGGCGTCACTGGCAGTGCAGCCAAATATTGTTCCTTTGGTGCCAGGCCAGCAAGTGCCATCATACAGTAACCCCTCTGCGGTATTGTGGAAGAGTGCAGGGATGGACCATGCGGTCAGGGCCGGTGCTAGACTATTTTGCGCCCTAGGCAACACCAGCTACTTGCACCCCCCCCAAAAAAAAAAAAAACGACACAACATGAAACTGCTAAATTTCTTTTTATTTAAGAATAAAGTTTGAAAAGCACCAATAGTAAAGGTAAAATAAATATAAATAAACTGTATTAAACCATTTTAAATTAACTCTATTAAACAAATTAAAATTAACTGTATTGAACAAATATAAATTAACGAAAAAAAAATAAGAGTTGTCACGTAAGTTTCAATTTCAGACACATCAAAATTTCACTTTGCGTGCCTTATCCTTTGCAAATTTTCATCATGCGTATATATATATATATATATATATATATTGCCCAGGCCAGCTCACATCATGCGTATATATATTGCCCAGGCCAGCTCACATCATGCGTATATATATTGCCCAGGCCAGCTCACATCATGCTTATATATATTGCCCAGGCCAGCTCACATCATGCGTATATATATTGCCCAGGCCAGCTCACATCATGCGTATATATATTGCCCAGGCCAGCTCACATCATGCGTATATATATTGCCCAGGCCAGCTCACATCATGCGTATATATATTGCCCAGGCCAGCTCACATCATGCTCACAGACAGTCACAGATGCGCCATCATCATAGGCGTGCGCAGCCTATTGCATTAGGGTGTGCACCCAAAAGCTCAAACACCTGAATATATATATATATATATACACACATTCAGCCTCAATATATCATTACAATCAGGGTAATTCAAAGAGAACGTGATACCGCTAGTACGGACGCTAGTACTCTGATGAACTTTCACCTGACTGCCGGCGCTCTCTGACATAGTCAGTGTGCGCCGGCGATCAGGTGATAGGTCATCAGAGTATCGCTAGCGCACGGGTCCTGTGTGGGACGTGCTCTGCGTTCTGTGCACGAAGCACAGATCGTATTGCAGAGCCCACAGCCACCGGACCACCAGGGAAGTACAGGCTTGCTGAGGCAAAGGGTCCCGGCGGCTATCTGTGGGATGCGGTCAGCCGGGACCCAGAGTGTGCCGCGGGTGGGATTAGCACCTAAGCACACCCGGCACACCCCGTGCGCACGCCTATGGCCATCATACGTATATATATTGCCCAGGCCAGCTCACATCATGCGTATATATATTGCCCAGGCCAACCCCTGGTGGAGATAGGGGGTTCATTTGAACCCCGATATCTCCAGGCAGCTAGGGGGTCATGGAGGGTGTCAATCGAAAGGCCTGAGCATGGCCTTTCGAATGATACCCAACATGACCAGGTATAAAGTAAAAAAAAAATTAAAAAAACATGTTTTTTTTTTGTGTGTTATTTTTATTAATGCAGCAATATTGTTCAGATTTCAGTTATAATGTGAACGATGATGCACTAATGATTTTTTTCTATGGGGTGCGTTTGCTATAAATCACGTAATTCCCCCCACAAAATGTAACAAGTCCCCATTTCTAATTTTTGTACAAGCGCACCCCATAGAAAACATAACCGCAGACGCTCATGTGCTAAAATGTGAAAAAAAACCACTTTACACACTGCAGATGATTAAAAATTCAATTTTTATTGCATTTTTTTCATAATATACAGCCAGGACAGGACGTATACATATAAAAATGATATATTATGAATCTGTGGAGTCTGCCGGAAAGAACGATATCTAACATGTCGGTCATTTAATAAAATGTGGGTTCAAAATCGCGTTTTAGGCTAGGGTCAGACGAACGCATTTTCGCGTTGTCTGTGAAAAAGTGCGTTCGAACGAATGGACGCATTTTTTCACGGAGTACGCGATAGCGGTCATACGATGCGCATTTGCATCCGTGATTTTGTACGGATCATCAATAAAACACTTTGTGCATCTGGACGTTATGTTGGCCGGTCATTAGCAGTGTCTGACATCTCCAATTCACGCACACACGCCTCTAGCGGACGCAGCGCACTCTGTACAACCGTACTAGAGGTTTTACGTTCTCGACAAAATGCGTTCGTTTTCCACTTGCGTTGCGCAGCCGGACTTTTGTGCGACCGTACTTCGTATATTGGCCGTCATTGCCTGGCACTTGCTGCTACTACGGCCGTGATTAAGTGCGCCTGCACGCGCGTTCGCACTGCGCTCGTCTGACCCTAGCCTAAACATGATGAGCGAAATTAGTAAAAATGAGCTGAGCATGAGCACACAGCGGTGAAATGCAGCATATTAGAAGAAGTTTTAGGAGGGAAATTAACACTTCTCACTCAGAAGCAGACACCACCCCACCCCACCCCCTCAGTATAGTCTACCTACATACAATGTATCAAATTCATTACACCAGACTAAAAACACCTGTTATGCCATTTGAAAAACACAGGTCATTTAGGCTAGGGTCAGACTAACGCATTTTTCGCGTCGTCCGTGAAAAAGTGCGTTTGAACGAATGGACGTATTTTTTCACTGACTACGCGATAGCGGTCATGCGATGCGCATTATCGTCCGTGATTTTGTACGGATCATCAATAAAACACTTTTTGCGTCTGGACGTGATGTTGGCCAGACATTAGCAGCGTCTGACATCTCCTATTCGCGCACACACGCCGATAGCGGACGCAGTGCACTCTGTACGTCAGTACTAGCGGTATCACGTTCTCGAAAAAATGCGTTCGTTTGCCACTTGCGTTGCGCAGTTGCACTTTTGTGCGGCCGTTCTTCGTATGCTGCCCGGCATTGGACGTCATTTGCTGCTAGCGCGGCCTTGATTTAGTGCTGCTAAACGCACGTTGATACTGCGTTAGTCTGACCTTAGCCTTAGAGGTGAGAATCTTTGCACGTACACATTAATTTTTAATTCAATATCTAATAAACCGTTGCTTATAATATTCTGCAGTAAAGAGTCTCTATTTCTAGATTTTTTTTGTATTTTTTTAAGTATTTTTTTATACTTTTTTCAAATTTTTTTTTTTTGCAAACTCGACCCGAACACACCCAAAAGGTTCGAAGTTCACGAACTTTCGAACGACCAAAGTTTGAATCGAACTCCAAACTGATCGAACCGATCAGCTCCTCCCTAGTCTTGAGTACCCGTTGTGCTAATATGCCAAGCAGAGAGAGCTTCGTTTAATATGTCAGTTTTTGGACCATGTCACGGCAAATGGAGGGAGGAGAAACTGGCACACCAGGACCTCTTCAAACTTGTTTATTAGGATAAAACAAGCAATATATTGGCTCAACTGTGCCTATTCTAAGTCTTGACAAAGGTTGAGCCAAAACCTTGCTTCTCTTACCCTAATAAACCTGTTTGATGAGGTCCTGGTGTGTCCGCTCTGAAGTACGTTGAGGACTGGTTCACCCATCATGTTGGCATCTATGGTGATAAGTAACCTCTGTAGCTGATTTTGTGAGTGCGCCATCCCATGTTCCTGAGCAAGGTCGTACGTTTGGTGGCCGGCATCGCGACTACCACGCTCTATATTCAAAGCTTTAATACTGTATATCTCAGTGTTACTTATTATCCTCTATTTATGCTCTTCCAGCTTTATTTCATTTCAGAATCGATTAATGAAAGATTATTACTTACATCTTAACAATCTTTTTCCTCCTTGTTTGGATGCAGGACGTAGGTATAGCTGTACGAAGGATCGCTGCGGGGAAGTCCGAAGTGAAGACAGCGCTTGCCACTGCTCTGACGACTGCCTGGCCAAAGGCGATTGCTGTCCAAACTATCATGTTGTTTGCAATGGTAATGTCTCCGATATAGCAAGTAACCCGTGCTCTGCTTTCTCCGTCCGTTCATCGATTTCAGGGGGTAAAACCTACAAAGGGAAATCCTCTGTACGAGAAGCTGGGTTATTATACATGCGTGTCTCTGGTATGTCTCCATTAAATTACTTCTATCATCAACTTGAAACAACAAATAAACTTTCCCTGTTGTAATATTGAAGATTTCTAGCCACTAAGATCTGACCCTTGCAAAGAAGAGAAAAAAAACCAAAACGCACCTGACGCACATTTAGCCAACTCCTGACATACCTACAGGCACCTGCCTCAAGGGTGCACCTTGCGCTGTAAATTTTTATTCTTTTCTTTACTATCATTTAGACCACTGTATCTCTGGAGCCGTGAGGGCTAGAGGGACATATGAGGTATCATCGGATGCCAAATATAACAAGGTTAGATTTATGTAAAAGCAACAAAACAAAATAATATTTTCCCTTATTTTTGTAACGCAGCACTATTATTCAGTTTAAAATTTTAAAGTGCACAGTGATGCTGCGCTAACTCACCTTCTCATTTCCCACACTGTCAGCGAGTGTTGAGCTGATGGTGCAACGCATTGTTTCATCGACAGCCTAGACCAATGAGGAGAGACAGGGGGACTTTAGAACCTGCATCTCTGAATTGTACAGCACGCAAGGTTAAGTGAGGCGTCATTGGAAAGGTCAGAGTCTGGTATTTACAATGATACCAAACATGACCATGTAATGTGAAAAAATTCAAAAGTCCAAAATGTATTTTTTTTCTCTGTTCTACGGCAGAGGCAATATATGCCTTTACATATAAAGCAAATATTAACTCAACTAAGGCAACAGATTCTGCCCCTTCTTTTGATTTGACACAGACATAAACTGTTCATTTTTTTAAAAATGTTTTTTTCTTAATTTTTTTTAGTTTGCCACAAAACGAAAAATGTAACAAGTCAATTTGGCATGATTCTTTTCTTTTTTTGGGGGGGGGGGGCGCTCCACATTTCTGTGCCTACAGGCTCCTGAGATACAAATACGGCCCTGGCTATAGATTGTGATTTATTCAGGATGGAGATAAAATCAAGGCAACATTTCGGCTCATTGGCCTTAGTCTTGCCAGGCATGATTAATGCCTTATGGCTAAAATGTCCCCTTGATTTTGACTCCATCCTAAATAAGGAACGGTTAATTTATGCAGTGCCGCATGAACCCAGGACATACTTGAAAACGAGAGAAATCTCAATGTATCCTTCCTGGTAAAATCCTTTATAAATAAATAAATAGTTAAAATATACTTTCCAAAGTGAAAGTAATATGGCTTAACATGTCTGAAACTGATAGAGGCTTGTATTTACTTTGCAATATCTGTCAAAAATGGTCCTGTTTTATGCCGTAGATTCATATAGCTAAGGTATTACCTGAAAACATTCCCCTATTGATAGCTGTGGTTCTGCAGGTAATTGGATACAGTTACTTTGTATTAATATTGAACTGGTTATTTTATAGTAACACTTGCCGAAAAACCTGCCATGTGTTATGGACAAAGGCGCGTGTGTGTCAGTGTGGTGGTGTGTCGTGATTCCGCACAAACAATAGACTCTTGTCCTGTGTCTGATTAAACAGTTTGTTGCTCCATTCTAAATCGAATCTGGCAATCGAAAATGCAACCAATAAACATTGGGTATTTCTACCATCCGAGGTCTGTGCTTGCAGAGACAGATGGAATTTACAGTGGATTTTATTGGGGGGATGGTCATAATGTGATTTATGTAGCATATACGATGTTTTGGTAATGTTAAAACAAATCTAAACAGAAGAAAAATGGGGGGGAAAAAAACCCACAAAATCCCCCAACAAGTATATTTTGACACATGGTGACAATTATCCTTGGTGCGGTTTGTATCATTTTAGGGGTTATGCACAAAGCAACGGAATTGCCACCGAATTGTAGAGGTGCGCATTCGTTTCAGAACGAATCTCCATTCATTCGAAAACTCTTTAATTTGTATTCCGGAAGTGCTTCCAAAATAACGAATTGGTTTCATCCGAATTGAAACGGAAACAAAACAAAACGGTATATAATGAAATTGATTCGTATACTGTTTCACAAGAGAACCATTGAATGAATGATTGGGTTTTTTTTGTGATCTGAATCGATTCTGAATCTATTTTGAATTCATACCAAATTACAAATGAAATTATGGATATGAATATGTTTAGTTTTACTGTTTCGCAAAGCACCTCGTCCCTGTCAATTGGCTGTGGTGCTGAATCTGTCGTATTCAGCACCACAGGCCAATAGACAGCTCAATATTTAACCCTAGCTTGCCTTTTAACACTCATGTTTAACCCCAATGTAACCGTAATTGAGCAGGACTCGATTTATTGTTTTTTTTTAGTGATCCGAATCGATTTCGAATTGATAACAAATCACAAACGAAATGAATCAGTTTTCAAACGAATTCTGTTTCAGACGTAAATATTTTCAAATGAATTCTTTCAGCTGTGCACACCTCTACCGAATTGCACCAAATGTGAATTTCGCCGTACGATGCGTTTTCGGGGCAGTTCGTCTATTCATTAAACTGTCAATTTGCCATATACTCCCGAATTGACGATGAAATTGTCCCATAGAAAAGTAATGGTTAATCTATTCAGAGAACGCTGAACTGCACCGAAATGTCAGTGAAATGCCCAGATTTTTGATTATTCAGTTCGACCGGTTTAAACAGGCGAATCCGATAGGGTTCAATGAAAAAAAAAACACTATTGTTTTTAATTTTTTTTTAAAAAACAAACATTATTTTCATTTTTAGCAAAAAACCTTTTTATTTCTTTATTTTGTAGAATGCATTGCTGCAGTGGCGTAGCATGGGGGGGTCCTCGGGGGTGGTCGCCCCAGGCGCAATTTTCTGAGGGGGGGGTGCAAAATTTCAAAAGAAATTTGAACCACTAATATTTTCCAGCAGGGATCAGCAAGGTGTCTGCTCACAGACAATGGTGTCCATGAGAGGCCCTTTCACGGGCAGCCACCAGTTTTAAGGTGCCGGCAGTGACTTAGCACTCAGCGTCCGGAAGGGAGGACCAGGACAGAAACTTCTGGTCCTGACTCCTCCTTAATGCATGAGTCATGTGAAGCAGCACAGCATTATCCGACAGACCACTGACCCTGTACCAAGCTTGTCAGCCCCCCTTGAAGCCCTGTGCCAGGCCACCCCACTGGCAGCCCTGCAGTCGCTGTACAGGAAGGAGGGAGGGAGGCGCCTGCCCTGCAGCACATTTAAAATCCGGTCTCCACTAAGCCCACTGGACAGCTCCCCCCCAGGCCACCAGCAACTCCACGCAGGTAGGCAACACTGTGTGACACCAGAGCAGCGTAACCAACACACAGTGAGGGGGTATGGGGAGAGGGTGACTGGAGGTTCAAGGAGAGAATGACTGGGGATACTGGGGGAGTGTGACTGGGGTACTGGGAGAGAGTGACTGGGGGTACTGGGAGAGAGTGACTGGGGGGTATTGGGAGACTGGGGGGTATTGGGAGGGAGAGAGTGACTGGGGTACTGGGAGAAAGTGTGGGTACTGGAAGAGAGTGACTGAGGTACTGGGAGAGAGTGACTGGGAGGTACTGGGAGAGAGTGACTGGGTATTATGTGAGAGTGGAACTATGCTAGGGTATAATGGGACAGGATGACTGGTAGCAGTGGTGTAGCTTGGGGGGCATGTGTGTTTAATATTTTTTTATATCAGTATTTTGTTAATATACAATCCATGTGCTTGTGGGGTAAAGGGGGTCCATACTCTACTGGTAGAAGGGAATCAGGGTGTGTTACCGTGTCCACAGGTTGGGGGGGCACACAATTCTTGCCTTGCCCCGGGGCGCTGACAACCCACGCTACACCACTGCAATGCTGTACTTCTTGTAATTTTTTAATGAAATTTTTGTATCCCAATTTCTTTTCTTTTATTCTGTTACACAGACCATGTTATTTTTTTTAATGCCTTTTTTTTTATTTTTTATTAATTACACACTTTTTAATGCATTTTATTGGTTTAAACACCTATTAGGAGAATAGGAGAGTTCTGTCTTTTTTTTGGGGGGGGAGGTTTCTTCAGTTAGGCAGTGCTCGGTGGCCAGTTCGGCTGTCTTCTGCAACTCCATCTTTGGTGCACTATGGTGACTCTGCGGTGAATAGTGAATTCACTGAAGGGTTGGCGAAATGGAATTGCCGAAGTGTGAATAACCCCTTTTGTGTCAGTAAACCCGCTACTGCAATTTATGGGGGAATTGTATTAAATGGAAATGTATTCCTTCATAACTCCCCTATTCATGGCGAGCAGGTAATGGCTTTGAACAGGTGTGCTGTGTGACCTCCTCTGATTTAACTGCTCAACCACTCTCAATGGGTGGAAGGTGTGTGTGGGGACAGAGGTTCCCCCCATCTTCATGGGGTTCCAATATTTTGAGCTGCATACCTGCTCTCCTAATTAAGTCCTCATCCTTGTCAGCAGCTGCATTACAGGAGGCAACTCTAAAAATTGGACAAAATAGGTGGCTACCTAAGGCCTCACGCATGGAGACATTTTTGCACGATATCCGGTCAGTACACACACACACACACTTTAGCCTTTTTAATTCCGCTTAATTGATTGTATTTATTTATTTATTAACAAGCTAAGCCTCCTATTTAAGCTTGGCCAACGGGACTAAATATTTTGGAATGTCTATCGGAATAAAAACTGCGTGACACCTTCATGTCTGGCTACATTGCGTTAATCAAATGGAAAATTACCAATGCTATGCCTGATAACTCTACAATACGTAGAAATGCCCGAGATGATGCATGAGCAAAAAAGATATAGATCAGAATGGAATTCAACAGAGAATCTGAGCACCGATTTACCCTGTACCAGAGAAGGACCGGTGTATCATGGGATTCTTCCAATGAACGTCCTTACAGAGTGATGCTTCATCTCTTATCGTTTTTGTAACGTTCAAGCTGTAGCCAGCCTTTACGATGTTGGGATCCATATACAAATATAAGCTTAGGCACCACCCCCTTCGGTGGGTCAACGGAGTAGAGGTCTCTTGCTGTACAGCCCCAATACTCAGAACAATAAAATAAACTCCGGATACCACAACATTACTCCAAGTGGATTTATTCCAAAACCAAGTAACAACGACGTTTCGACCACAACTGGTATTTGTCAAGCCTAATTCAAAAATGTCATGAACAGGAAATAAATAGCATCACAGATTAATTAACAAACAATCAATCAATTATTGCAAACGGTCTGTGCATACTAACCCAGAGATTAAAAACCTATATGTCCATAAGCTGGTTCTTTTATTAACACATTAATTCACATCATCTTTATTGCAAAAAGGATTATTATTCATATATTAACTATAATATATACCAGATAATGGACACAAATACGCCTAATGATGAAAATGATAGAAATATGAATAGCAAGGATTATATGGAGGAAATACAACGCCAGCTTAGTGACAGTGAAACATATAAAAGATTGGAAAGGGATCCCACGCCAGAAATAGTTGTAAGGATATCAACCCTAGCACAGGATGCCTTAGATCAGATCATCGATGTGGGTTTGTCTAAATTTTTGATTAAACAATATCCCTTGATACCTGTAATGTATGTTTTGCCCAAGGTACATAAGTCTCTTACTACACCTCCCAGGAGACCAATTGTGTCCGCTGTAGATTCGGTCTTTAGCCCCCTGTCTATTTTTTTGGACAGGGTGGCTCGGCCCTATCTCCAGCGGATTGCATCATTCATTTTGGACACTAATGAGTTTCTGATTAAATTATGTGACATCACTGTTAGAGATAGCAGTATTTTGGTAAGTCTAGATATTACTAGTTTATATACATCTATTCAGAATACAGAGGGTATAAGCGCTATGAAGAATGCACTCATTGAATTAGGCTTCCGAGACAACCAGCTACAATTTTTACTTGATTTACTTGGCTTGGTATTAGGTAACAGCTTCTTTCTATTTGATGGTGTGTTTTACACACAGATACGGGGGACTTCAATGGGCACTAATGTGGCTCCGACATATGCGAATATCTATATGCCTGAATTTGAGAAAAATGTGGTCTACAAATGTAATCTTTTTCAGCAATATGCCCATCATTGGTATCGGTATATAGACGACATTATTTTTATATGGGAAGGCCCTAAAGAGTCTTTAGATCAATTTCTTACTGTATTGAATACTGGGTCACCATCCATTAAATTTACAATGTCATTTAGCTTTACACAAATTAGCTTTTTAGACACTTTGGTTGTGAAAAAAGATGGCAGACTATTTACAGATCTTTATCGTAAACCAACAGATAGGAATTCCCTATTAAGGTACGATAGTTGCAACATCCCACCACAATTATTAGATTCCCCTCCCCACGTAGTCAATTAATGCGAGTAGAAGGTGGTTTTAATTTGCCTGATGCGAAGGAAAGGAGACTCGAGGAAATGATTGAGAGATTTAGAGCAAGGGGTATCCAAACGATTATTGAGCCAAGAAGTGTCTAGACTTAACCAACAGATAACACCTCAGAGGCGTCAGAATCAGAAACATGGGAGAATTCCATTTGTGTCCAAATATGGGACCCATACACAACAAGTTAAGAATATCTTATGTAAATATTGGTACATTTTGAGGGATGCGTATCCTATGATACCAGAGTTTCAAACTACTCCACTAATGTCTTACAAGAGAGGGAGATCATTTAGAGAGACGTTAGTGAGGGCGGAATTTAAACATGATACAGGTAGAGGTCCATTCTTTGGGAAACCGAAGAATGGGACTTTTCCATGTCTCAATTGTTCATGCTGCAATGCAGTTATACGTGGTGAGTCTTTCTCACACCCCCATTCAGGGAAGAAATTTAAAATCAAGGGGTATTTTACCTGTAATTCCACTTATGTGGTTTACTTATTAACCCCTTCGCTGCAGCGGACGCGCTCAGCGCGTCCAACCGCATGTCACGTTCCATGCGGTGGACGCGCTGAGCGCGTCCTGCCTTTGGGGTCAGCGTTCGGCCGGGTTCCGGCCGATCGCTGGCCCCCCCCGGTGCTGACTGACATCCTCGATGTCAGCCCAGCACCCGGAACCGCCGCCGGAGTAATTAGGTGTCATCGCGGGGGCACGATGACACCTAATTCAGGCGCCCCCCCGCATATGCGGAGGAGGCGCCTGAAAGGGGAGGGAGGTCCTTCGGACCTCTCTCCCTCCCGATCGGCGGCGTTGCGGGGGTTAACCCAGGCCACCCGTTTGGAAGGCACAGCCTGCCCTTCCAAATGGTACCTGGCATTAACCCTGGGAGCCGGATCACGAATCGGCGCTGAAAAGCGCCGGTTCGTGATCCTTTCCGGAGCTGGCCGACATCTTGGATGTCGGCCAAGCCTCGGGAACTCCCCCTGAGGACTGCGTCATCGTGCATAGCACGATGACGCACAGTCCTGGAGTTAACCCCTAGCTGCCACCAATGGTGGAGATAGGGAGTTCCAATGAACCCCCTATCTCCCGATCCATGGCAGCTAGGGTTAAAGTTTGGTATTGTTGGATCGGCCAGAGCATGGCCGTTCCAACGATACCAAACACGAATGTGAAAAAAGTTTTGTTTAAAAAAAAAAATTAAAAATAAAAAAATATTTTAAAAAAAATCAAGTTTTTTTTCTTTTTTTTTGGTTTGTTAATGCAGCAATATTGTTCCCATTTTCAATTATAATGTGAACAACGATGCTGTACTAACGATTTTTGTATGCGGTGCGTTTGTTTAAAAATCGTGTAATTTCCCCCAAAACAAATGTAACGAGACCCCATCTCTAATTTTTTTAACAAGCGCACCCCATACAAAATATAACCGCAATTGCTCGCAATGTAAATTGAAAAAAAACACTTTACACATTGTAAATTATTGAAAAATCATATTTTATTGCATTTCTTGTTATAATATACAGACAGGTCATGACGTATACATATAATAATGACATATTCTGAATCTGCCGAGTCTGACGGAAAGAACGATATATAATATGTCTGTGTCATATACTAAAATAAGCCTTCAAAACATGTTTAAACATGATGAGCAAAACCGGTAAAAATGACCTCAGCACAGGGGCGGGAAATGCCTCAGCAGTGAAAGGGTTAAAGTGCCCATGTGGTTTGATCTATGTGGGTGAGACCACACAAAAAGTTAAGAATCGGTTTATCAAACATAGATCAGACATTAGAACAAGAAAAACTTCCTGAACTTCCAGTTCCAGAACATTTCCTATCTAGTGGACATGACATTTCACAGTTGCGTTATCAAGTTATTGATGAGGTACCTAAATCAACACGAGGTGGAGATAGAGAAAAATTACTTAAGAGAAGAGAATTGTATTGGATTCATCACCTTAATACTCTCTCCCCACATGGCCTCAATAGAGAAGCAGACTTTTCACCGTTTTTGTAATTATATTTTGCTTCCTCTTGGACACATGCGATTGCACATATGTATATATATATTTATATGTATATATATTTTTATATGTTTTCCTTCACAAAATGTACAATTAAAATGTGTTTTATTGTTCCTCTTTTTACAGATATATAAAGGAGAGGGAAAGGAATTATTTTGTTGTAGCTGTAACAGTAGGCTATATTTTTTTCTAAAATTTCTATCATTTTCATCATTAGGCGTATTTATGTCCATTATCTGGTATATATTATAGTTAATATATGAATAATAATCCTTTTTGCAATAAAGATGTGAATTAATGTGTTAATAAAAGAACCAGCTTATGGACATATATGTTTTTAATCTCTGGGTTAGTATGCACAGACCGTTTGCAATAATTGATTGATTGTTAATTGATCTGTGATGCTATTTATTTCCTGTTCTTGACATTTTTGAATTAGGCTTGACAAATACCAGTTGTGGTCGAAACGTTGTTGTTACTTGGTTTTGGAATAAATCCACTTGGAGTAATGTTGTGGTATCCGGAGTTTATTTTATTGTTTTACGATGTTGGGTACTGTCTATGTTCAAGATTGTAGAACTATGGCATTTCAGCAGCTTCTCGCATTCCATCATTTGAGTGAACCTATGGCAACTCAAGACCCACGTCACTTCCGGTGACGTGAAATCAGCTGTTCGGTTCCAAAACCAAACAATTGGCATGCGCGCTACACCATAGCCACGTGATGAGCATGCCCGCTACGTCACACATTCCACAGTGGACACACCAGTGCTGACTTGTCAGTGTGACATTGGCTCCATAGTCACACAATGCACATGTGCAGTCTAACAGCTGGTTTCACGTCACCGGAAGTGACGCGAGAGTACAGGAAGTGACATGGGTCTCAAGTTGTCATAGGTTCGATCAAATGATAGAACACCGGCTTAGTGTCCATTTGTCAGTGTACAATTATTATTAAATATCTGGAGTGACGGTTTGTATAAGACAAAACAGAAAAAAGATCCAAATCGTACTCAAAGATGCATTTTGCGTGTGTCCGGCACGAGTGTCTTTGCATGATTGGACCAAATATTTATTCGTCTTTTGTACTTTTTATTGAATTTACAGGAGGCACGCATTGGGTGGATGATGAATGTGAAGAAATTAAGTATGCAGAATGCCCACTGGGGTAAGGCTAAACTGATATTTATTTATAATTAATGCATTTAAAATGGTTTTCTAAAAAAAAAAAAAAATAAAAACCTTTTCCGAGTGGTTGCATTTAGTAATGAGGTATATCAAGCAAATTTACTATATTTATCCTGATATATAAGCGGTACATGGCATGTTCTAGAGCACTTTTCAATAGCAATAGGAACGTGAAGCCACATAATGATGAATTTGTCAAATCTTTTAATGACGTCCTAGGATCAGAGTGTCTGTGTGGATCGGCAGCATCAAAGTAGAGCTCCGATGATGCCGTTTCACACTGACACCATGATGATGCTGCTGCATCATCTAACCCCTTCATGTCGCACTGACCAGCTCCATTTCTCCCAATTAAAGGGCCATTTGAAACTACTGCTTGCCCCATGTGAGAAGGCGAGTAGAAATTTTGAGCCCTGATTCCACTGGCTTGAAAATATTGAAATATTCTAAATTTGAGATTCACCCCAGGTTTAGAATATGTAAATCACTTGTTTCTCCACTTTGCATCATCTTGGAACTTTAGATTTGTGGTTTTAATAAATGTTTTTAGGAAGCCCCTCCACGATGAGCATATATTGTATTGTACGCCCAGTGGTGGCTCTAGGGTTAGTGAGGTCTTAGGCCAAGCTCAATTATGGGGCCTTTCTTGAGCACAAAATATAGAAATCGAACAAATTTATCTTGGCTCTCTTGATAAAGTGTATAATATTAGTATAAAGGCATTCTACATTATTTCCATTTGAAGCCCCGGTGGGAGTGGGGCCTTGGGCAGCTGTCTTTTTTGCGTAATCCTAGAGCCCTGACCCTTGGATTTTTTTTTAAGGATGGAGTATATGTATTTTTGCTGTCATCACTGACTTCATATAATCTGTCTGGAATGTCTTAGTCAATTAAAAAATTAAATATAAAACTCTAAAATATATATATATATTTTTTTAAAAAAAACTGTCCTTGAAAGTCTTATGTTTCGAATTTATCCTGTGTCTGTTCTCATTTTTAGCTTTGTTCGCCCCCCACTGATTATATTTTCTGTTGATGGGTTTCGTGCTTCGTATATGAAGGAGGGAAGCAAGACATTGCCCAACATTGACAAACTAAGTGAGTCTGAACAGCCTTAAAATAAACTACAATGTTCCTTAAACCAAAGAAACCTCAATCCCGCACCCCTGTCAGATTACACATGTGCTTCCTGACTCCCACACTGACTATTTGACAGGGTAATCTATTTAAATGTAAAAAATGAGAAATGAGGGATTTGTTGGGTCCTGGAAGATCTAATAAAATCCTCCAGTGACTATTTTCTCTGGACACCGTGGTCTCGGGGAGTTGTGCATCGAGCATTGAATTGTCAGTTGAATGGATCCAGATGTGGACATATTATTACCAATTTTATTTGTTATTTTATAGTACTGTTCAAGCCTAGACGCTTTCTAGCTGCAGAGTGTACATTATTTTACTCCCCACTTTCCACGCCAAGCCTCCAAAATTACGATTGCGGTTATTCATGTCTGTAAACTACAACAACGTTCCCCTCAATTTTTGGTCAACCAACTTTAACCTGATCAAGCTCATTTCCTATATTAAAAGTTCATAGTGAACAAAGATTGAGAATACCGAGGACTGACCATGGCATTACATAACTCATAACATTGGGTGTGTCTAATAGAGGTGTGCATTCGTTTCGTAATGAATTGCAATTCGTTTGAAAATTTGTTAATTCGGATTTCGAAATAACTAATTGATTTCATACGAATTGAAACGAAAAGAAAACTAAACAAAACGGTATATAACGAAATTGATTCGTTATACTGTTTCACAAGAGAACCATTGATTAAATGATTCCTGAGCAGGATTTGATTTATTGGGGTTTTATTTAGTGATCCGTAATTCGACTCAATATCAACTATCGAATCGATCCCAACATACATTACATACAAGTCAGTACTAAAGCAAACGACATTATTAAAAAAATCAGATTCGTTTGACTGTTTCACAAAGCACCCCGTCCCTTTAAATTGGCCTGTGGTGCTGAATCTGTTGTCAACACCACAGGACAATGGGCAGCTCAACATTTAACACTAGCTTACCTTTTAACAGCAGGATTTTTGGGGTTTTATTTAGTGATCTGAAATTCGACTCGATTTCAACTATTAATAATTTACAATGGAGTTTTCAGTTATCCGATATACCAAACGAAACAAAACGAAATAGCGAAAACTAAATTATTTTGAAACAAAACAAATTTTTCAGCCATGCACACCTCTTTCCCATAAAAAGGCTGTGCCACCCTACAGACATGAATGAAAGGGGTTCCAAAAGTGGTGGGTGTCACACTACCTCTAAAGGAAGCCGAGACAGATTGCCTCCCCCCCCCGGACAGTCACCCTAATTTGGGCCTGACCAAGAGTCTGTGTGATGGGCATGGTTTTGGGAAACCTTTAGATAAATTGGCATATTTCAAGTGACTTAATAAGGAAAGACATGATTGGAGTCTTTAAAAAATCTCTACACTCAGTGGGCCAAAAGGGATCTCTGTTCCATCTGAGAAAATAGTGAAGGAACTGCGTTCCTGCTCAGCTTGACGCCTGAGACTGACCTGCATAAAGCTGGACAGTTGGGTGGTATGACGTGTGTTCTGTTTCTCCACCAAAGCACTGAGAATGTGATCTCTTAACTTACTGTTGTGATGAGATGGCTATAGCTCCCAGTCTAGATGAATTACAGGCAGTGACTCAATCGAGATGACACCTTGAAGATCTGTTGAAGTTTTATTCCAAAACTGTAGAAAATCCACAACAATATACATCCGATAGGTCAAAAAATCATAATGAATCTGAGTCCATAAGGCTTGCAAAGGATTACTGGGAAGGGAACAAGGGTGGAGCTATCTGAACAGGAAATCCCTACACCATGAGGAAGGGAGGGGAGAAACCCAGGGGGAAGATAAGACCTGTGCATATCACAAGTCATGTGAAACATGACACTCCCCGTCGAAATCTATGATTTCTATAATTAAATAACTTTAACTAAAGTTCAAAACAAATAAGTGAAGATTCTTTTCCAGGAACATCTGAAAAACAAGAGGGAAGGGAAGAACAAGAGAAAAGAATGCAACATTAACAATTCTTGCAGATCTTGATCTTGATGGTCCAGGCTGTGTCAAGAACAGTCAGTGAGCCCATCTTCAGAGGGGAAGGCAGCAACGTGCACCAATCCTTCTTACCTCCCTTTGAGTTAAATTGATGACTTGTGAGGCTCGTCTTCTTCTTTGGGCAGAAGGAGTACTAGTTCCTTTATAGGCCTGAAGTAAAAGTGTGGAGAATCTTCTTTCATGAATAAGTTGTAAAGTTTTCTGGTCCAGTACCAGTCCAGGAATTTTCTTGCGACTCCAATCATGCGTTCCCAAGAGTCTCCCATGTGAAAGGAGTGAGGTGGGTTGAATTCCCATTGACACTTGTCATTCAAGAAGTTCAGTATCTTTTCTGGTCGAGAGGCCTCCTAAATTGAGGGGGGGTCTTTACAGATGTGCCGCTTGTGACATTGTTTGTCCGTGTCAGAGCTGTTTGTAAATTGATGAGCAATGTGAATAAGACGTGCAATGGCTCGTGCAACAGAAGACCACTTGGAAAAGCATTCAAAACGGTGAGGACTCAGCCTTATCCTTTCTTTCACAGAGGTGTTGAGTGTAACCGTAACAGCTCTAATTTCTTTATCAGATTCCGGTTCAAATAGTTCAAAGGTAAAATTTGTAGAATTTGAGATGAGGTCTTCATTCAAGAGTATTGGTGGGGATAGCCATAATGTGTCCAGAAATGCAGTAGCAGGTACTGCGCGAGTGCCTCGATCAGCAGGGTTGAAGTTAGTGGACACATAGTGCCATTGTTCGGGTGTAGAGAACTTTCTTATACATTCCATTCTGTTGCCGACAGACAAGTGGAACTGTCTTGTCTGATTGTGTATGTATTGCTTTGTGAAGGGCTTGTCACAGGCTGATACTTGTAACGTGAACGTGTCTTGCTTAACGTTCCAAAGCAATCCAAGACTGCGCTGTGTAATGGAAAGGTCCGTTCCTAGTTGGAATTTCTTCACACTGACAGCGTAGTCAGAGGGAAAGGCTCTCGTGGCCTTGTCGCTGTTCGAAATGATTTTGTGAAGTCTGAGGTTTGCAGTGGCAAGCATGTTCTGAGTTCTAGTGAGAAGGTCAATAGCTTCTTCTTCTGTAGGCAGAGATTTGAGTCCGTCGTCTACATAGAAGTTCTTTTCGACAAACTGTCGTGCATCAAACCCAAATTCTTTCTCTCCTTCTTGGGCCGTTTTCCTCAGTCCATAAATTGCTACTGCGGGAGACGGACTATTACCGAAAACATGTACCTTCATCCGGTAGTCTATGACTTCATCATTGACATCCTCAGATTCCGATGGTATCGCAATAATGAAGTTTCTGTTGTCTTCATGGACGATGAAACTGTGGAACATCTGCTGAATGTCAGCCATAATAGCAATTGGTTCTTGTCTGAAGCGAAGTAAAACTCCTATGAGGTTGTTGTTCAGATTAGGCCCAGTGAGAAGACTGTCATTGAGGGAGACACCTTCATGTCGAGCACTTGAGTCGAAGACCACCCTAATCTGATCAGGCTTGCGAGGATGATGGACACCAAAGCATGGAAGATACCAGCATTCTTCTCCTTCCTTAAGCGGAGGTGCAGGCTCAGCATGATCTCTCTCAAGCACTTTCTGCATAAAGTCCACAAAGTGTCTTTTCATCTCAGGTTTCCGATTCAAACTGCGTTGTATAGAGGTAAACTGTTCTTCTGCATGTTCTCTGTTGTTTGGTAGTCTCTTTCTTGGAGTACGGAATGGTAGAGGTGCTACCCAGCTGTTGGAATCATCTTGGTGGAACTCTTTACTCATGGTTTTCAGGAATTCCTTGTCTTCCATGGTAGCTGCCAACTCGTTGTCTTTAGATGTTACCTCAAACACTGTGTTGCCGATGTTGTCATCCCAGAAATTAAGAGCTTTCTCTTCGTCCTGTATGATGTGTCGTTGTGCGCTCTTATGAAGCAGTCTTTCCTTCACATGATATTGGTGTGGTCGTCGTGCAGAACAAGAAGTCCGACCATTTGGCAGGACGTGTGTTTTAAAGGAGGACACAGAGTAAGGTTTTCTGCCTTTGTCTCGACAAACATTGCCTATGATGACCCAGCCTAGATCCAGACACTGAGCATATGGAGCATCATGTGGACCGTTGATTTGTTGACGAACTTTGTGCACCCTTAAGATGTCTCGGCCGAGCAACAGTAGGATCTCAGCACTTCCGTCGAGGGCTGGTATTTGGTAGGCTATGTCCTTCAAGTGAGAATGGTGCAAGGCAGCTTCCGGAGTAGGGATCTCCTCTTTGTTGCTTGGAATCTGGTTGCACTCAGTGATAGTGGGCAAAGGTATTTCCACATTGTCGTTCAGAGGAGCAACCACAAGACCGCTGGCTCTCCTACCTAAGACTTCTGTAGTGCCGGTGCAAGTAGTTAGGGTATACGGTAGAGCATTTTCTTTTATGTTCAAAAGTTCAAAAAATTGTGTTGTTGCAAGAGATCTGTTACTCTGATCATCCAGAATGGTATACAGTCTTATGGCCTTTTCAGGTTGACCTCTTGGGTATACACGAACCAAACATATCTTTGCGCAGGATTTGTCACAGAGTCCTTCTCCACAGACTTCCGTACATGAAGAGAACACTGAGGTGGAAGGTACTGCTTGATCTGTGCGCTCCCCGCCTTGCTTTGCCTCAGGAGGATTGTTTGTGGGCTTAGTAAAGTTGTGCGGATATGGATGAAGAGCTTGTACATGGTCATCGCTGTCACACTCTATGCATTTAATGATAGCTTTACAGTCCTTTGCAAAGTGTTCTGTGGAGGCGCAGCATTTGTAGCAGATACCAAATTTCTTTAAAAGTTCTTTACGTTCTTGTAGGGTTTTCTTTCTGAAGCCAATACATTTCTTAAGTGGATGTGGTTTGTTATGTATGGGACATTGGCGATTTGGGTTCTCAATGTTCTTGTTTTGTTCAGTCTTTTCAAGAACTGTAGCAGGTGCAGGTAGAACAGTGGTCCTTTTCACGGACACTGGTCCTCGATGGTCTCTGTGTGTCATACGTGTGTTTGTAGGTCTTGGAGGGGGTGAACTGAGAGGGTTACCTTCACCATAGGAGAAACTTGGGTCATTCTTTGTGTCTGCAATTCGTTTGATGAACTCACAGAAGGAGGAAAGGCAACTTGATGTTTTTCCTTGTATTTTGATCCAAGCGCTGCCCAATTTTCTTGAAGGCCATACGGTAGCTTGAGAACAATAGGGTTGATGCCACGAGGGGTGTCAAGGTAACTGAGACCAGGTAAGCGGATGTCAGCTTTAGCGAGTTGAAGCTCCAATAAAACATCGCTGAGTTCTTGAAACTTTAAATTCTCTCTAGCGGAAATCCTTGGGAAACTGTGCAATCTTTTGAATAAGGCATCTTCAATGGCTTCTGGACTGCCAAAGGTACGTTCAAGTCTGTCCCAAGCAGCATTAAGGCCTGCAGCAGGGTTGTCAATATGAACCGCTTTGAGCCTCTTGATGCGTTCAGTAGACTGGGGACCTAGCCATCTGATGAGCAGATATAATTCTTCTGTAGCAGTGATGTCTAGGTCACTCATTGTGGCTTTAAAGGTGGATTTCCATCCTCTGTAATTTTCAGGCTTGTCCTCAAACTTGGTGAGGCCTGTCTTTGTGAGCTCTCTGCGAAGCATGTATTTAGCAAACTGCGACATGTCCGTGTTTTCAGACTTTGGGTGCATGACTGCAGGTGACTTGGGAACATATGTTGGTGCTGGGGCATTCAACACTGGAACTGGTTTAAAGTTCATTGGCATGTTGGTTTGTAGCTGTGGAGCAGCGTGCTTGCTAGTAGTTACTTGGCTGATGTCAAGGTAAGGTGGATAGTTTATTATGTGCATGCTATTGTCCACTGCTTGCTGAGACGCTGCAGTCGGGTGTACTGGAAGATATGAAGGCAAATTGTCTTGGAGTACAGTAGGTGCGGAGAAGAAACCTTGGTTGAGTGCTTTGGTTGCTGTGATAGGGAGCTGACGTTCTGGAGAGGAATGTGAAGAATCTGAGGCATAAGACACAGCTGAGTGTCTGCTGCTACTGTTGTCTCTTTCACTTTCACTAGCAGCCTGTTCTAAAACTTTTAATCTTGCCATGGCCGTGGCATGTTCACATTGTTTTTCCAAAAGTTCCATTTCCACTTTGTGGCGTGTGGCTTCAGCTTCCTTGCGTGCAGCTTCAGCTTCCATTTCTGCCTTCTGGCGTGCGGCTTCAGCCTCCATGCGTGCGGCTTCAGCTTCCATGCGTGCAGTTTCAGCTCCCATTTCTGCCTTCTGGCGTGCGGCTTCAGCCTCCATGCGTGCGGCTTCAGCTCCCATTTCTGCCTTCTGGCGTGCGGCTTCAGCCTCCATGCGTGAGGCTTCAGCTCCCATTTCTGCTTTCTTTTTGGCGAAGGCTGCCTGAATTTTAGAAGCTTCAGCATCAGCACGGGCCTTTATGAGTTGTTGACTGAGTGTGGAAGACCTTGATTGTAGGGATTTGGAAGACCTTGAGGAGTGTCTGGAGGATGCAGAGCGGTGGGATCTGGATTCATGGAGCTGTGCAATTCTTACTTCTGCCTTTGTCTTTGTTTGCAGCACTAAATTGTCTCTTTCTAGATTGAGCTCATTGAATCTCTTTAGTTCTTCCAGTGACACTTCAGTGTTGTACCGCTTTAAGAGATGAAAATATTTAACACACAGTCTTTGATAATTCTGATAAGCGACATCTAATTGCTTAATAGTGCTCTCTAGTTGTAATGCATCATGACATGGTTGAGAGAGAGCTGACATGCATGTGACATTAGTACACCATAGATCATTCGTTTGAGACACCAACTATTTTGCGTGAGCTTCAAGATTTTCTTGTACTTTCCAGGTTGGTTTTGTTTAGGGATGCACCGATACCACTTTTTTAAGACCGAGTACGAGTACCGATACTTTTGTTCAAGTACTCACCGATACCAATTACCGATACTTTTATTTTATGTCATGTGACGCTTTCCAATAAGAACAGACCTTCTATAAAGCCCCCAGGTCTCATGGATATCCTGCCCCCCGGCTCATAGATATCCTGCCCCCCAGCTCATGGATATGCCCCCCCTGCTCATGGTTATGCCCCCCCTGCTCATGGTTATGCCCCCCTGTTATGGTTATGCCCCCCCTGTTATGGATATGCCCCCCAGCTCATGGATATCCTGCCCCCAGCTCATGGATATTGCCCCCCAGCTCATGGATAATTGCCCCCCAGCTCATGGATATGCCCCCCAGCTCATGGATAATTGCCCCCCAGCTCATGGATATGCCCCCCCTGCTCATGGATATGCCCCCCTGCTCATGGATATGCCCCCCTGCTCATGGATATGCCCCCCTGCTCATGGATATGCCCCCCCTGCTCATGGTTATGCCCCCCCTGCTCATGGTTATGCCCCCCCTGCTCATGGATATGCCCCCCTGCTCATGGATATGCCCCCCTGCTCATGGTTATGCCCCCCCTGCTCATGGATTATGCCCCCCTGCTCATGGTTATGCCCCCCCTGCTCATGGATATGCCCCCCCCTTGCTCATGGTTATGCCCCCCCTGCTCATGGATATGCCCCCCTGCTCATGGATATGCCCCCCCTGCTCATGGATATGCCCCCCTGCTCATGGATATGCCCCCCTGCCTCATGGATATGCCCCCCTGCTCATGGATATGCCCCCCCTGCTCATGGATGTGCCCCCCTGCTCATGGTTATGCCTCCCCCCCGCTCATACTTACCTTCCTTCAGCGCCGCCGGGAAAGTCTTCGCGCGCGCGCGCTCCTTGGAAGGACCCCAGCCGCGACCACGTGGGACCATGTGATCGAGGCTGGGGTCCTTCCAACGAGCGCACGCGGGGAAACTTTCCCGGCGTCGCTGAAGGAAGGTAAGTATGAGCGGAGAGCAGCTGCAGGGCCTGTCCGAATGCTCTATCTGCATTCGGACAGGCCCTGCAGCTGCTCATCGCATTGTTTATACTTACCTTCCTTCAGCGACGCCGGGAAAGTTTCCCCGCGCGCGCTCGTTGGAAGGACCCCAGCCGCGATCACATGGTCCCACGTGGTCGCGGCTGGGGTCCTTCCAAGGAGCGCGCGCGAAGACTTTCCCGGCGTCGCCCAGGAAGGTAAGTATAAACAATGCGATGAGCAGCTGCAGGGCCTGTCCGAATGCCGATAGAGCATTCGGACAGTCGCCGCAGCCCCTCGGATACCGGCAAGCCGGCTCAATGCCGGCTTCCGGTATCGGAATAAAATATCGGGGGTACTGCACGAGTACCAAGTACTCCTGCAGTACCCGGTATCGGCACCGATATCGATACTAGTATCGGTATCGGTGCATCCCTAGTTTTGTTAATCTTTTTTCTCTTTTGTTTGGTTCAGGGTTTAATTCCTGATCTGAAAGGATTTCTGAGTCAGGTAGTGTGTCAGTTTGCATGTTGATTTGCTGACAAGGAGAGGGTTAATGATCTAGTTCTATAGCAGCAGAGAAATGTATCGATTTTGCTCAGCTCAGCTAGGATTTCTAGGCACTGGGTGAAAAAAAGATTTGTTTCTACTTTCTTTTCACAGTCAAATCACATGCAATGCATACAGAGAAATAAACTGGTTGTAGTGTACAGATGCACTGGATAAACTGTTTGTAAGGCACAGATGTATTGAACTTTCACAGCACTAATATCCTTTGTTGAATGCTATACTGGGACTTGCTTGCAGGCACATACAGGCTTGTGGTAATGGCTGCACCGTGTGAAGCTGCTATTTCCACTGTCCCTACAGCGTCTCCCTGTGTATCCAGAGCTAGCAAGGATCCTATGGAGGATGTCTGACTGATCTTTCTTGATCTTTTGGCTGATCTTTCTAAGATCTTCTGACTGATATATATGATTTTTTGACTGTTCTGTTTCTCCACCAAAGCACTGAGAATGTGATCTCTTAACTTACTGTTGTGATGAGATGGATATAGCTCCCAGTCTAGATGAATTACATGCAGTGACTCAATCGAGATGACACCTTGAAGATCTGTTGAAGTTTTATTCCAAAACTGTAGAAAATCCACAACAATATACATCCGATAGGTCAAAAAATCATAATGAATCTGAGTCCATAAGGCTTGCAAAGGATTACTGGGAAGGGAACAAGGGTGGAGCTATCTGAACAGGAAATCCCTACACCATGAGGAAGGGAGGGGAGAAACCCAGGGGGAAGATAAGACATGTGCATATCACAAGTCATGTGAAACATGACAACGTGTGTTGCCTGTCCAATGGTGGGATCATGCTCAGGTTTCTCTGCTGGATAATGCCATTATTAAGAAGACTATGCCACATGCAAATGTCCCTGCTTTCACCCAAAAGGGCAGCCAGAACTGAAATGCCAACGAAGTCCCCTCTGCACCAGAGATAAAGCAACAACCACTTGGACTTTGGTTTATTTTGGGAGGATGTTGGCGATGGCGCTCTAATATTTTACTCCTCCTAAACGATGTTTTAAAAAACAGCCAAACCATCTTTATTTCTTTAATTTGGAGAGTGTACGTCATGTGCATCCATTATATAAAGTGCATATATCAAAGTTTAGGATGTAGATTTCCGATTTAATTCATTTTATATTTCTACTTTAAAACTTGCAGATTTATTTTTTCCAGATAAAGTTGGTTATATTGTTTTCTTTCAGCCCTCCCCGTGTCCTGAACACTTTACTATCATCTGTGACTTTGGAGGATTAAACAGACGATGGAGTGTGACAATACGTACACACATTCATAACAATATATGTTTTAAGAATTAAGTGATAATAATCAGATTTCTCCTTGTTTTCTGCTCTTTTAATCCAAACAGGAACATGTGGAACACACTCTCCTTACATGAGGCCGGTTTATCCTACCAAAACCTTCCCGAATTTGTACACCTTGGCGACGGTAATTTCACTTCTTCTTTTTGTTTCCTCGTAATTATTCCACTACTCGTTAAAATCTATTCCGTCAAATGTTATGACGTCCTGCAGCTGCTTATTTATTTTATTGATGGCTTATGGGGTCTAAATACAATGCAGTATGGCCATATGGAGATACGCTGGCTCAAAGATTCATACCGGCAAAAAATTTAACTGTGGAAGAACATTGAGTTGATGCAGCAGCCTGGGAATTCTCTCCAGTGACGTTTAAGGCGTTTCCACATCTTTATTTAAAAACAGCTGATTTATGGGGCCCAGAATGCACTAATCTTGGCTACACCAGTATACCCAGCTCCGAATGCCAATATTCATGCAATATTGTATTCATAAACCAAGGGTCAACAACCATGGCCCTACATGTCCCATGATACTTAGGCACTCATTATGATGTACTGACCCTGTCATGGACTGTTAACTCTTTTATGATGTTGGCTCTATGCCTTTTCTTTTTCTCACACCCACCCTCTCGCCCCCTCTTCCCCCTCACCCACCCTCTCTTCCCCCTCACCCACCCTCTCTTCCCCCTCACCTACCCTCTCATTCCCCCTCACCCACCCTCTCATTCTCCCTCAACCTCCCTCTCATTCCCCCTCAACCACCCTCTCATCCCCCTCACCCACCCTCTCATCCCCCTCACCCCTCCCTCTCATTCCCCCTCACCCACCCTCTCATCCCCCTCACCCACCCTCTCATCCCCCTCACCCACCCTCTCATCCCCCTCACCCACCCTCTTGTCTCCCCTCCTCGTCCTTTTTATCCCCCTAATCTCCTCTTCTCATCTCCCATTCTTATCTCCCCTCGTCCACCACCTCTCCCCACCCCTCTCCCACCTCATCCCCCCACCCCTCATTCACCTCATCTCCCCTCACCCTCCCCTCTCATCCCCCTCACCCTTCCCTCTCATCCCCCTCTCACCCTCCTCACCCTCCTCTCGTCCCCTCCTCACCCTCCTCTCGTCCCCCCCCTCACCCTCCTCTCTCGTGTCCCCCCTCACCCTCCCCTTTTGCACCCCCTTCTTGCCCCTTGACCCACCCTCTTACCCCGCCTCTAGCTCTAAAACACCTGAAAAAAGCTTCAAGGAGGATATAATATTTTCCTAATTAAACTCCAGCAAGTTATAGGAAACTGTACCATAGACAAAAATTATATATCCGTACTGTATCATTTCTGGTTATTTTGACTTTAAAGTTCCATCTTATCTATTTGTTACTTTAATTATTTTCCTTCTTGAATTTCAGGGTCTTTATCCCGAATCTCACGGTATTGTTGGGAATTCCATGTATGATCCAGTGTTTGATGCCAACTTTAGCCTCCGATCGCGAGAAAAATTTAATCACAGGTGGTGGGGAGGGCAGCCTGTAAGTTTAAACATGTTCTGACACTTAACCAGGTGGTCATCTAGTTTCTTCCAGTCTCCCATACTATTCTTCTTGATTTCCCTCAATTTACATCTTCCCTTCTCCCTCTATTGCGGATAAAATTGCTGTTTATTACACTGAACAGACTTCCTTGGGATCTTCATCTCACATTTTTATTGTGTTCTGTCTATTTATTGTTGGGGAATAAATCTGCCCATCTCGAATACTTTATGATTGAGATGTTTCGATTTCTTAAATACATCATTCCCTCATTCAATTACAACAGAATTAGTTTTTTTGTGTTAAGTGTGTGTTTTTTTGTGTGACTTCTCTTAAAGAAAGCTTTATGCCTGGGCGACTTATTGTTATTAGTACCCCCTGTAACCAGTGAAGTCTAAAGTCTGGGAAAACCTAGATTTACCCGGGTAAACCTGACATTACCCAGGCAGCTTTGGTAAAGTCTGAAATGAAATCAGACATCTGGCTTTACCCGGGTAATCTGCAGACTAACCAGCTCCCGTTGGGTTAAAGCGATTTGTAGGGTATGGGTCAGGTTTTGGTTGGCCATGGATATGGGTGGGTGATCCTAGGTTTTGGGTCACCCATAAACTACTGCAAAGTCTCAGAAGACACATTACCCTGCAGTGTTTGGGTAGATCTGGGTTTACCTGGGTGAAGCCCAGTGGACACCCGGATAAAACTAGAATTACCTGGGCAAAGCCCAAAGTTTGCTTTGTTTCCCAAAACTTCCTGGGAAATGTCAGATGTACCCGGGTAATCCTAGGTTTATCTGGACGTTTGGCTTTCCCTGTAACACCCCCAGTTAATTTACTTCTCTATTTTTAGAAACAAAGGATAATTAATTCCACCATTATTATTGCAACAACGTGACCAAAAAAGCAAAATAAATGAATATCCTGCTAGTTCGTAAATGTTCTTTCTTTTAGGAAATTTTGACATCAGCCCATCATGTTTTCCCCCTATTGTGTCCTCCAAGCCTACAAAGTTCCCTTTTTAGATATTATACTGTGCAAAACATATGGTTTTAAGAGTGGAGACAGCTGTCTCATTTTTTTCTTCTTCTTTTAGAATCATTGAGGTTTGCGACATAATATCACATACAATAAAACAAATAAATAATGTTGTTATAGTTGTGGCTCTGGGGAAGCCTAAACGGGTCAGATTGACTTCTTTGCGATTACAATCTGTTGCTATACATGTGGAGAACAGGCTGCCTGTTTTGGTTGGGTTCCAGATATCGTTCACATCAAGTGAGACTTCCTTTTCAAACACTGTCACTATAGTCTGAGCCAGATATCTCTACTGTATAAAAGTAAAAAAGGGTTTTAGACAGCATTCACTTAGGGACAGATGTGCTCCATAGTGCACTCGATATTTGGATTTTGCTTCACCCATTATGAAGTCCAAGACACCAAAAACTACCAGCACTCGTGGGCTCTGCTGACTTGTCTTTTTATTGGAAGCCTTATATTCTGGAACTCCAGTGTCATATGCAAGAAGTGAATGTCACCTGCAGTATATGATTGAAGTCAGATAGCTTAACTCATCCATTTTTGAAAGCACACAAAGTCCTTTATATTCTCTTCACTTTATTGAGAAAGTAACTGCAACTAAAAGGTGTCTTGTAGGAAGAGAGGGCTTCTCAGGTGAAGTTTGTTATGGAAGGTGGGCAGAGAGTGCTTCTCTGTAGTTTTTATTATGCTTTTTTATGGAAGGAAGGTGGGCTGAGAGAGCTTCTCTGTAGTTTGTATTATGCTTTCTTATGGAAGGAAGGTGGGCTGAGAGAGCTCTGTAGTTTGTATTATGCTTTGTTATGGCAGGAAGGTGGGCTGAGAGCTTCTCCGTAGTCTGTATTATGCTTTGTTATGGCAGGAAGGTGGGCTGAGAGAGCTTCTCTGTAGTCTGTATTATGCTTTGTTATGGCAGGAAGGTGGGCTGAGAGAGCTTCTCTGTAGTTGTATTATGCTTTGTTATGGCAGGAAGGTGGGCTGAGAGAGCTTCTCTGTAGTTTGTATTATGCTTTGTTATGGCAGGAAGGTGGGCAGAGAGCGCTTCTCTGTATTTTGTATTATGCTTTGTTATGGCAGGAAGGTGGGCTGAGAGCACTTCTCTGTAGTCTGTATTATGCTTTGTTATGGCAGGAAGGTGGGCAGAGAGCGCTTCTCTGTATTTTGTATTATGCTTTGTTATGGCAGGAAGGTGGGCTGAGAGCACTTCTCTGTAGTCTGTATTATGCTTTGTTATGGCAGGAAGGTGGGCAGAGAGTGCTTCTCTGTATTTTGTATTATGCTTTGTTATGGCAGGAAGGTGGGCTGAGAGAGCTTCTCTGTAGTTTGTATTATGCTTATGGCAGGAAGGTGGGCAGAGAGCGCTTCTCTGTATTTTGTATTATGCTTTTTTATGCAAGGAAGGTGGGCTGAGAGAGCATCTCTGTAGTCTGTTATTATACTTTGTTATGGAAGGAAGGTGGGCAGAGAGAGCTTCTCTGTAGTGCACCTTCTAGTAAGAGGAAGGTAGAACAGAATGCATCTGCCCAGTATAAACTGGATGCTGCTACTCACAAGCCTCCATGGATAGAATGAAGGAAGTGAAGCTTTGCTGAACAGAAAATGGGTCAAACTAACTATGCGAGTTAGACAGGGAGAGTGAACTAATCCATTCTAAGTAAAAGCATTGGGGGGGACAAATAAGGAATCTGGTTCCATTATACCTTAAACACTAAGGTGCCAACAATGTTTCAGCCTACTGGCTTTTTTTTTCAAGCTTGATAAAAGCCAGTAGCCTGAAATGTTGCTGGGACCTTCGTGTGTAAGTCTTCCAATAAAAAGACACGAGTGCTTGTAGTTTTCGGTCTTAGACCTCTCTATTGTGACTGAATGTCATATCTGCATCTGATGGCAAGTATTTTGGGTATAATGTCAGATACAGGGTTAATGGCAAGTCCCCAATCCTTTTTATTCCCCTTAAATTACACATAAGGAGGGGCGTAGGGGCGGAGGGAGCAGGGAAACCTGCAGCTTACTGTATTCCCTCCAGAGCCAAGGAAAGGGAATCCACACAACCATTCCAGGATCCTGCCTACTGATGTGATGAGCCAATGAGAGCCCTTTAATGTCCTACATGAAAGCAAATTTTAAGAAACTTTAGAAAAATCTTAGAAGGGCAGACAGAGCATGTGTATCCTGCCTTCAGGCGGGGCAGATTTCAAGGACCGTCCCTACATCCGACATGCTCTGTTTGTTTGTGATTATCCTCCGTACTACCATCAAAGGTCCATCTTGTGTCCATCTAGACCAGTAATGGTGAACCTTAACACCATGGATGTTTCAGAACTATATGTCCCATGAGGCTTAGTCACACTATAGGCTGGCTGAGCATCATGGGGCATGTAGTTCAGAAACATCTGGGGTGCCAAGGTTCGCCATTAGTAATCTAGAAGGTTTCAGGCAAATGGAAAGATTACCCATATTACTGTATCGTGGGTTTATTTCTGAACTCCTACATTAATATTGTTATGTTTTTCTTGTAGATTTGGATCACAGCTGCGAAACAAGGCGTGAAGGCAGCTACGTTCTTCTGGCCAATGTAAGTGAAAAGAAAAAGTGAAGATTGTTTACCTCCCCTACCACCACCATTTTTGCCCAATATGTTTTTTTATCTGTTCTAAAAAAAAATCATTATACACTGCCTGGCTCCCCAAAAAATGTCACACTATGGATTTAATGGTCTCAAGCCTTCCATTGGATAATTACTGCAGTGATTACTATGTTTCAGCATAAAACGGGGTTATGTGACTTCCTGAATGTACTGAATGAGCAGGTTTTTCCATCAATGGGTTTTTCTCTCCTGATGACACAGCGGTCATATTCCAAGATGGCAATGCCAGGATTCAACGGGCTCAAATTGTGCAAGAGTGGTTCAGGGAGCATGAGACCTCATTTTCACACATGGATTGGCCACCGCACAGTCCAGACCTTAACCCCATTGAGAATCTTTGGGATAATGCGCTGGAGAAGACTTTACGCAGCGCCGCGACTCTCCCATCATCAACACAAGATCTTGGCCACAAATTAATGCCACTCTGGACGCGAATAAATGCTGTGACATTGCATGAGTTTATCCAAATGATGCCACGGAGAATGCGTGCCGCAATCACAGCAAAAGGCGACACAACCAAATATTAGAGTTTGTGTGACTTGTTTTTGGCCAGGCAGTGAATGTTGATTTGTGTTAGCAGTAAGCAACAATACGGAGGTTTTGATTGTGTCATAAATGATCGCTTTGGAAACAATATTTCCTGTTCTGCAGTAAAGTATTCTGTAGGATAAATTATGACATTGTTCCTGTTTCTGTTAAATCAAGAACAATTTATTAGGTCTTGTGAGCTTTCAAACCAAAAATGACAGCATCACAGAGCTTTGTTTTATCACTATATTAAAGCACAGTCAGCAAACCGCAACCTCAAAACCTCAAAGAACCAAACAACCTGGAACAAAAGGCAATACTGTTCTATAACTTTTTTCTCATTTTTTGTTTAATTTCATTTTTATTTGCCAAGCGTTCCAGCAAGCTTGAGAAACCACGTCCGCTTTAAGATATCATGACTTCATATGAGTCATTCCGATACAATTCCGAGTTTAGCATTATAAGTCAAATATATTGGGCAAAGGTAGCGCATGGCACTATATAGGTCTGACTGCTGTAATGTATTGTGTATTGCCTATGTTTCTTTTTGTGTCATCCTGACCACTGTAGCTAGCCGGTTTTTAGAATTTATCCATTTTGGCCTCCCTCTCTCCCACCTCTCCCCCCCTACAATCCATCCTGAACGCCTCTGCCAGCCTCAGACATCCACCTCACCCGCCGCTCTGTCTCTGCCGCTCCCCTCTGCGAGTCCCTTCACTGGCTCCCCATCCACAGCAGAATTAAATTCAAAATCCTTATCCTTACCTACAAAGCTCTCACTAACTCAGCTCCCCACTACCTGTCCTCACTAATCACCAAATACACCCCAGCCCGCTCCCTAAGGTCAAACAGTGACCTGCGCCTACTGTCTCCCCGCATCACCTCTTACCCATGATAGACTGCAGGATTTCTCACGCGCAGCCCCCATCCTCTAGGACGCTCACCCTCGTACTGTCAGACTTTCCCCTAGTTTCTCTTCCTTCAAATGCTCCCTTAACCTCCCTGGCGGTCTGTTTTTTTGACATTTTCATGTCAAAAAGCTCTCTATTTATTTTTATTCCCCCCCCCTCCCCGCGGCATCCCGAGTGTGGCTCGAGGTTAAATTCCTATGTTGAAAGCGGTAATCCTGAGCAACACTCGGGATGCCGCTGGATGCATCACCTGTCCCTGTGCTCCCTCGATGTCCCTACAGCCTTCTCCGACGATCGCGACCCTCTTACTTCCTGGTTCCATCCTCTCGAGAAGGAATCCAGGGAGTATGAGGTCGCGATCACTGGAGGAGACTGCGAGAATCAGCAAGGGAGCGTCGGGAGAGTTGATGTATACAGCCCGAGTGTGTCTCGGGGTTACCGCTCTCAGCAGTGAAATTCAACCTCGGGACACACTCGGGAACACCGCCAGGCAGGTTAAGACATTCCTATTTAGAGAAGCCTACCACCCGACTCATTGATACACCCCACTGCCCCAACCAGTGCATCACTCTCACCATGCAGTCCATCACCCTCACCTTGCAGTCCATCACTCTCACCCTGCAGTCCTTCTATTTCACCCTGCAGTCCATCACTCTCACTCTGCAGTCCATCACTTTCACCCTGCAGTCCATCACTTTCACCCTGCAGTCCATCGCTCTCACCCTGCAGTCCATCGCTCTCACCTTGCAGCCCATCACTCTCACCTTGCAGTCCTCTCCTCCTGTTTCCACCCCAACCCTTCTAGATTGTAAATTCCCACAGGAATAGGGCCTTCGTTTCCTCTTGTACTGGTTTGTCAAAATGTTGTTCAATGTATTGTAACCCTGTCTATATTGTGCCCATTGTACAGCGCTGTGGAATATGCTGGCGCTATATTAATAAAGAATAATAATAATTAGATTTTAAAACGAACGGTTCAATGATGTTATAATTTCTTAGAAAGGTTTCTGAGTTTTTCTGTCGACTTTTAAATTTAATATCTACGGTCCAGTGGCGAGAGGAAAAAATGCAAAGCTTCTCATTGATTCTTTTAGTATTCCTTGGTATAAATCCAACCTTGGTTATAACCCTATTGCACCTACTATAGACTGCTTCACTACCAAGACTATACCATGACTATACTTGATCTTCCAAAGCACCTGCAGGTGCCCCGATATCAAGTAAACTCAATCTGGTCTTATTCTGGAGTAATGCGAAGGAATTTCATTCATACAAACTATTTTTTTTCTAATGGCCTTCAGAACATGTCCCTAAAATCTCAAAGATGTTGGACATGACAGATGAGTCGAAATTGTTTGAAAAGCTTTGAGATCCATTTTTCCTTCACAGAAAACACGGAACCTGAGCTGTAATGTAGATGTAGTAGCACTTTCTGGCCAGTAGAGGGAGCCCACTGCCTGTCATATAGGGCTTACCTGCAGTGAACATACATTGGGGCGCCTCTGTATATATTTAATGTGTGGGAGATGGAAAGTGATTTGTTTTTTCCATAAAACCACCGGGTCCTGCCAGTGGTTTTATGGCAAGTGAAAAAGATAATGCTTACAGGCAGGTGATTTTTTTTATTATACTTAATGATGTATATTTGTGTTCTAGAGCAATTACTCAAAAAAGAAGAGCTTTAACTGTGTTACAGTGGCTGCATTTGCCTGAACCGGAAAGGTAATAATTTGTGTGGCTGTGATTATATATGTTGTGTGTTTTTAAGGTACAATATAATACTACTAAACAGGAATATTGAATACCCCAATGGGCAGACACTGTATATGTATGTGTTGGTATTTACTGGTTGCAATAGTGATATTACAGATTTTAAATAATTTCGGTAATACCTAGGGGTAAACTCACCTTGATCGTACAAAGCAAAGATAACGTACCAAGATGGTACTGTCACCGACAGAGGGCGTAGTGGTACCCAAAGTGTGATTAAGGCCCGGGGTCAGACGAGTTCACTAGGTGCGCCCATACTGACGTGCCTACCAGCGTCCGTCGCAGCGTTGTGATGCTGCAACGGGGCTGGTCACACGCTGTAGCGGGCGCACGAAATTCGCACACTGCAAGCGTCCGTGCACATAGCCTCTCCATCAAAATGCTAGACGCACGTTGACAGGACTGAAAAGCGCGATCCTCCATAGGCATAGCATTAACTGCGCTCAGCGAGGTGGCCAGACGGGTGTCGAGTGGAAGGAACGTCAAGTCTCACGGGAGTTCCTTCCACTCTGAAGTGCGCTCGTCTGACCCTGGCCTAAACCCTCATCGAAAATAACTCCAAAAAAACCCACAAAAAGGGGAGTGCCAGGGGGAGAAGAGGCTAGATATGAAGCCTCCACGCTCGTCCCCCTACTGGCGGGTACACACATGAATTACAAATGAGGTATATACATATATAATCACAATTGTTTTAGAAAAATGGACAGACGGTGATAAAATCTCACATATATAGAAAAGATCTTTTCTATGTAGACTATCAGGGTTATTCAAAGAGATCCGAATTGTGTCTGAAAGGTAACCGAACAGTGAAAATCAGCGTTCGGTTACCTTTCCTGGCCATTCGGCTATCCAGAAAGCAGGCAGTTCGCCAAATGTTGGCGAATTGCCTGCACATACGGTGCCTGTTCGAGGGCAGTGAAATCCACATAGAGAAGCAATGCTTCGTCTATTCAGAGAACACAAACCAGCAGTGAAAAGCTGCCGAATTGCCCTGCTGTTCTGTGGTTTCTTTTGACCGGTTTATTCAGGCGATTCCCATAGGCTTCAATGTTAAAAATATTCCCGTTTTAATTCAATATCTAATAAACCTTTCATTATAAAATTCTGCAGCAAAAAGTCTCTTTTATTTATAGATTTTTTATGATCTTTTAGTTATTTATTTATTTTTTTGCGAAATTTTCTTTTCGGTTTTGTTTTTTTTTAAATATTTTTTTCTTTTTTCTGTAACAGCCCTTTTTATTATCATTCCCTGGACCTCATATGTAAATTTCAGACATTTTCGCTCAGTAAATTCTTTGCAAACAGCGTTTCACTTTTCTAACATTCAAGCGTACTGTTTTTTTTTCCGTCTGCGGTGTCGACTTTTTCCAGCGACTGCTTTGCGCTGTGATCGGCTCCTGCTCGGGTTTCTCTGGCGTGTTCGGCGGGGTTAATCCAGATGTTTTTGCGGGTTTCGGTGTGCGTTCGCCGGGTTTTGCGGTGAGTGTTCGGCTTTTCCCTGCATTACGACGGCCCTGTGGTGCTTGCTGAATACACCGCAGGGTCGCCGAAATGGGATCGCCAAATTGCATTGAATTGAAGAGAACGAAAAGAGAACGTGCGGTGGCTTTTCGATTCTCTTTGAATAACCCTGTATATGTAGAACTCTTTTCTTTTGTTACCGTGGCAATATGAGATATCTAGCTACAATAATTGCTTCGTAATTTAATTCTTTAATATAGTACCAAAGTTATATTTGCTGTTAAAATGGTTTATTGTGTGTTGATCTCACTTTATTTCAGGCCGTATGTTTATGCGTTATACTCGGAGGAGCCAGACCAGGCCGGCCATAAATATGGACCTACAAGCCCTGAGGTTTGTATTGGTGGAAGCATGAAGACTTAGCTGTCAACACTTGGCAAATAAAATCGAATGTTGAAAGAAATTTAAAAGAGAGGATATTCTTATTTTTCTCCTTTTAACTTTTTCATTGCCTCACCTGTGGTGCCAACGTTAACCTCACAAATTATAGGTGTGTAAAAAGTATATTATTTGTATAATCCATGAGCTGCAGAGGAAAGGGAATAATATATATATACACACAGGGTGTCCATAAAGTCTCTTTACAATTTCAAAAATTTAAGGCAAATGAAAAGACAGGTAAGTGAAAGTTATTACAAAATGAGACGTATATATTTAAGGTTTTTTTGCCTCATTTAATACACCTCTATATGGGCCCTATTACAATCTTCACGCAAACGTTTGCCCGCGCGCAAAAACGCATTAACGCGAGGGGCAAAACCCTTTGCGCTGAACGTCGTATTACAATTTCAGCGCAACAAACGCACGTAATCGTCTACCGCAGGTGACCCTGCGTGAGCTTACTGTACTTTGCGCGTCCTATACTTAACATTGTGAGCGCAAATGCGTTCGTGCGCTGGTACGCGGACGGCATTACAATCGATGCACAGTTTTTAACGCACAGCGTTTGCGCGCATAATTTTAACGTCTTTGAAAAGCTGGCGGTAACTGCAAATCTGAACGTTCTGGCCGAAACCAAATCCACCAGCCGGAAAAAAAAAATACAGCAAAGTATAGTTACACATTCTACACATACCCAAACAATAAAATGGAGAGGTTGTGCGTGTTTTTATTATTGCTACAGCATATATACTCAGATTGACGTTGACAGGTGCAAAAACATAACGTGAGACAATTGTGGTTCTTAATTCTGATTGGCTGAATCGCGTGAAAAAAACAGTCCGCACACTGATTTCTGCGCGCAACTTTAATCCGCGAGTGTTTTTGCACGTCTGTTTTACGAGCGCAATTTTTCAACAGATTAAAAAATGCACGCGGATTGTAATACCAGCGGTGATTTACACGCGTTAACGTTTAACGCTTCGCGCACAAATTTGCGCAAAAATGCTCATGCATTGCGTTAAGATTGTAATAGGGCCCCATATCGTTTTTCTTCGGCGAGACATCAATTACTGCAAATGTTTACCTTGACCTTTTGACTGAATACGCGGCACCACAACTACATGACCTTCAACCAACCATCATTTTCCAGCAAGATGCTGCACCACCACATTGGGGACCGCATGTTCGTGGGTTCCTAAATTAAACCTATCCAGAGCGGTGGATTGGAAGGGGTGACCCAATTCCCTGGTCACCTCGTTCACCAGATATCACCCCCCTCCCCTTCTTTCTGTAGCACTTCCCCCAGCATCCGTGAGCTTAGCGATTGCTAAGGGTCAGGCTGCCGGACTCAGCGCCTGCCCCATAATCTGCTGGTGAAACAAGGACGCAAAGGGGAAATTAGCGATCGCTAATGTTTCCCCTTTGCGTCCCGGTTTTAGCGAGCGACATGCAATAGCGCTTTTTGTGTTTATAGTCTGTCTTTACCTCTTGAAAGAAAGAAAAAATATGTGGCAGCACAGAAAAGGGGCAGATTGACTCCATGGTGCAACAGTACCTGGAAACTGCCAAATCCAAAATTGAAGACAAGGTAAACAAAACGGTACCAACACACATGGGCTCCTTTCAATGCGTCTTTATAGGAGCTCCTGCTTCAGAATGCTAGCGACGTTTCAGCCTCATGGCTTTCTTATAGCTTGAAACGTTCTGAAGTGCGAGCCCCAATGAAAGGCCCTTTAAATGGATCCCATGTGTGCTGGTACGGTTTTGTTTGTCCTCGAGTTGTACTCCTTGTGAATTCCCATTATCTGTCTGTTACGAGGTTTGGGTGGGGAATTTGCTAAATGAAATAATGTCGTTTATTTCCTATTGAAATTGCTTCGGTTTTTCCTTCTCCTGTCACAGCTGGCAAATTACCTAAAGGACATTGACCAAATCGTGGGCATGTTAATGGACGGCTTGAAACAGATGAAATTACATCGATGCGTCAACGTCATCTTTGTCGGAGATCACGGTAATGTTTTTGATGGTGTTTTTCAACATTTTGATAATTAATGTTACTTAATTTCAAGGAATAAATCAATATATGATTATTTAATTGAAGTGGATTTACATTTTACTGACGGTTTCAATTCGTTATATTTTGTTCTGCTTTTATTATATATATATATATTCATATTCTCATTGACAATACACCAAGCTTCGTTAACAGGACCCCATTAATTAAATTCTAGAAATATCTCTATCCCGAGAAACAGTCTGTGTCTGTGTATTGAATTTATAGACAGTGTAGAGCAGGGCTGGTCAAATTCCGGGCCCCCAGATGTTTCTGAACTACAACTCCCATGATCCCCTGGTCATCTATTGCTTTGATTGAATACTAGGAATTGTATGCGTCAATATCCGGGGAGGCATGAGTTTGAAAGCCCTGATCTAGAGCATGTTTGTCAAATTCCACCCCCCCCCCCTTAGATTTTGATGGACTACAATTCCCAGAAATCTTTGAATGCAAGATATGTCCAGGGTAGGGTTGCCACCTTTTCATCAAGCCAAACCCGAACACTCTAGTGTTGAGTTTGGGTGGCCATTTTGTTTGTAGAGTATACATTATAGCACACTGGTATGCATGGCATGTCAGGCTGGTATTATGGCACACTGGTATTATGACTGGCACACTGGTATTATAGTTCGGCACACTGGTATTATTGCTGGTATTATGGCTGGCACGCTGGGATTATGGCTGGCAAACTGGTATTATGGCTGGGATCATGGCCGGCACATTGGTATTATGGCTGGCACACTGGTATTATGGCTGTTGTTATGGCTGGTATTATGGCTGGCACACTGGTATTATGGCTGGCACACTGGTATTATAGTTTGGCACACTGGTATTATTGCTGGTATTATGGCTGGCATACTGGTATTATGGCTGGCACGCTGGTATTATGGCTGGCAAACTGGTATTATGGCTGGGATCATGGCCGGCACATTGGTATTATGGCTGGCACACTGGTATTATGGCTGTTGTTATGGCTGGCACACATAATATGGAGCTAACTGGGACACTAAGGAGAAACGTTCAGGCTCAGGTTTTCCTCCTTTAGCGTCCCCGTTTTAGCGGGCACAATGTAATACTGCTCACTGTCTTTTAGAAAAAGTATTTGAAATATTGTAGATAAGGAACTGCATCCTGTGTTTAAAGCGTTTCTTCCCAACATTTCTGTAAGGTATGAATCGTGTTGCTCCCAAGCCAATCCTGTGGCTCTCCATGCAGGAAGGCTGTGATACCATTGGATAAGGCTGGTTCCCAAAGGTATCCAGCCCTGAAACCTGAGCTGATGAGGAATCCCTGTGCTGACTGTGTGGGCAGGACTAAGCCCATGCATTTGGATGGCTGAATCAGCCCTCTGAGTGGGGAGAGGGAGCGCACAGAAGTGTGACCACTCTGATAAGACTGAGCACTCACACTGTGTAGAGCGTCCCGTTAACTACCTATCCCATGTTTTGAAACGGTGTAATACTTAATATATTGTATATGTTTTTGGTATTTTGGCAATAAGATATATATTTCATATTACAAGTGTGAACTCTTCGAATAAATATTGTGCAGGTAGTTCCTTTTTCTTTTATACTTTGGCCTATTCTGTTTATAAAGCGGATTCTGTTTCCCCAGGGCTTGAAATACTAAAAAAAACAACAACACAGAAAGCTAAGCCGCGCTCTCCAGTCTTTAATTCTCTTTAAGTTGTCCCAATGGCAATCTTAAGCACATATTGGCTCACTAATTAATTTTCTGAGGTTAATATTCTTAGACTTAATAAAACGTCTCAAGATATCCAGCTGTGGCAACAAAAGCCTCCGGAATACCACTTACGTCAATGACTTGTTTTGACTTTTTCACTTTTTTCTCTCGCTCTCAATTAAGTTGGACTCGGCTAAACGGCATTAATCTGTCATATTTACGCCATCACGGAATGCCATTATTTTACTCATTAGAGCGATTATTATTTTTCTCGTTTCAAGTTTTTCTCTCTATAAACTGATTTTAACCAGGAATGATCTGTTAGAGCAGTGGTTCCCAACCGCGGTCCTCAAGTACCCCTAACAGGCCAGATTTTAAGGATCCCCTTGGGGAAATGCAGACTGAATCCTGCAATCACTGAGCAGCAAATCATATCACCTGTGCTGTGCTTCACATATCCTGCAAACCTGGCCTGTTGGGGGGACTTGAGGACCGCGTTTGGGAACCACTGTGTTAGTGGATGGATTTAATCACACTCCCAGATGTAATGGTTTTCAAGAGACTATCATTTCCAGTATATTTATAAAATGGTCACAAATTATTTGCAACTTTGTTATATATTTATGCCTGTTCGTCTATATATGTTATTGCGCTTCCACATTTTCCACAATTATTACAAATCTTCTAGCTGGCTTCCCTCTCCCCCCTACAATCCATTCTAAATGCCTCTGCCAGGCTCACCCGCCGCTCTGTCTCTACCGCTCCCCTCTGCGAGTCCCTTCACTGGCTCCCCATCCACTGCAGAATTAAATTCAAAATCCTTACCCTGACCTACAAAGCTCTCACTAACTCAGCTCCCCACTACCTGTCCTCACTAATCACCAAATACACCCCAGCCCGCTCCCTAAGGTCAAACAGTGACCTGCGCCTAGCTCCTCCCCGCATCACCTCTTCCCATGATAGACTGCAGGATTTCTCATGATAGACTGCAGTCCATCACTTTCACCTTGCAGCCCATCACTCTCACCTTGCAGCCCATCACTCTCACCTTGCAGTCCATCACTCTCACCTTGCAGTCCATCACTCTCACCTTGCAGCTCATCACTCTCACCTTGCAGCCCATCACTCTCACCTAGCAGTCCATCACTCTCACCTTGCAGCCCATCACTCTCGCCTTGCAGCCCATCACTCTCGCCTTGCAGTCCTTTCCTCCGGTTTCCACCCCAACCCTTCTAGATTATAAATTCCCATGGGAATAGGGCCTTAGTTTCCTCCTGTACTGGTTTGTCAAAATGTTGTTCAATGTATTGTAACCCTGTCTATACTGTGCCCATTGCGCTGCAGAATACGCTGGCGCTTTATAAATAAAGAATAATAATACCGTTCTGTCCTTTCAATCCATCCACCATTCTGATGCTTTGTCTGATTACACTTTTGTTGTTCATGTTGTGCCACATCTGTTTTTTTTTTTTTTAATACATTATCTTTACTTACAAACCTATTCCGGTGACCCTGACCAGTACACGATATGGTCTTTGTTATCTTGCTGTGGGTTAGGTTTGCTGATAGTCCCTGTTTGTGAGAGGTTTTTCAGTTTGTGCTTTTTTTTTTTTTTTTTTTAGTAGTTTATCGTTACATATTTACATATTATAGTGTTTACGAGCCACGCTAAGACTTGCTGCTTAAAAATCAATCAAAATGAATGGTGTGCGTACCAGAAAAAGTCTGCTTTAAACCAGTATTTTAGTTTTTTCAAAATATTGACTGATTCAATTGAAAAAATTCGCCAGAGACGAAATTTGAAAAAAAAAATTATGTTGGTCCACAAAAAAAGAAGTGGGCCGGTAAAACGCTCAAAAAACTTATTTTTTCCCAGCATCAAACTGATTTTTACTTTTAAACATGTTGGTTCGAAAATTCTGATGTATAATAAAAAGTTTTCAGGCTTATTCTCTTTTTCTTACCTGAAAATCCATTGATCGACACCTTTCAGCATCTGTCATTATTTTTTTCTTATAGAAAATCTTGGCATACTGATAAACTTGAATTAAATCGTTAAAGCCGATATTTCCGTATAAAAAATATAGCCGCGAGTGAGGATTTTCAATCGGAATTTTTATTGGGAATCGAAATGCCGATAAGCCAGAATTTGAATCTCTGGACACAAAAAATGGCTGAAAAAGGTGCCGATTTAGGCTATCGGGGCGAATTGAATCGAGCCCTTAATTAGCTTATCACAGCATTGTTTTGGCTCGTAGACCAGCCTTTCTCAAGCCAAAATGTTGCGGTGATACTGCAAATAAATTGGTGTTTTCCAACCCTCGTTCCCCTAAGAGGTCAGGTTTGCAGGATATGTGAAGCACAGGGGATATGATTTGCTGCTCAGTGATTGCAGAATTCAGCCTGCATTTCCCTGAGCTACTCCTTAAAACCTGACCTGACAGGGGGGACCTGAGGACCAGGGATGGGAAGTATTGCTCTAAATAAATACCGTAACTGGAATTGGAGCGCCTGGACCCCTCGCCTCCTTCTTTCTCTTCATTTGCTGATCGGAGTTTGGCCTCTTGTGGTTCCAGCTGTAATCCTATCAAAGGTTTTCCTTGAACGTATATACCTGTTCATGGTGATTTGTAGGGCAGAGTCTTGTGTTCTTATTGTCCCTAATTCTGGCCTTTCCATTTTGAATGATTTATTACATTTTTTATTATATGTAAATGCTCCAGACTGTGAACTTCGTGCATAAAACATTCAATGGTTTCGTTTCCTGATGAGTCGTTTTCTTCCCGTTTGCAGGTATGGAAGAAGTTAACTGTGACCGCACAGAGTTACTGAATTCATACATAAACATGGATGATTTTTTTTTACTTCCTGGGTCTTTAGGACGAATGAGAACAAAAAATAGCGCAGCTAAACGTAAGTCATCGCCTGAGAATTTACTAAATCAGATTACATACGTGTATATATTTATATATATATTAATAATTTCAAGGTTGTACCACACAGAGTATCACCCAGCCACATGTACATTATTTTTCCATTATGGAGACTATACTAGACTGTTAAACATTGCTTGTTTCTATGGTTTCTTTGACATGCTATGTGAAAACACTGGACTGCATCTGCCATCATCCCCTGCATAGAGATGACATTGATATTAGACATGTGCATTCCTTTTAGTACTAAAACGATTTAGTCAGAATTTTGGGATAATTTAGTTTTCGTATGACTCAAGAGAAACGAAACTGCTGAGTACAAAAAACGAAAGAAACTAAAATAAAATGCACTGCATTTTAGTTTCAGTCCTTTTTGTGATATTACATTGATGAGTGAAGGAGACCAGCAATGAAGAGCGCAACATCGGAAGATCTGCACCCTCCACATGCCAATGCAGTAGGATGTTCTATACAGAGAGGGGCATTAATTAATTCAGGAGGATGTTCTATAAATTATACAGAGAGGGGTATTAATTAATGCAGGTGGATGTTGTATACATTATACAGAGAGGGGTATTAATTAATGCAGGAGGATGTTCTAAACATTATACAGAGAGGATCCTTTTTTTTCAGCCCTTTAAATCCAGTGGCTGTGAGCGCTGAGATCGGCTGCTTGTTACATTATCTCTCAGTACAATGTATCAGGCTCAGCTGTTACAGTAACTGAGTAACAGCGCTCAGAGATTCAGTAAAACAAGGAAATAATATTGTTCTAACCTCTTATATATAAAAATATTATTTACTAGTTTTACTGAAACTCTGAGCACTGTGATGAGCAGCAGTCAGTTACTGTAACAGCTTTGCCTGACACGGGGCAGTATTACAATGTTGGTGCTAACTTAACCAGAGCTGTTGTAAACTGAAAACCTCCATAGGCTATAATGGCTCTGGGAAGTTTACAACAGCTCTGGTTATGTTAGCACCAACTATGTAATATGGCCCACATTGTGCTGAGAGTGAGAGATACTGTAACAAGCAGCGATCTCAGCCCTCTGAGGAGCCACTACAATAGTAATTGTATCCATTGGTTTTCGGATGAATGAAATTAGTTTTCATACTAAAGAACTGAAAACGAATTTCTTTAGTAACTAAATAAATCGCATTTTAGGACTAATCCATTAGTTCAAAACGAAATTTTGTGCTGTGCACATGTCTAATTGATATACATTTCACAGCTAATAAGCGTCGCCCTCTCCAAGGTAACATAAATAGTTAAAAGAAATCAATAAATACATGCAGGTGCCAACACGCATCCAGGACGGCCAAATCCAGCCACACATATCCAGAAACCTATACGGCACTCAACAGGTAGTCCAGCAAGGCAGGTTTATGGAGAGCACACCAGACATTGTTTTGATTTCACCTAGTCTTCAAGTCTCAAGAGTTGAAAAAGACTTGGTGGAGTCGAAACGTTGTCTGATGTGCTGTCATATCTATCCACGTTAATGCTTGTTTAAGACTCGGTTGGGCTGTTTATAATGACTTCATTTTTATTGCCCATCCAATTCCTTACCATATGGTATAGAAGTATTTCATGGAATATCAGGTTTTGCAGTTCCAGGAATCGTGGCTTACAAAAATGGTTCTAGCTGAACACAAGAGAACGTTAACACTACAGGACGATCATGTCCACGTCAGTGACACGAGATGTGTATCAGTACTTATGTAGAAATAGATACAGGTGCTCCGCAAGTAGTCAAGCAAGACAGGCTCTCCATAAACCTGCCTTGCTTGACTACCTGTTGAGTGCCCGTATCTATTTCTGTCCTGCTCGACTACCTGCGGAGCGCCTGTATCTATTTCTACATAAGTACTGATACACATCTCGTGTCACTGACGTGGACATGATCGTCCTGTAGTGTTAAAGTTCTCTTCTGTTCAGCTAGAAACACTTTTGTAAGCCTAGATTCCTGGAACTGCAAAACCTGATATTCCATGAAATACGTCTATACCATATGGTAAGGAATTGGATGGGCAATAAAAATGAAGTCATTATAAACAGCCCAACTGCGTCGAAAAACAAACATTAACATGGTAGATATGTATGGAAGCTGCAAATACCCGTATTGTTCCATGTATAAGACGACCCCAACACTCAGAACAAGCCCACATCTGGTATCAGTTACTCCCGTGAGACGACCCCCAATTTCTGGCTTAACGATTTTAGACAAAAGTATAGTCTTCTATACGGAAAATTACTGTGAATGTCTTTTCTTCACTATGAGGTGTTGAAGCATCTTGACCGGCCAAGTCTTCCAGTACAGACGCTTAGGAACACTTTAAGTGTAAACTGGTACAATGGAATAGTTCAACCCATTCTTCATATATTCCATGTAGGGCTGGGAGATATTCGCAATTTAGCCTGATTTTATCACAGTCGAGGTTGAACGTGATTTTACTCTTGGGAAAATCGAGGGCTCTGGATATGTTAACGAACAGAAGCTCCATCCGAGCATCACAATCCAAAAAGGAATCCGTAACATCAGGCAGGATGTGTGGGGAAAAAATAGGAGCCAGATTTATTAGAGAACACACAATGTTTTGGTCCTTTTTTCAAGCATCCGAGCGTCTGTACAGAAGAGCAATCATGTTCGTGAAGGAGCCTGCTAAACCTGGCGGCTCTGCTCTGCCGATACCCGGATGCAGCGTCCGTCAGTTATCCAAATCCAGAGATCTCCATTTGAAACAAAAAATTCCTCCCCCAAGAGTAAAATTGTGGTTGAGGATATTAAATTGGGCTAAATCACGGATATCGACCAGCCCTAATTCCACGGTGCTGTGTGTAACCCCATAAATTCAGAGTGCTACAATCTGTTGACAGATGACACTGGGTTTGTCCATGTCTGCAATGTTGGTAAACCTTTTGCTTTGAATAAAAGGCATGCTGCCTTCTCTGTGATTTTGCTGTGATACGAAATCTGAGAGTGTTTCTTGTCTTTTGCTTTTTTTTTCGTTGGCATGTGACAGCTATTAGTTTTAGTATTGCTAGAAATGACGTTTTAAATAAACAGTTGAATTAAAATTTGCAAACATGCATCAGCCCCTATTTGCAAGTATTTGAGAGTTGGAGCTTGTAGAATCACCATTATCTGGATGCCCATCCCCCTGCGCTGATATTCACTCCGGAGTCTACAGGACTCCCCCAGGTGTTAAGAGATAAGGACACTCGTTTTTGTTGGGGAGTGGGTTACAGTTAAATGTAATTAACACCACCAATTTTGCTCTCACATAGTCCAATTATAACTGGGTTTGATACCTAATATTTTCAAATTGCTTCTCTTTAGTCAGAAGAATAACACATGACTAGGGATAACTCCAAATTCTTGTGCTATCAACTCATTTGCGTATCCTATGCAATGTCTATGTTTAAATGTACAGTAACCTCCTGGAACAGCCGAGATGCAATTCTAAATCAAGAGATTACAACGATTGGCAATAATGTATCAACAGCTCCCCATAGTAACTACCAAACCTTTGTAATGGATAACTCAACATCTGGATTAGAGGCCAATGGTCTAGAGTTTCTCTCGGGGCTCTAAGTTGACATCTTATGTGTTTCTTCCAACTGTCATTTAAATTTCACTTTTGTTAAGTTTAAAGTCAACTGTTTGTAGGTTAGTATACCCAAATCCACAGAGTTCATACTTGCCAACTGTTCGACGTGTAACTGTCTCTTGCTTGTTTTGATTCCTTCTACGTCTCATGACAGTACACACCTTCCATTAGCTGTAGGGCAGGCTATACCTGGAGAGGCAGATGTACTATAAGCAGGCACTTCCTATTCCAGGTCACTGTTGCTCTAAAGATCTAGAAAACATAACGAAGAGAAACATTTCAGGCAGTCATGGTGCTCATACTTATGGGAACAAATGCAGTCTGGTTTGGAGAACAAAACGTGTGTACTGTCATGTGTGGACGAGAAGAAATAAGCCTAGTGGTAAGTAACACCCTTCCATTTTCAATGCATCCCTGAGGCATGGTGCAATGCATTGAAAATTGAATGACCGTTACGATGTTTGCTGTCCCCCTCCCCATTTGAAGAACACAAGCTTTTTATTTGATCTCAATGGTTCTATAAACAAATTAATTGTAATTGTAATTTTTTTCCAGATTGTAAAGTGCAAGGTGATGTGTTTTCATTTTATTACATACTTTGGGCCATATTACATAGTTGGTGCTAACTTAACCATAGCTGTTGTAAACTTCCCATAGCCTGTATAGCCTATGGAGGTTTTAAGTTTACAACAGCTCTGGTTAAGTTAGCCCCAATTATGTAATATGGCCCTTTGTATTTCCGTATTTTTAGAAGACCTGTTTTGTTGACTTCATCCAACTCTTCTGTTGAAGATTCAATACACCCACTCAATGAGGCCGTTCTTTAAATACCAAGCCTCATTCACAATCACTACACTGGAACTGGGTCCTACATTGAAAAATGAATGGTCCTAGGAGTCAGCCATTTTGAAGTGTATTAGTCAGTTGTAGAAAATTTACTGTAGGCCTATTGGTCTTGCCAAAAATAGTCACCAACTATCGTACAAGCCTGTTATGATCTGGAGTTGCTTCAGCTGGTCAGGCCTAGGTTCAGCAATGTTATGGGCCCAAACAATGAGGTCATGTGACTCCGTGAATATACTGAATGAGCAGCTTTTTCCATCAATGGGTTTTTTCTCCCCCGATGGCACAGCGGGCATATTCCAAGATGGTAATGCCAGGATTCATCGGGCTCAATTTGTGCAAGAGTGGTTCAGGGAGCATGAGACATCATTTTCACACATGGATTGGCCACCGCACAGTCCAGACCTTAACCCCATTGAGAATCTTTGGGATAATGTGCTGGAGAAGACTTTACGCAGCGCTGCGTCTCTCCCATCATCCATACAAGATCTTGGCCACAAATTAATGCCACTCTAGACGCAAATAAATGCTGTGACATCGCATGAGCTTATCCAAACGATGCCACGGCGAATGCGGCGTGCCGCAATCACAGCAAAGGCCATCCAATGAAATATCAGAGTGTGTGACTTTTTTTGTTGTTTTTTTTGGCAAGGCAGGGTATAATGCTTTGAATTATTTTTAAAATGTGGTTTCGTCAGTGAAGCGCTCCAGTCTTCGTAACCGAAGCCGAGGAAACTCTACATTTTGGGCAATTTACTAATTTATCCAAAATAAGAATCTTAGAAAGGACCGCACAATGAATGAACCGTAAACCAAAAGTTGCACTAACAATGAAGATTCTCCCACCCTGTTTATTTTGAAATGCCAACGTTCGTCACTGTTCCTATGACGGGGATTTTCATTGGCTTTTGCAACATTGGCAAACACTGTTGTTTTGCGGAATAACCTCCTTATATATCTAGTTTAATTTGTGTATCGTGAGTGACAAAACTTAACTGAAATAAATGGCTATAGTTATCTTAGAGTATATTCTGCGCTAATAATCCCCTCTTTCCATTTTTTATTTTTGTTCTTTTATAGACGACCCCAAGGCAGTTGTTGCAAATCTTACGGTAGGTATACACTCTGAATTAAGCTGTGTGAATTATCTGTACTTTTGCATTTCTTAATTCAACATATGCTAACTATTTACCTCTTAAAGCCAGCAGCTCAACATCTAGACCAGTGTTAGGCAACTTTGGCTCTCCAGATGTTTTGGCACTTCACTTCCCCATGAGACTTAGTCAACCTGAGGAATGGATGAGCATCATGAGAGTTCCAAAGCATCTTGAGGGTCAGGGTTGCCGTCTTCTGGTCCAGAAGATAGCACAACAAATTATGGCGTTAACGCCGCTCTAGGTAAACATTGAGAATTCTCTCATTTTCAAGTATGTCCTGCGTGGCAAGTATGTACCTTTAGGTGTGTCATGCCCCAAAGCGGGATCTCGGCGACCCCGGGACCCACCTGGTGCCGCCTCGCGGCCTGGACCCTCACCTGCGGTGGTCGCAGTGGCGCTGCCCCGATCACGGGGGTTGCCTCCTCCGGCGTTGGGCGGACCGCGCCTGATCCGAGCGGCCGGTGGGGCCTGTCATGGCGCCAATTTGGAGCCCCAGAGAACCACGGTGCCTGACTCCTCACCGTGCGGTTTGAGGGGGCGTGGCCCGAACCAGCGTCTGGGTCTGGAGGCTCCCTTTTACAGGTTGGGGGGCGTGGCTGAGCCCTTGATAGACAGGGCCTGGGCTCGCCCCCAGGGAGAGCCTACCTCCCAGATGGGACCCAATAGGGAAACGAATCATCACCGCTCAGAGGGGCGTGACTACCCCAACTGCCTATATATACCCAGTCCTTGCACACTATCATTGCCACAGCGTCGCTTCTCTTAAGAGTTGTATACCTGCTAACGAATGCTAATATATCCTTGTTGTGTACCAAACCTGGAAAGTCTTGACTCTTCTTCTGGATATCCCCTACTCTGTACTGCGTTATAGCTTCTACACCTGGTTCCTGTTTCCCACTCCCCCGACCCTGACAGTACGCTGTGGCCATACCATGGAACCCGAAGAAGTTACCGAGGCGGTACAAGCCCTAACCCTTCAAGTTACCGGTCTCACCAGAACCATTCAAGAATTACATGCAGAGCAACAACAACTGCGAGACCAATTCCATGCAATGGGTCCCCCACCTCCTTACGATCCTGGTGATGAACTCGTTGCACCCCAACCTATCGCTGAAGCCACCCCAGAACCTCAGGTTCCCCTGCCTGACCGTTTCTTTGGGGATCGTTCCAAGTTCCAGACTTTCGTTCTAGATTGCCATGTCTTGTTCTCTCTAAAACCTCGAACCTACAACTCAGATTTCATAAGAGTCAGAGCAGTCATCTCACTCCTCGGTGGAGAACCAAAAAGATGGGCACACACTCTTCTTCGCCAGAATGATCCGTCTCTAGATACCTGGGCCTCATTTTCCCGTGCTTTGGACTCGATGTATAGAGACCCACACCAACGTGATACAGCCCAAACGGTCATCAGAACCCTTAAACAAGGTCGTAGGCCCGTCGAAGAGTACATCACGGAATTTCGCCACTTTTCTCACCAAACAGGATGGAACGACACGGCACTATTAGATCAATTCCGCTTAGGATTGGCGGACCACCTCAAAGATGAGTTGGCTAGAGTGGGCATACCACCTAATATGGAGGCCCTAATCGATTTCTGTATTCTGGTGGATCGCAGAATGAGAGAGAGACGTCAGGAAAGAGGAGCTACACTCCCTTGGATACCTAGACCCTTCTCTAACCTGTCTGAACAACCTTCTGCTTCCACAGCATTGGTCCCGGTGCCTACTCCAGGTTCCTCGGTTGAACCCATGCAGATCGGCCTGGTTAACGGACGTCTACCCAGAGCTGAAGTAGACCGCCGTCGCCAACTCCGCCTATGCCTCTATTGTGCTGAAGCCAGCCATCAAGTTCGTAATTGTCCTATCAGAAATGTTTCAAGAAGGGGTAAGCCCATTCCTCATGTCATACATGCCATACATACATCCAAGAATCCCTCCCCTCTCTTACTGCTCCCCATCTTATTACAGTGGCAACAGAAGACGATCCCGCTACAAGCCATGGTGGACTCAGGAGCTAGTGGGTGCTTTCTGGATGAAAACTTATCTTCACTTTTGTCTATTCCCCTTCACAATAAAACCTTTCCTGTGTGCGTTCAACTAGTAGATGGCTCTCATTTGCAGTCTGGACCCATAACACACGAAACCATACCGTTACAAGTCACCATAGGTTCTAAGCATTCTGAGACATTATGCTTTGACATTGTTTCTTCACCTCTGTACCCGGTCATACTCGGCCTTCCCTGGCTTAAACTACACGACCCTTACGTACACTGGTCGTCCGCATCTGTGTCGTTTCTGTCTCCTCGTTGTAAGCAAACGTGTCTCCAGAGAACACACACTGTAATGTCCATACTTGACAAAGATATGACGCAGACTAATGTCTGTCTTCCCAAGGCATACCATGAGTTCCACGATGTGTTCGATAAACAAAAAGCCGAGACACTACCACCAAGACGTCCCTATGACTGTCCTATAGATCTTCTTCCTGGGACCGCCGCATTCCCTATGGCCGTATCTACCCCCTGTCAGAACCAGAGCTGACTGTATTAAAAGAATATATAAAAGAAAACCTTGAAAAAGGATTCATTCGCCCCTCTACCTCTCCGGCAGGAGCTGGCATCTTTTTTGTAGATAAAAAGGATGGAGGGTTAAGGCCATGCGTGGACTACCGAGACCTTAATAAGATAACGGTAAAAAACCGATACCCCTTACCTCTCATTTCAGAACTGTTGGAGAGACTGAAGGGTGCCAAAATATATTCTAAGCTGGATTTACGCGGAGCCTACAATCTCGTCAGGATGAAACAGGACGACGAGTGGAAAACCGCATTCCGATCACGTTACGGCCACTTTGAATATACAGTCATGCCCTACGGGCTGTGTAACGCACCGGCCACCTTCCAACATTTTATAAATGACGTTTTCAGAGACCTCCTTGATTGTTTCGTTGTCACCTATCTCGACGACATCCTTATTTTTTCTTCATCCCTCGAAGACCACCGCTCCCATATGCGTATCGTTCTTCAACGACTCCGTGACAACAAACTATATGCCAAACTTGAGAAATGCATATTTGAAACTACGAAGGTGGATTTTCTCGGATTTGTGCTTTCTCCAGGAAAGATCGAGATGGATCCTAAAAAAGTAGAGGCCATCCTGTCCTGGCCCATTCCGGACACCCGAAAGGCAGTCCAACGATTCCTAGGGTTTGCCAATTTTTACCGGAGGTTTATAAAGAATTTCTCTAAGATAGTACACCCATTAACCATTCTTACCAAGACCGGAATACCCTTCAAATGGACTCCAGAGGCTCAAGTGGCATTTAACACTCTCCGTATCCGTTTTTCTACCACTCCTATCCTCTCCATGCCTGACCCTCAAACACCCTATTTCTTGGAAGTGGACGCCTCCGAAATAGCCACTGGGGCGATCCTTTCCCAACGTGCGGCCGATGGTCTTCTTCACCCAGTGGCATATTGTTCGAAAAAACTCAATCCGGCTGAAATCAACTACGACATAGGCGACCGCGAGTTGTTAGCTATCAAAAGAGGGCTTGAAGAATGGCGTCACCTACTGGAGGGTGCCTCACACCCGATCACTGTCTATACAGACCATAAAAACCTCGAGTATCTGCGTTCTGCCAAACGCCTCAAACCAAGACAGGCCCGCTGGGCTCTCTTTTTTGCTCGTTTTATTTTTCATGTCACCTACAGACCGGGTCAGAAAAATGGTAAGGCTGACGCCCTTTCTCGCATCCATCACTCATGTAGTATTCCTTCTACCCCCTCATCAATACTACCTTCAAAATGTTTCCTTGGCATCATCCACCCCGTATATGACAAGATTCGCACTCTAACCGCAACCACTTCTTTGGAAGTAAATCCTGAAGGCCTTCATATTACCAAGGACCGTGTCTTCGTACCAGAAGAAGCTCGCTTCGACGTCTTACATACATGTCATGATTCTCCACAGGCTGGACACCCAGGCATACGAACCACCTTGGATCTTGTTCTTCGACAGTTTTGGTGGCCCTCTGTAGAGCTCAGTGTCAAACAATACGTCCAATCATGCCCTACATGTCTCAGAACAAAAGTCAATCTTACCAAGACTGCGGGTTTACTCTGCCCCCTACCAGTCCCAAACCGACCATGGACACAACTAACCATGGACTTCATTGTAGACCTGCCTCCGTCCAAAGGTTTCAACACAATCATGGTGGTTGTCGATAGATTGACTAAAATGGCACACTTCATTCGAGTAAAAATTACCGACTGCCGGAGAAACAGCCTCCTTATTTTTTACCCATATCTTCCGTCTCCATGGAATTCCCGATACTATAACAACAGACAGGGGAACTCAATTCACGTCTAAGTTCTGGAAAGCCTTTTGTTCCTTATTACGAATACAGCGAAACCTCTCTTCATCATTTCACCCACAGACAAATGGACAAACGGAACGAGTCAACCAAATTCTTGAACAGCACCTACGTTGTTACACTTCCTTCCTCCAGGATGACTGGCTCGACCTCCTGCCCTCAGCAGAATTCTCATACAACTCTCGTAAACACTCTTCCATAAACTCCTCTCCGTTCTACGTAAACTACGGATTCCATCCTACTGCCATTCCCAATATCCCTATAACCACCACTGTGCCTGAAGCAACCAATCGCCTTCTCAATCTCAAGCAAGGATTCCGCTTAGCCGCGACTACCCTACAAGCTGCTCAAGAGACGTACAAAAAAGCTGCGGATAAACGACGACGACCTGCACCAGATTTTCAAATCGGAGACATGGTCCTCCTCTCCACAAAAAATCTTCGGTTGCCCTGTCCATCCAAAAAACTGGGTCCCAAGTTCGTGGGTCCGTTTCGTATCCTTAAGAGGATCAACTCTGTTGCCTTTCGTCTTCAACTGCCGGACTCATACAAGATACACCCCGTTTTCCATGTCTCCCTTTTTAAATCATATCATCCCGATCCTTTTATCAACCGCTCCCCTGCTCCTCCTCCTCCCTCTGTGGTGTCGGATTCCCTGGAATATGAGATTGGCCGGATTCTTGATTCCCGTCTGCATAGGGGCGGACTCCAATATTATGTGCATTGGAAAGGGTATGGCCCTGAGGAGCGGTCTTGGGAACCGGTTCAGCACGTGCATGCACCTGCTCTCCTCCGGGCGTTTCATCGCTTGCACCCGCGCAGACCGGGCCCTGGTCGCTCCCGGGGGGCGCTCCTTCGGGGGGGGGTTCTGTCATGCCCCAAAGCGGGATCTCGGCGACCCCGGGACCCACCTGGTGCCGCCTCGCGGCCTGGACCCTCACCTGCGGTGGTCGCAGTGGCGCTGCCCCGATCACGGGGGTTGCCTCCTCCGGCGTTGGGCGGACCGCGCCTGATCCGAGCGGCCGGTGGGGCCTGTCATGGCGCCAATTTGGAGCCCCAGAGAACCACGGTGCCTGACTCCTCACCGTGCGGTTTGAGGGGGCGTGGCCCGAACCAGCGTCTGGGTCTGGAGGCTCCCTTTTACAGGTTGGGGGGCGTGGCTGAGCCCTTGATAGACAGGGCCTGGGCTCGCCCCCAGGGAGAGCCTACCTCCCAGATGGGACCCAATAGGGAAACGAATCATCACCGCTCAGAGGGGCGTGACTACCCCAACTGCCTATATATACCCAGTCCTTGCACACTATCATTGCCACAGCGTCGCTTCTCTTAAGAGTTGTATACCTGCTAACGAATGCTAATATATCCTTGTTGTGTACCAAACCTGGAAAGTCTTGACTCTTCTTCTGGATATCCCCTACTCTGTACTGCGTTATAGCTTCTACACCTGGTTCCTGTTTCCCACTCCCCCGACCCTGACAAGGTGTCTTGCCCAAGGACACTTACTGGAGAGGTGCGCTTTCTGGGATTTGAACCTGTGTCTCCACAGTTTAGAGCAATGATGTTACCTCTACTCCACCCAGCCGGTTGGAAACCAAAAAGCATTAAGCCATGTTGGTGTTTATCCTAAGCTGGAGACCTATATGTTCTTCAGAAGAGGTCATCACCCTTAGGGATGAGCTGGTCAGGTTCGGACGGTTCGGAGTTCGGCCCGAACTTTGGCAGTTCGAACGTTCGCGAACTTCGAACTTTTTGGGTGTTCGAGTTCGAAAAAAATAAAGAAATTTTGGACAAAGTATAGAAAATGCTTAAAAAAATACAAAAAAATCTAGAAATAAAGAGACTCTTTACTGCAGAATATTATAAGCAACGGTTTATTAGATATTGAATTAAAAACTAATGTATACGTGGAAAGATTCTCAACTCTAAATGACCTCTGTTCACAAACGGGCATAACACCAGGTGTTTTTAGTCTGGTAATCAATTTGATACATTGCACACTATACTGAGGTACTGAGGGGGTGGGGTGGTGTCTGCTTTTGATTGAGATTTGAGAATTAATTTCCCTCCTAAAACTTCCTAATATGCTGCATTTAACTGGTGTTTGAAAAAAATTCAAAATAACATCTAAAGCAATGTTATTTTTCACCTCGGGATTAAACATTCACAGGGTTATTCAGAGAGCGGTGAAAAGCAGGAGAATAACTGGAGAAGTGAAAATTCTAGGTCAAAATAGCCAAACCAGAAAAATTCTCCCATTTATCTCACTTTCCAAATCGGCTAATTGGTCTAGATTGTTCTCTTCTCTTGCCAGTTCTCCTGGCTTTCACCTCTCTCTCAGGGTTGTTCAGAGAAAGGTGAAAACCAGGAGAATGGCAGGAAAAGAGAACAATCTGGACCAAATAGCCGATTTGGAAAGTGAGATAAGGCTAGGGTCAGACTAACGCATTTTTCGCAGCGACCGTCAAAAAGTGCGTCCAAACGCATTGCCGTGTTTTTTCACAGAATGCGCGAAAACGGTCATACGATGTGCATTTTTGTGCGTGATTTTTTACGGATCCAAACCAGGAAACTTTGGGTGTCTGGACGTTATGTTGGCCGGACATGAGCAGGGTCTGATGTCTCCAAATCACGCACACACGCTGCTAGTGGATGCAGCGCACTCTGTACGTCTGTACTAGCGGTTCTGCGTTCTCGAAAAAATGCGTTCATTTTCCACTTGCGTTGCGCAGCCGGACTTTCGTGCGACCGTACTTCGTATATTGGCCGTCATTGCCCGTCATTTGCTGCTAGTGCGGCCGTGATTAAGTGCGCCTAAACGCACGTTAAAAATTCGCTAGTCTGACCCTAGCCTAAATGGGAGAATTTTTCTGGTTTGGCTATTTTGACCTAGAATTTTCCATTCTCCAGTCATTCTCCTACTCTTCACCGCTCTCTGAATAACCCTGACCGGGTTATTCAGAGAAAGGTGAAACTCAGGAGAATGACTGAAGAGAAAATTCTAGGTCAAAATAGCCAAACCAGAAAAATTCTCCCATTTATCTCACTTTCCAAATCGGCTATTTGGTCTAGAATTTTCCATTCTCCAGTCATTCTCCTGCTTTTCACCGGCAAAAAATCAGTAAACTTTTTCTGCGTGTCCGAAAATGTCTCCTCTTTTCATACAGGCTGCTGCCCCAAGCAGTTGTTTATGGATAGATTAAAGGAAAAGCATTTACCGTCATTTGAAATTTCATTTTTTTGTTTTTACATATTTCTATACATCTTAGAAATCCGCCACTTCACGGGCAGGTTATGGGGACCTCCTAGGCACGATATTTGAAGGAATTTTTAGTTTTTATTTTTAACCCTTATTTCATAGAAAACTCACTGTCCCTTTAAAAACGTTTTTTTTTTAACTTTTTGTCCTTGTTACCTGTCCCCCAGGGCACTACCCAGACCCCCATACACCTTTTATGGCAAATATCTAGCATATATGCCCTCTTGGAGGGCACTCTAAAAACCGAATTTTCAGCCTCATTGACTTGTATTGAGTTCGAGTTCGGGTTCGGGTTCGGATACGAACATTTGGAAAGTTCTGGTTCGGCTCCGAACCGAACTCAGGGAGTGTTCGGCTCATCCCTAATCACCCTTGGACTTTCAGAAGCCCTTTAGGTCATCACACTGTGCTGTTTGAAGGCTGTTATGTATTCAACCCTCTTCTACTCCTATTTCAAATATCGAAATCCCGTTATCAGCCACATACAATGGAGGAGAAATGGTGTATGTATAAACAATGTAATATTGCTCTACACAACACACTTTAGATTCTAAACTCACAGGATAAACCTACATAGGTAGGCTACTGGACAACTCCAGCTCGTCTGATGCCAGAGTCTACCAGGCTCTTCGTACAGAAAGCAGTTGGTGAAGGAAAGTAGAATGGAACGGGCTAATGTGAAAAGTATGTGACTTTGTTTATAACTTAAGAAACCAAAACAAATGCAAATATCTTAACAGTCTCAGTAGTTCGAACACATTTTTTTTACAATCCAGACTTCGTGTAACACAATTACGTCTCCTTTCTCCATTCATACTTCGAAAGACAACAAAACAACTCGGCCTATGCTTCCATCTCGTCAATTTATTGCTCAACCCAAATATATTCAATTACTTGACTCCTAGGGGTGTATTCCTACCTTTTGGTGTAAACTTAACCAGAGATGTTGTAAACTTCCCTGAGCCATTATAAGACAAGATCACAACTTTGCAAGACATAAATGTTAAACTTGTGCATCAGACGTTTTCCATGTGCGTCTCAACTTTAACATTTGTATTACAACCGAAACGCTTTCTCAGCAGCTTAAGTCGTAATACTTTGCGGCCGCGCAGTTATCCGCTACAGAAGTCCATAGGACTCCACGGAGTCAGACACGGCCTCTGCAGCAGCTCATGAGAGTGGCCGGGACGGTGGAGGGATAAGAGGAGGAACATTGGGAACTATTTGTTTCTAATATTCTGCTGACCCGGAGTGAGGAAACAATGGATCACGTTGCTCTCTGCACCGTGGGATCGAAGGGGAGTATGGGATTTTTCATGGGTTCAGATGTATGTGTTAAGTGATTTTGCTTAAGCACAATCACTTAACACCAGCCGTTAGAGAAACGTTATTCATTTCAGAATAACAATATAAAGATCCCACCTCAAACAGGGGAGGGAACCCACAGGAGAGGTGCAAGTACCTAATATAAGGGTCTGAATGAAATATTCATTCACAATTTGCGGGGCTTAACCCCTGGATAATAGAGAATCACAAGGATCCTACTGATCCAATAGGAAAGAGGCAGAGATATTCTCATAAAAAATAAAAAATGTTTATTTCAGTTCAACAGTTGAAAAAAACACACAAAAAAAATCACTCAACAAACAGTACATAAGACCTGAAACCACAAATGACACAATAAAAAACACGTCTAATTGGGCCACCAGAGCAGAGACCAAAGTCTCATAATCCTTAGATCCTACAGGTAGACAAAAACGTGGCACCAAAATACAGAGGTACAATAGTCTAAATTCTATCATGAATTATGTCATGTCCTTTTGATCCAAATCAATACAATAAGGGTAATGTACATCTCTGTTAAAACCAATGTATGTATATATTAGAGTTACAGTTTGCATATGCCGATTGCTGGAAGTAAAACAATAGGGCACCTGCAGTAACTATAGCCAATATTAGTAGCTGATGATATCCTGCACACTACACCCTCATGTAGTTAGAATATGCAGGAAGATAAAGTTTCCAATGACTTAGCATACACTTGCTTGGGGTAATGATTCTTCATCAATTGTATTTAAATATTAAGTCCCTAGGTATCAATATACATAAAAATGCAATTCTCAATCAGTGCATGCTCTGCAGCAAAATCAGAGGGGACACACAGGTTTAACACGTCCGACGCGCGTTTCCCCATGTGATCGCTTCATTGATGGTCCCGTTATGTATATAATGGGACCTGATACAGTGTATCTTTGCGTCCCTGATGAGCAGAGTGATGCAAAACGCGCGTCAGACGTGTTAAACCTGACGTGTTTTTTATTGTGTCATTTGTGGTTTCAGGTCTTATGTACTGTTTGTTGAGTGATTTTTTTTGTGTTGTTTTTTTCAACTGTTGAACTGAAATAAACTTTTTTTATTTTAAGGGGAATATCTCTCCCTCTTTCCTATTGGATCAGTAGGATCCTTGTGATTCTCATTTCAGAATAACATCAGGCGTAGATGGAGAATGAGCTGGTTCGAATAGTTTGTTCTCCATCTGTTGGGGATACATTAATGTCTCCTATATATTAAAGTATAGGAGACGTTAATGTACAGTAGCAAGGCACTACATTTGAGACCCAAGCTAAAGTTGCATGTCTGATGGAATAGGACGAGTTAAAATCTTCTGGCCCATAGTCAATGGAGTTGCTAAGTCTACATCAGCTCTGGTTAAGTTTACACCAGTATTGGGTTACAGCCCCCTTTCAAGAATTTTGGCATAATACAGCAATTACATAATTCTGAGGCGGGTGGTACTTTTACTATATGAATTTACAACTAGGAAATCCTACGTAATTTCTGCATCGTTTCCGAATGATTGGAGCTTTGACGTTTTTGTATTCCTGCGGAAGTCTAACGTTCTCGAACGCCTTTTTCCTTTGCCAGTGTAAAAAGCCTGACCAGCACTTTAAGCCATACCTGAAGCAGCACCTTCCCAAACGACTTCACTATGCAAATAACAGGAGGATCGAGGACATTCACCTGTTGGTAGATAGGAAATGGCACGTTGCAAGGTAAGCTCACTGTTGTTCATGGCGTCTTTTTAGCCCCTCAAATACCAGTTCTGTATCATAAAGATTCTCTAGTCTTGGATACTACATCAGCATGAAATTTCAAACCTAAACAGTAATATCAGCTCTTTTGCTTATTCTGTGTTGGCATGAGGTCTTTGAGGGTTATATCATATTAATACATGCTTTGGTAGTCTTTGGCGGTTTCATTGATGCCTAAAGTGTACCTTTTATGGACAGATTCACGTTCTCTGTGCAATATCTCACCAAGTGTGATTTCTCAATGCGTTCTTGCAAGCCTCATATTACCTTGGGCAAACATAGGTCTACAGGTGTTGCTTAGAGAAGACGATGGAGTTGGTTTGTCAAACATTGGTCTACAGGCGTTGCTTGCTCAAACATTGGTCTATGGGTGTTGCACAGCGAAAGCTGTGGAGTTGCTTGCGAAACATTGGTTTACAGGCATTGCTTGGTCAAGCATTGGTCTACAGACGTTGCTTGGTCAAATGTTGGTCTATAGGTGTTGCTTAGCGAAGGCTATGGAGTTGCTTGGTCAAACATTGGTCTATCGGTGTTGCTTAGCGAAGGCTATGGAGTTGCTTGGTCAAACATTGGTCTATGGGTGTTGCTTAGAGAAGGCTATGGCGTTACTTGGTCAAACGTTGGTCTACAGATGTTGCTTAGAGAAGGCTGTGGAGTTTCTAAGTGTTCAACCACTCCGGTTAAGATTACAGCATGTTAGAATACAGCCCTCTATCGAGAACTTTGGCGTACTATAGCACTTACTTTTTTGGGGTGGGGTGTTAACTTTCGCTATGAATTTGTAACTAGTCTTTGGCAGTTGTGTAGATGTAGATGTATTGCATAAAATCTACCGGTTATGAACAGGTCCAACTTTTCCATGCAGTATCTCGTCATGCATCATTGCTCAATGAGTTAATGCAAAACCTAATATTACCGTGGCCAAACAATAGTCTACTGGTGTTGCTTGGAGAAGACCATTTGAACAAGAGTTACAAGACTGGCCACCCCCGTAGCTATGTCAAAGAGTGTACTCCTTTGCTGGAGCATTGGCTGTCATTGCCAAGGCTGCAGAGAGCAGGAGAATCTCCTTCAGAGCACTTCTCCTGCTCCCACCTATTCCTGTTGTCTGCATAGAGGTCTGCTAAGAAATTCATGCCAGTGGAAGGGAGTGACATTAGTGTGTCTGTTATTCCAGCAGGCACAATGTATAGGTAGAGTTTAAATCATCAAATTGCCAGGTTTCCTTACATATTTCTAATTGGATAACATACATAAAAGACTGTTCCCTTCTCTGGTGCAGAGGATCTGAAGCTCGATATAGTGATCACGTGATGTGCATCTTCAACTGTCTTTTGGCTGTATTAATTTATTTTTTTAATTGGTACACCCAGGAACAATGGTTTTCTATTGTTTATTTTTACTGTATACCGTAGATACTCGAGTATAGCGCGACCCGAATATAACGCGATGGATAGAGATTTATTATGGAAATGAGAGAATACGCAAGACTCGAATATAACGCGAGGAACAAAATTTTACTGTATCGGTAAACATTTAAGATCCTTCCATGTTCTCTTAACACAGTCAGGCTCCCCCTCAGGCCAGGGTGTTCTGCTATAGAATGATTGTAGTTGTTACCAAGTATGATGCTGCCAGCCATCCGTCTTCTTTACTAGCATTTAGATGGCCGGCGGAGGCGAACAAGCTGAAAGATTGGCTTAAACTGAGCATGCCCTCTAGCCATAATGTATCCAACCTCTCCCGAATCCGGGAGTTCCTGAAGTGTTTGCAAGCATCAGGGAGCCCGCATTCACTTCAGCGAGACTACTGTAATTTCCGGGAGACTTGGGATCCAGAGCAAGGCAATTTTTTTTTTTTTTTTTACACGCGATGCAAATGTCTCAAGTATAACGCGACCCCTCCAATTTTAAGGTGAATTTTTGTCACCAAAATCTAGCGGTATACTCGAGTATCTACAGTATCTTGTTCTACATAAATGCTATAAAACCAACAATGTTTGTAGTCGAGCATGTTTTCCTTCATGGTTTTTGCTGTTCATTTTGTTTTCTAATGATTTTTTTCTTCTTCATTATTCAGGAAGCAAATGGACATCCACAAAAAGGGTGGAAAATGTACTATGCAAGGGGACCATGGATATGACAATAAGATCAATAGCATGCAGGTGGAGTGCATCAGGAACCTTATATTGATACTGTATGATAGGTAATATGTTCCTGCAACTAACAAGCTTCTTTCTTCTTTTCCCCCCCCCCATTCAGACGGTCTTTATAGGTTATGGTCCAACATTTAAATATAAAACAAAGGTGCCACCCTTTGAAAACATAGAATTGTACAATGTCATGTGTGGTAAGTTTTCGACGCCCCTTTTTTTCTCTGCATCACTTAACTCTGAGTTCGACTTTGAGTAAGTTTATGATTTTGTTTTTGTGATATGTCAGTTTCTGTAGGAAAGTCATGGTAAAGATGTCCAGATCTGCCTGAACCCACTGTGAAAAAGAAAAGAAATGGCTTGTCCTGTAGAAGTCATGTGATCGACAAGCTCGTTCTGCATTTTAAACTATTAAAAGACATGCAACAAAGTAGATTAATGTCAGGAAACTCCGAGCCGGTCTGTAATAACTTTTAAGAGACCGACAAGAAATGTGTAAAAGTCACACTACCACTAACATAAGCTGCGACTCGTTTACTTGTGCGTTACAAATTAAACAACGTTTAAGCACATGCGTTTTTTTTTCTTTGTTTGAAGTAATTGCATGTAAAAAGGAAAAATAAAGTTAGTTTTTAATCTCCTGCTTTCATTTTGTGCATTTTTCCCATGAGGTAACATTACCATTGGTTCTTCTTTACTTCTGTGGTTTATCTAATCTACTGTATTTAGCAGTTAATGCGATGGGGGATGGAATGTTTAGATAAGGCAGCAGGAGGCTATTGTCTCCAGGCTACTCGAGATAAAACATGGCTGCTGAATGAGAAAAACACAGAGCTTAAAAGACTTCTAATCTACCCCCTGGTGATGTCCTTTGAATACATCCCAAACAATACAATGATATGTGCCAGTGATCTACCCCTTCACTAAATTCTATGGCCAAAACCACACACTGAGGAGAAAGTGTGCTGCTTTTAAACTCCCTGTCTTATTTTATTCAGCTGCCAGCTTGTATGTCAGAACAATAGCTTTATCTAACCATTCCCTCTTCCACCTCAATAACTCTTAAATAATGTAGAGTAAATAAATAATAGCAGTAAAGAAAATCTTTGGTAAATGTTGCATCATGGGAAAAATCCAGAACAGGAAACAGATAAAAAACCTAATTAAATTTGTTGGTGGTTTTGTTTGTAGAGAAAGCGTAATCTAGTTACAGTTTATGTAAATCTTATTGTCCCTTTAAAGCCAATAGATATGACATCTTTACTATCAGATGACCTCCCGCTTCCTTGTCCTTGTTTTTACTCTATTATTTATTTTATGAATGGACAAGTATCCTAGAAACCTGAAGCAAAGGAGATGCTATTCAGAGGGACATTTTTATACCTCGAAGGGGGGGATTTGGAGTCAGTGGTTGCACGGCAGAATACAAGCAGTCTAATCCTTTAAAAAAATAAATGTGGGAACTCTCAACGATTTCTGCTCCCCAATTATCTGCTGACATGTCACAATGAACCTGCCACTTCACACTCAAACTTGTTAACTGTGTTTAATTATAATGATAAGCTGAGTTTTACGGAATCATTGTGATAATTGTTATAAATGGAATATATTTCTGGTGATTTAATGAGGAAACATATGATTGAAATCTTTTCAGTGTGCGGACCAAAAGGGAACTCCGTTCCTCCTGAAAAAATAGTGCAGGAACTGCGTTCCAAAGCATTCCTGCTCAACTTGACCGCTGCGCAGTACCATCATTCAGTGATGGAATAGGGACAAGTGGACTTGAAACAAAAACAAACAACTGAAAAATTATTAACAAGTCTTCGAAAGATCGAACAATAAAAACAGCTTTTCGCATTGTCGGTCATAAAAAAACCCTCTAATGCAGTGATGGTGAAACATGGCACCCCAGATGCTTCGGAGCTACATTTTCCATGATGTTCTGACACCTTTAAGGCTGCCTAGGGATCATGGAACGTGATCCAAAACGTGGGGTGCCAAGATTGGCCGTCACTGCTCCAACGCAATAACATCAATGACATTACCAACGCTTTATTATTATTATTATTCTTTATTTATAAAGCGCCAGCATATTCCGCAGCGCTGTACAATAGGCACAGTATAGACAGGGTTACAATACATTGAACAACATTTGACAAACAGTACAGGAGGAGATGAGGGCCCTATTCCCGTAGGAACTCACAATCTGGGAGGGTTGGGGTTGGAAACAGGAGGAGAGGACTGTAAGGTGAGAGTGATTGATGGTTGCATCAGTGAGTTGGGTGGTAGGCTTCCCTAAATAGGAATGTTTTAAGGGAGCGTTTGAAGGAAGAGAAGTTAGGGGAAAGTCTGACAGTACGAGGGAGAGCGTTCCAGAGAGTGGGGGCTGCGCGTGAGAAATCCTGCAGTCTATCATGGGAAGAGGTGATGCGGGGAGAAGCTAGGCGCAGGTCACTGTTTGACCTTAGGGAGCGGGCTGGGGTGTATTTGGTGATTAGTGAGGACAGGTAGTGGGGAGCTGAGTTAGTGAGGGTTTTGTAGGTAAGGATAAGGATTTTGAACTTAATTCTGCAGTGGATGGGGAGCCAGTGAAGGGACTCGCAGAGGGGAGCGGCAGAGACAGAGCGGCGGGTGAGGTGAATTAGCCTGGCGGAGGCATTCAGGATGGATTGTAGGGGGGAGAGGCGGGACAGAGGGAGGCCAGATAAGAGATTATTGCAATAGTCGAGTCGGGAGATTACCAGGGCGTGTATGAGTTATTTTGTGGTGACAGCGGTAAGAAATGGCCGAATTCTGGAAATATTACGCAGTTGGTATCAGCAGGAGGAGGAAAGAGACTTGATGTGGGGGATGAAGGAAAGAGCAGAGTCAAGTGTAACTCCAAGACAGCGAACTTGGTTTGATGGGGAGATGGTGATGCCCTCCACCGTGATAGAGAAGTCAGGAGGTGGGGAGGCATTGGAGGAGGAATAAGTAGGAGCTCCGTCTTGGACATGTTGATCTTTAGGTGGTGGGAGGCCATCCAGGAGGAGATGCCAGATAAACATTGCCAATTCTTGTCCAGTCTGCAGTTGGACAATTTAACTTATTGCTGCTCCTCCATGGACACGAAAGCAGTGATGCCTAAATGACAAAATAATTTTTAGGCTGTTGAAGAAAACGGCTACGTTTGGAAATCTGTATCTTAATCGGGACTGTTCTTCTCAAAATTCTGCATTCAGCTGGTTCAGGCTCTGGCGGGTCATAGTTTTGTCTCCATTAATTACCCTTTACAATATGATTTTATGCTATAGTTTACCTATGCTGTAGCTTCTACAGATTTCTTACTCATAGTCTGGTTTGGATCTGCCTAGATCTTCTTGGTTTAAAACCAGCCCCTAACAATGGAACGCACGGAAGCTTAAACCACCTTTTAAGATTAGCTTCTCATAAACCAACGCTGCCAGATGAAGTCTCCAAACCACTGCCGATAACGATGATTTCATCCACTGTAAATGAAGAGCTGGGATGCTCGTGTGACGACAAGGTACTATCATTGTAGAATTGCTATACATTTTGAAACCTCCCTTTCTCTTACAGTGTCCTCTTACATTTTTTTAGGCCACTATTTTTATTTATTCTTTTCTTTTGCGTCATCTTACATTTTTAAATTTTTAGGCCACTATTTTATTTATTTATTCTTTTTATTTCTTTTGCGTCACCTTACATTTTTTAATTTTTAGGCCACTATTTTATTTATTTATTCTTTTTATTTCTTTTGCGTCCTCTTACATTTTTTAATTTTTTTAGCCCACTATTTTATTTATTTCTTTTGCGTCATCTTACATTTTTTTATTTTTTTTATGCCACTGTTTTCTTTTGCGTCATTTTAGGCCACTATTTTATTTATTTATTCTATTTCTTTTGCATCATCTTACATTTTTTTTAGGCCACTATTTTATTTATTTTAATTTCTTTTGCGTCATCGTACATTTTAAAAAAATTTAGGCCACTATTTTATTTATTTATTCTTTTTATTTCTTTTGCGTCATCTTACATTTTTTAATTTTTTTAGCCCACTATTTTATTTATTTATTCTTTTTATTTCTTTTGCATCATCTTACATTTTTTTAAATTTTTTAGGCCACTATTTTCTTTTGCGTCATCTTACATTTTTAAATTTTTTTAGGCCACTATTTTATTTATTTATTCTATTTCTTTTGCATCATCTTACATTTTTTTTAGCCCACTATTTTATTTATTTATTCTTTTTATTTCTTTTGCGTAATCTTACATTTTTTATTAGAACCCTTTGATTTTTTTTTTCATTACTACTACTGTTTTGTTTTCCCCTCTTTTTCCTAAATGTTATTTATAGTAAAGTCCACAGAGGACCATAAAGCAAAAAAAGTTTATATGACAGCATAATTCAGACACAGCTGAATCCTCTAGTCATCCCTAAATACTACTTTGTTTTGTTGACCATATGCATGGCAGCCATGGGGGGTGACAGCCCATGATATGTTCAGGGGCCCAGTGATAGAGGTGTGCACAGCTGAATTTTTTTTTCGGTTTGTTTCATTTGAAAATAATTTTGTCCGAATCAGAATTCGTTTGAATATTGATTCGTTTTCGTAATTTCGTTTTGTAATTTCTATTTGTAGTTTTGATTCGATTCGAATTTTAGGATCCCTAAAAAAAGACCCAATAGATCAGAACAAATTCAGCACCACATCCAATTGACAGGGACGGGGTGCTTTGTGACACAGTAAACAAAACTGAATTGTTTTCATAATTTTGTTTGCAATTTGGGATCGATTCGAGGGTTAGGATCAAAAAGAAAAACAAAAAACCTAAAAAGGTGGTACGGATCAAACCCAGGTGATGTGACGTTAAATAATCTTAGGTAGAGTCAGTCAAATCCAGTAATCTGTTAAGAAAGGGGATTGTAGGATAAATGTTCAGATGACAGTGGAAGGGACAAGCTCACATGATACAGATAAAGGGTTAGAAAAGATCACAGGATCTTAAGATGGTTACCAAGAAAAAACAAACAAGAAGTTTAGGATCACTAAAAAAAACAAAAACAACAATAAATCAATTACTGTCAGATTGGGGTTGAACGTGAGGGTTAAAGGGCAAGCTAGGGTTAAATATTTTGCTGCAGTGTGCATAGAGGAATCATTCAATGGTTCTCTTGTGAAACAGTATAACGAATCAATTTCCTTATATACTGTTCCGTTTCGTTTTCATTTCAATTCGGATGAAACTGATTCCTTATTACGGAAGTACTTCCGAAATACGAATTAATGAAATCTCAAACGAATTGAGATTTGTTACGAAACGAATGCACACATCTGCCCAGTGGCTGGAGGGGGCCCTGACCGTTACCAAACACTGTGTAACTTGTCAAAGTGCTTCGGATGTAAGGGCCCCCTCCATGCCACCCTCGACTGACATGTTAGGATTCCAGGAAATTTCCCAGTGGGCCGGGGCATCTGGGGCCGGTAAAAGCAATCTGGCTAATCACTGAGGGAGCGATTAGTACGGTCTGCGCCAGGTAGTGATGCAAAGCGAACACTATCCCACCAGGAAACACATTTTACAATATGCACAAACACCTTTGGCTCTATTAAATTCTTCGCGCAAACGTTAATGCGTGCGCAAAATCACGTTAACGCGAGGGGGAAACACCTTTTGCGCAGAACGTCGTATTACAATGTCCGTGCAAAAAATACGCGTTAACGTCTACCGCTGGAGAACCTGCGCGAGCGTAATGTACGTTACGCGTCCTATACTTAACATTGTGAGCGCAAATGCGTTTGTGTGCTGGTACGCGGATGGTATTACAATCTATGCCCAAAATTTAACGGACAACGTTCGCGCGCATAATTTTAACCCTTTCACTGCTGAGGACGTGTGGGGAACGTCCTTATTGACTCCTAAGGAAAGATAGGGGTTTGTTTGAACCCAGATATCTCCTGACTGCTTTCAGCTAGCAGGGTCATGTTTGGTATCATTAGAAAGGCCAGAGCATGGCCTTTCCAATGATACCAAACATGACCATGTTTAAAGTAAAGAAACAAAATAACAACAATAATAATAAAAAAAAGGAAAAATTTGTTTTTTTAAAACGTGAAATGGCTCAGCAGTGAAGGGGTTAACGTCTTTGAATAGCTGGTGGTAACGGCAAATCTGAACGTTCTGGCTGAAACCAAATACATCAGCCCCAAAAAAAAATACAGCACAGTATAGTTACACATTCTACACATACCCACAAAATAAAAAGTTGTTCGTGTTTTTATTATTGCTGCAGCATATATACTCAGATTGATTTTGACAGGTGCAAAAACTGAACGGGAGACAATTGTGGTTCTGAATTCTGATTGGCTGAATCGCGTGAAAAAAGAGTCCGCGCAGCGTTAATGCGCGCGCGTTTTTGTGCATCTTTTTTACGCACGTTATTTTTTGACGGATGACAAAATGCGCTTGGATTTTAATACCAGCGTTAATTTACACGCGTTACTGTTTCACGCTCCGCGCACAAATTAATGCGCTGCGCGAGCATTTTTGCGCAAAGAATTTAATAGAGCCCCTTAGCTGTTGCGTTACACTAATGCTATTTTATTTAAAGCTGGGAGGTTGGAACGAGATAATTTGGGTTTTAGCGAAGGGTGCCTATAAATATGTATTGCTATATTGTTTTTGGTGCTGGTGAATCACCATTTAGGGTGTTTGATCGTGGCATGTGTACAATATGTAACATCTGGGACGTAAAAACCCTAGGGCTGAATATAGAATATTTGATACAGTCCTAACCTCAACATCTGAGGAAAGGGATTTAGGGGTTATTATTTCAGAGGATCTAAGGGTAAGTAGTCAATGTAATAGAGCAGCAGGAAATGCTGGCAGAATGCTTGGTTGTGTAGGGAGAGGTATTAGCAGTAGGAAAAGGGAAGTGCTCATGCCACTGTACAGAGCACTGGTGAGACCTCACTTGGAGTACTGTGTGCAGTACTGGAGACCGTATCTCCAGAAGGATATAGACATCTTAGAGAGAGTTCAGAGAAGGGCTACTAAAATGGTGTACGGCTTGAAGGAGAAAAGTTACCAGGAAAGACTTAATGATCTTAACATGTACAGCTTGGAAAAAAGACGAGACAGAGGAGATATGATAGAAACATTTAAATACGTAAAGGGAATCCACAAGGTAGAGGAAGGGAGTATATTTAAAAGGAAACAAAATAGCAAAACAAGAGGACATAGTCTTAGATTAGAGGGGCGAAGGTTTAAAAGTAACATCAAGAAGCATTATTTTACTGAGAGGGTGGTGGATACATGGAACAGCCTTCCAGTAGAAGTGGTAGAGGCCAAAACAGTAATTGAATTTAAGCAAGCATGGGATAGGCATAAGGCTATCCTAAACAAAAGATAAATCCAGGTTAAGTATCCATGTAATTGGGCAGACTAGATGGGCCGAAAGGTTCTTATCTGCCGACATTTTCTATGTTTATAACATTCTTTGAAATTCTATAGCTAATTTTATACATTCTCATTTTTTTTTTTACATTCTCAGAATGTTCGCTCTGCTTAAATACACGGATGTTATTCTGTTAGATTTTGGATGGGTGTTTATGACATAAATAATTTTAATTTGTTGTCTTCTTATTCTCCCACGTTCTATTCGAAGAATAAAGCTGAGGAGCTGAATAAACGTCTTTATCCCAAAGCATCAGAAGGTAAGGGTAAGATATCATTTTTTTATGTTATACATTTTTTTTGTTGGCTTAAACTACAATTTTAATATATACTGTATGTGTTATTAGCAATTAAGTGTTTTTTTTCTGTAAATTTGTGAAAAATGCAAAAAATGATGCTGTTGTGTTGGTTGTGGTTGTTGCAGTTGAACAATTCCTCCCCCCTTCTTTCTCTTCGTACATGTTGTGCGTTTCCTCTTCCCTTCCTGCTCTGCAATGTATCTCTGTATTTGAAGGGAGAAGAAATGCTGCGATGTGAACACGTATAGAGGTCATTTTTATGTACCAATAAACCAAATATGGTGTGCCAATCTATGGTCCATATCTGCTAACAGCAACATGTTTGATAACATCCATATATTGAAAAGCGAAATGCATAGTTTCCCCCCGAATGTCTATTATTTGATGTTTCAGAGCAGCAGAAATGGAGCAATGCAAGGTATAGGTGAAATGCAGGGGCGTACCTAGGGGGAAACAGGGGGCGGGCTGCACCGGGTGACCCCACCCCCTAGGGTAACACCCTTAAAAAAAACTTTTTTTTATTTTTTATTATTTTTGCAAAGTATTTTACCAGGAAGGAAACATTGAGATTTCACTAATTTTCAAGTATGTCCTGGATAGGCAAAGCCTAGGCTGGCGCTTTCCAGGGAGTGGCAAAAAACCCACCACTAAAGGGGTTACTCACAGAGCACCAAAATGGCACCAACATTTTGGTGTTCTGTTGTTCCCTGCACTTGGGGGAATCAAATTTCCCCACCCTGCAGTGAATTCACCATTCACCGCAGGGTCCCTGAAGTGCAGGGAGTCGGCCTACATAACGAAAATGTCTAGAATTTACATATAAGGTCCTATGATTGATAATAAAAAGGTCTGTTACAGAAAAAAGAAAAACCACTATAGGATGGATATGTTGTGAGTTTGCTAAATCGCTCAAAAATAACAATTATCCAAAAAGAATCTACACTCGCCCCTTATTGCACAGCACAGAGGACGCATGAATGATCCACCATCGGCAGATTCATAATATATTATTATTATATGTATACGTCATGTCCTGCCATAATGCTAGAACAAAAAATATTTTTGAAAACATTAAAAAATGTGCGTGTGATTATTTTTTATTTTTTTTTATTTTTTATTATTTTTGCAAAGTATTTTACCAGGAAGGAAACATTGAGATTTCACTAATTTTCAAGTATGTCCTGGATAGGCAAAGCCTAGGCTGGCGCTTTCCAGGGAGTGGCAAAAAACCCACCACTAAAGGGGTTACTCACAGAGCACCAAAATGGCACCAACATTTTGGTGTTCTGTTGTTCCCTGCACTTGGGGGAATCAAATTTCCCCACCCTGCAGTGAATTCACCATTCACCGCAGGGTCCCTGAAGTGCAGGGAGTCGGCCTACATAACGAAAATGTCTAGAATTTACATATAAGGTCCTATGATTGATAATAAAAAGGTCTGTTACAGAAAAAAGAAAAACCACTATAGGATGGATATGTTGTGAGTTTGCTAAATCGCTCAAAAATAACAATTATCCAAAAAGAATCTACACTCGCCCCTTATTGCACAGCACAGAGGACGCATGAATGATCCACCATCGGCAGATTCATAATATATTATTATTATATGTATACGTCATGTCCTGCCATAATGCTAGAACAAAAAATATTTTTGAAAACATTAAAAAATGTGCGTGTGATTATTTTTTATTTTTTTTTATTTATTTTTTTACATTTTAAAGTTGGGGGGGGGGGGGTGCTGAATATAGGACCCGCCCCAGGTGCCAAATGTTCCAGGTACGCCCCTGGTGAAATGGGTCAAAATAATCACATAAACGGGATGTAATAGAGTAGACTTTCTTCCTTTCTAATTTTTTTTTACTCTCCAATCCTTACTGACAATCACAATTTTTGCATTATGCAAACTAATGAATGTCTGTTTATTCATTTCCTTGTGGATTGTACAGTTGTGTTCAAAATTATTCAACCCCCACTGAAATTGAGTGTTTTGGCCAGTTTGACATTGATTTTGATCATTCAGTCATCTTGCTTACAATTAAATCAAAGAGGCACGTGTAGGTCAGACAAATATAACATAACATTTATAATGAAATAACCACAAATGTCTTTTCTGTGCTCACATCATTATCAGTTTTATTCAACCCCCAAGTGACATTCAATCTTAGTACTTATAACTGTAAAAGGATGTTGTACTAACAGCTTTTAAACGTGAAGCATAGCTTGACACAAGTGTCTTGCAGCGATCTACGGGTATCTTCGCCCATTCGTCATGGGCAAAAGCCTCCAGTTCAGTCACATTCTTAGGCTTGCGCACTGCAACTGCTTTCTTTAAGTCCCACCAGAGGTTCTCAATCGGATTTAAGTCAGGTGACTGCGATGGCCACTCCAAAATGTTCCAGCCTTTAATCTACAACCATGCTCTAGTGGACTTGGAGGTATGCTTGGGATCATTGTCCTGTTGAAAGGTCCAACGTCTCCCAAGCCTCAGGTTTGTGACGGACTGCATCACATTGTCATCCAATATCTCCTGGTACTGAAGAGAATTCATGGTACCTTGCACACGCTGAAGCTTCCCTGTACCTGCAGAAGCAAAACAGCCCCAAAGCATGATTGACCCCCCGCCATGCTTCACAGTAGGCAAGGTGTTCTTTTCTTCATAGGCCTTGTTCTTCCTCCTCCAAACATAGTGTTGATCCATGGGCCCAAACAGTTCTAATTTTGTTTCATCAGTCCACAGAACACTATCCCAAAACTTCTGTGGTTTGTCCACATGACTTTTGGCATACTGCAGTCGACTCTTCTTATTCTTTGGAGACAGCAAGGGGGTGCGCCTGGGAGTTCTGGCATGCAGGTCTTCATTACGCAGTGTGCGCCATATTGTCTGAGCTGAAACTTCAGTACCCACAGCTGACAAATCTTTTCTCAGTTCCTCAGCAGTCACACGGGGACTTTTCTCCACTCTATGCTTCAGGTAGCGCACAGCAGTCAAAGTCAGCATCTTCTTTCTGCCACGACCAGGTAGCGTTTCAACAGTGCCCTTTGCCTTGAATTTGCGATTGATGCTTCCTATGGTCTCTCTTGGTATGTTTAACATCTTTGCAATCTTCTTATAGCCATTGCCCTTCCTGTGAAGAGTAATCACCTCTTCTCTTGTCTTCCTGGACCATTCTCTTGACTTCACCATGTTTGTAACCACACCAGTAAATGTCTAGAAGGAGCTGAGTATCACAGTCATTTTAAAGCTGCCTAATTGGTGCTTATTATGCTTTATTGCTGCTCCGTGACATCCACAGGTGTTTTCAATACCTGATTGAAAACACTTGAATGAACCTCTGTTCTTCAGAGTCTTTAAGGGGTTGAATAATTGTGTCAATGAAGAATTCACAAAAGAAACATTTACTACTGTATTACAAAACCAATTGATGTCATTTTAGTTGCATATGGTTCTTTAAAAAGTCCTTGTAGGATTTCATTCTGAATACAATTACAAATGTACACTAAATTCCCTAAAACCCTTTACAGCATTGGGGGTTGAATAATTTTGAACACAACTGTAGATGGTGGAGCACACTATGGGATTTGTGTATTCGTATCAGTGGTTGCAGTAATTCTTGTATTTGTTTGTATTAACAGAGTTGGCAGTAGACGAGCTTAGCAATGAAATTAAGGAGTTGCCTTCAAGGACTTCAGGTTTGTGTATTCATTATTGATGTAGAATTCATGTTGTGGTCAAGGACTTAAAACACTGAGGTCAGTCCTTTATCGCCCAGTCCTAACTTGTACGTTTATTCTTCGTAAACTGGAAAATTTACCATATCATGGCCTTGTTCAACTCTACAAGTCACCCGGAGACTTGCAAGTCGACAAACGTTCCACTCCTTTGTCTCTCGGTTGTTTTACCATCTGTTTCTCTTTTCTTCTTCAATGGCGCATCAGCTCAAGAAATGCACAGTGAAGTTGAGGATGAGATTAAAGTGTCCATGAAGGTAGCATGGTTAAGTGGCAACTCAGAAGAAGCCGCCATTGTTTTCTCCACAATGGAAAACCAGCATGCACAGCTTTCTGGGACAGAGCAAACAGGTTTACTCGCAAGCACAGCCGGTGAGACCATGACTCTAATGGCTGCTTTTCTAGCTAATTAATCAGGCATCAAACATCAGACAATTAACCCCAAAAAGACCCATGAAAAGCTCTAGACCAGTGGCAGGCAACCCATTTTTTTTACTTCTCACTAAGGGCACTATTACATTCTTCGCGCTAACGTTAACGCGTGCGCAAAAATGCATTAACGTGAGGGACAAAACCCTTTGCGCAGAACATTGTATTATAATGTCCGCGCAAAAAATGTGCGTTAACGTCTAGCGTGGGTGGACCTGCGCGAACCCTTAGCGAGCGTAATGTACTTTGCACGTCCTATACTTAACATTGTGAGAGCAAATGCGTTTGTGCGCTGTTACGCGGCTGGTATTACAATCTTATCGCAAAATTTAACGGACAACGTTTGCGCGCATAATTTTAACGTCTTTGAAAAGCTGGTGTTAATGGCAACTCTGAACGTTCTGGCCGAAACCAAATACACCAGCCTGAAAAAAAATACGCAGCAACGTATAGTTACACATTCTACACATACCCAAACAATAAAATGGAGAAGTTGTGCGTGTTTTTTTTATTGCTGCAGCATATATACTCAGATTGATTTTGACAGGCACAAAAACTGAACGGGAGACAATTGTGGTCCTTAATTCAGATCGGCTGAATCTCGTGAAAAAACAGTCCGCACACTGATTTCTGCACGTAGCGTTAATGCACGCACGTTTTTGCGCATCTTTTTTACGCGCGGTATTTTTTGACGGATGAAAAAATGCGCTCGGATTGTAATACCAGCGTTAATTTCCACACGTTAACGTTTAACGCTGCGCGCAAAAAAAATAGTGCTGCGGTAGGGTTTTTGCGCAAAGAATGTAATAGAGCCCTAAATGTATAATAAAGACAGTGGGGGATTGTTCATCGCAGGGTCCAGCAAGCTTGGCCCTCCAGCAAGCTTGGCCCTCTAGATGTTTTGGAACTACATTTCCGTTAAGGCTCAGTCTACCTAATGAGTGGCTGAGCATCATGGAAGATATGTGTTCCAAAACATCTGGATGGCCAAGGCTGCCAACAACTGATTTAGAGCAAGAGAAGGCATCCTTTCTACTCCGGATTCCAGTGAAATTTTGTGATGCAGCTTGCAAGGTGTAGTGTGCAGGATCTGAGCTACAAATGGTTTCCTACCACTGGTCTAGAGTTGTCACCTCAAGAGTGTTTCCTAGCCAGTATCCTGTACCACATCGACATGTCTGTCATATCCCACCTCAACGTGATAGTTTATCTTCATTGTGTTACATTAATCAGAGTGTTTTTAATTAAAACGCTTATCTGCAGATCATATGAAGCTTTTAACTGGGTTGGTGTCATCATTTACTGGTTTATTAATACATTTCCATTCGGTGCTAAGATCGTTTTTGCTTTCACAGTCATCTCCATAACGCCTCATCCAATGCTCTGCTTCACTTACTGGGCCAAAGTCAACTTGTTCTAAAAGCGTCTTTCTTAAACATACTTTTCGAGACTGCGACTGTTTCAAGATCCTATTACGGATTCTCCCTCCAACCCCAAACATACACTTTCTGCCCTGAACAGATGAATTTAAATAATAATAATAATAATGTTGAATAAAAATACAGTCAGGTCCAGAAATATTGGGACATCGACACAATGATAACATCTATGGCTCTATACACCACCACAATGGAGTTGGAATGAAACAAACACAATGTGCTTTAACTGCAGAGTGTCAGCTTTAATTTGAGGGTATGTACATCCAACTCAGGTGAACGGTGTAGGACTTACAGCAGTTTGCAGATGTGCCTCCCACTTGTTAAGGGACCAAAAGTAATGGGACAGAATAATAATCATAAATCAAACTTTCCCTTCTTAATACTTGGTTGCAAATCCTTTGCAGTCAATCACAGCCTGAAGTCTGGAACGCATAGACATCACCAGACGCTGGGTTTCATCCCTGGTGATGCTCTGCCAGGCCTCTACTGCAACTGTCTTCAGTTCCTGCTTGTTCTTGGGGCATTTTCCCTTCAGTTTTGTCTTCAGCAAGTGAAATGCATGCTCAATGGGATTCAGGTCAGGTGATTGACTTGGCCATTGCATAACATTCCACTTCTGTCCCTTCAAAAACTCTTTGGTTGCTTTTGCAGTATGCTTTGGGTCATTGTCCATCTGCACTGTGAAGCGCCGTCCAATGAGTTCTGCAACATTTGGCTGAATGTGAGCAGATAATATTGCCTAAAACACTTCAGAATTCATCCTGCTGCTTTTGTCAGAAGTCACATCATCAATAAATACAAGAGAAACAGTTCCATTGGCAGCCATACATGCCCACGCCATGACACTACCACCACCATGCTTCACTGATGAGGTGGTATGCTTAGGATCATGAGCAGTTCCTTTCCTTCTCCATACTCTTCTCTTCCCATCACTCTGGTACAAGTTGATCTTGGTCTCATCTGTCCATAGGATCTTGTTCCAGAACTGTGAAGGCTTTGTTAGGTGTTGTTTGGCAAACTCTAATCTGGCCTTCCTGTTTTTGAGGCTCACCAATTGTTTACATCTTGTGGTGAACCCTCTTTATTCACTCTGGTGAAGTCTTCACTTGATTGTTGACTTTGACACGCATACATCTACCTCCTGGAGAGTGTTCTTGATCTGGCCAACTGTTGTGAAGGGTGTTTTCTTCACCAGGGAAAGAATTCTTCGGTCATCCACCACAGTTGTTTTCCGTGGTCTCCCGGGTCTTTTGGTGTTGCTGAGCTCACCGGTGCGTTCCTTCTTTTTGAGAATATTCCAAACAGTTGTTTTGGACACGCCTACTGTTCTTGCTATCTCTCTGATGGGTTTGTTTTGTTTCTTCAGCCTAATGATGGCTTGCTTCACTGATAGTGACAGCTCTTTGGATCTCATCTTGAGAGTTGACAGCAACAGATTCCAAATGCAAATAGCACACTTGAAATGAACTCTGGGCCATTTATCTGCACATTGTAATTGGGGTAATGAGGGAATATCACACACCTGGCCATGGAACAGCTGAGAAGCCAATTGTCCCATTACCTTTGGTCCTTTAACAAGTGGGAGGCACATCTGCAAACTGCTGTAAGTCCTACACCGTTCACCTGAGTTGGATGTACAGTCGCAAGAAAAAGTATGTGAACCCTTTGGGATTACGTGGAGTTTTGCATGAATTGGTCATAAAATGTGCTCTGATCTTTATCTAAGTCACAACAATTTGAAAAACACAGTCTGCTTAAAATAATACAACACAAACATTATACGTTTTCATGTGTTTATTGAACATAACATGTAAACATTCACAGTGCAGGGTGGAAAAGGTATGTGAACCTTTGGACTAAGGCTAGGGTCAGACGAGCGTGATTTCTACGGACTGTACGTCCGTGCACACGGACGTACGTCAGTACGGAAGACACAGTAGTGGCCACACAGTCCATTTATTCACTGACGTATATTTTGACGGATGTAGGAGGGAAAACAAATTAAAAAGCAAAACCATTTTGTCCGTGAAAAATGCTGGACGTATAAATGCAGTCCGTCTGACCACGTTCCATCACTCACACACAAAGCTATGCGGACGTTGCGGACGCAGCGCACTTTGTGCGGCCGTTCTAGGAGTTGTACGTTCTTGCCTGTCTTGTGTCCGTGGGCCGCGGCCGTTGTGCGTCCGCAGTTCAGTGCGGACGTACTTCATGTGTCAGGCTCCAATGGGCTTTCTGTCATGCTATCACGGACGTACTTTTAGGCGCAATCACGGACGTGAACACTACGCTCGTCTGACCCCAGCCTTAATAACTGGTTGACCCTCCTTTGGCAGCAATAACCTCAACCAAACGTTTCCTGTAGTTGCAGATCAGACCTGCACAATGATCTGGAGTAATTTTGGACCACTCCTCTTCACAAAACTGTTTCAGTGTAGCAATATTCTTGGGATGTCTGGTGTGAATCACTCTCTTAAGGTCATGCCACAGCATTTCAATCGGGTTGAGGTCAGGACTCTGACTGGGCCACTTCAGAAGGCGTATTTTGTTTTGTTGAAGCCATTCTTTTGTTGAATTACTTGTATGCTTTGGGTCATTGTCCTGTTGCATCGCCCATCCTCTGCGGAGCTTCAGTTGGCGGACAGATGGTTTTACGTTTTCTCAGCTGTTCCATGGCCAACTGGTGTGTGATATTCCCTCATTACCCCAATTACAATGTGCAGATAAATGGCCCAGAGTTCATTTCAAGTGTGCACATTGTGTTTGTTTCATTCCAACTCCATTGTGGTGGTGTATAGAGCCAAAGATGTTAGAATTGTGTCGATGTCCCAATATTTCTGGACCTGACTGTATGTACAAAAATAATTCCCACTCCATAACCTCAACATCACTAGGTTTGTACATTGCGGAATCAGCTGTTTGAGATAAGTTTGAGATAAATTTGCCAACAATGAACATTTTCCACCTCTAGATCCACATATCTTACCCATTTGGTTTGAAGACATTTCAATGTTTGATCCTCTTGCTCATGTCTGCATGCTTTAATGCACAGAGCTGTTGATGCATGATTGACGGATTCCATTTTATTATTTAGATATAAATGTCATCGTACGCCCAGGGGCCGGAATTATAATTAGGCAGAGTAGGCATGTGCCTACAGGCGCCTGCCACAAGTGGGCGCCGTGCTCTGTGTAAGAAAAAAATATATATATATATTATTTTTTTTACAATTTGCAATCATTTAGACTGCTGTATCTTTGGAGCCCTGAGGGCTAGAGGGACATATGAAGTGTCATTGGAAAGACCGGATTATGGCCTTTGATGCCAAACTTAAACAGGCTACATTTATGTAAAAATAAAATAACAAAATTATATTTATCTCTTCATTTCTTTTGTAGCGCAGCACTTTTATTCAGTTTACAATCATAAAGTGAACAGTAATGCTGCACTATCCCACCTTCTCATTTCCCACACTGCCAGCAAGTCAAGTGTGGAGCTGATGATGCAACACATTGTTTCATCGACAACCTAGACCGTGGCGCTACAGTGAGGAGAGAGAGGGGGTCTTTGGAACCCGCATCTCTGAATTGTGCTCCGCACAAGATTAAGTGAGGTGTCATTGGAAAGGTCAGAGTCTGGTCTTCACAATGGTACCAAACATGACCATGTTATGTGTAAAAATAAAAAAAATTCTTAAAAGGAAATGCTAAATTAATTTTGTTTCTCTGTTCTACAGCAGAGGCAATATATGCTTATATGCTTTTACATATAAAACAAACAATGCCACTGCACTAACACAGCTAAGGCAACATATTCTGTCCCTTCTATTGATTTGAGCAGAGAGAAACTGTTTAATCAGTTTTTAAAATGTTTTTTTTTAATTTTCTTAGTTTAACCCAAAGCGAAAATATAAAAAGTCATTTTGGCATGTTTTATTTGTTTGGGGGGCTCTGCATTTCTGTGCCTACAGGCTCCTGAGATGCAAATCCGGCCCTGCGTTCGCCTAATACAGTGGTCATGATTTTATTTATTTATTTATTATTTATTTATAAAGGATTTTACCAGGAAGGATACATTGAGATTTCTCTCGTTTTCAAGTATGTCCTGGGTTCTAGAACATGATCATGCATGTATGCGTATGACAGACTGCTTTATTTTAAATGAATGCTGGTGATGTTCATGGTCAAGTATCTCCCTGTTGAATCAATTATAAGGTTCATAAAAATCCATTTATATAAACCGTTTCCACTTCGATTCGTTCAGATTTCGTTGGACCATTAATTTGGTTTGTCCAAAATACGAATGAACTAAAATCTATTCGTTGACTATAAATGAGCCTTTGTGCATGAAACAAATCACATTATCACACAAAGAAATTCTGTTCCTATGCATCTCATCTGTTGGTTCATCCTTCGAGGTGTCCATTCATTGATTTGCGGTTTGGATGTTTTTGGCTAAAAGGTATCCTCCTTTTAAAGTTAATCTGTCACTTTGAGATCATTGTCATCTGTCACTTTGAGATTACACTTGAAGTCTGTGTTTCGGAATTCATAATATATCTTTTTTCTTCTTTAACATTATTCACACTGTATCGTTGCTTTAGAAAAATGTCCTCCTCTCCATTGTATTTTGCTGCAAGTCTAATATGCCATGAACCTAAATACACCAGGGGTCGCCCTCTGGATGTAATGGTGAACAACCCACCCGAATGTGGGGTGAACACTCCCAATAGTAGGACTGAACCTGAAGAAATGAATGTATACAGACGCTAGAAAGCCTAGAAGCTCCCTAACAGAACCTAGGAGTGTTTGGATAAAACATAACCATTATTGGCTAGAAATTTTTTTACTCATACAGATGTGAGCCATGAATTAAGAACACATATAGACAATAGACATCCAACCGTGGCCAGCGGACTCAAAAAAACCCTATCAGGGGTAATATATAATGAGGGCAGTCTAATATGTCCAAGATTTGTCCCATTTTTAGGACTTTCTAGGTCTTATATCCTCTCTTACGACCTACTCATTTAGAGAAGCTTAAACCATAATCCATGTGGTTAAGGTGGTTAAACTTGTCCACGCCTTGCTGGGGGAGGTGTTCTTAGGTGACTATATAAAGCTTGTGGAATATTAGCTTGGTCTAATTGAGCTTGGGAAGCCTTCTAAGTGAAGCCTTCAAAGTGAGCACTTAGAGATATCCTGGAGATACTCTGGAGGTAGTCTGAGGTTAGACAGGAGGTAGAAAACCTACAAAAAGGTAAGATTTGTTGGTTTAAATCCATTCTTTTATAATGGCAGGCTTGGTCCAGTGTAAGAGCTGTCATGCATTTGTTTTTAGATCCAATTTTTGGAGGTTTGGAGTGTGCCTGATATGTAGGCAGCTCTCATTATTGCAGCAGGAAATTGCCTGTTTGAAGTCTGAGATTTGTAAATTATCTGTTAGACAAACTCCGGCTATGGCTATGACTGTTACAAAGCCACTGCCACAGAGGCCTCCTAGGAGCGGCAGATGGACTACTGTAGGATCTGGTAGACTTAGAGTTGTGGATAGAAGGCATGTCCCACAGTCTGTGGCTCTTCTTAATTCTTTTGAGGCACTTTCAGAGTGTAGTGGTGAGACGGAAGTAGGCTCAGACACCATAGTTGAGGAACCACCATCCCCTATGCCTAAGGTAGGCAGGACTGCAACCAAGAACAAAAAGGAAAAGGTGGGACATGATAGAAGGCAATTGTTGCTGGGTGATTCTATCATAAGAGGTGTTGAGCTGGAGAGTAGTGGTTTGGTGAGATGTCTTCCTGGGGCTACTGCTCGTAGAGACAAGAGACATATTCTCAATATTGTCAAACAAGCAAAGCAGCAAGGGGAAGTGGATGTTCTAGTCCATCTAGGGACAAATGACTTGGCTAGCAATGAGGTTTCTGAGATTAAGGAAGATTTGTGTGTTCTTGGAGGTGAAATACAGCAGATTGCGTCCACTGTGTCATTCTCTGAAGTTTTGATTGTGCATAACATTCAGGATAGGCAGATGCACAATAGAGAATTTAATTTGTGGCTTCGGGAATGGTGTCGAGAGTAAGGATTTGGCTTTGTGTCCCATGATAGCTCTAATTGGAAAGGAACTGTATAAAAAAGATGGTTTGCAGCTTACTCATAGGGGAACATATGTTCTCAGTGAGAAGTTCAAAGGTTTCGCAAAGAAATATTTAAACTAGGAGGGGGGGACAAAAGGGTAAAAAACAATCTGCCTGATTGTCCCCCAAAACTAAATCGGAGGGTGCAAGCAACATGCTGGGGAAAAAAATGACAAGCTCAGAGTCGTGTCTATAAATGCTCGCAGTTTAGTCAATAAAATCAATGAACTGGAGGCAATGATGGCAGCTGAAAAAGTAGATTTAGTTGCGGTTACTGAGACATGGTTCAGTGAGAAAAATAACTGGGACATAACAATACCGGGGTACTCTTTATATAGAAAAGACAGAGAAGGTAGGAAAGGAGGAGGAGTGGCCCTGTATGTGAAAAACAACATAAAAACGAACCAAATAAAAGTGAGCGAGGTGAACATAGAGTCAGTTTGGGTTACGCTAACATTTGGCAATCATACAGTAGCTCGTGTAGGTGTGATCTATAGACCCCCTGGACAAGTAGCAGAGCTAGATAATCTGCTACTTGAGGAAATAGCCAAAATGGCAATGAAGGGGGAAGTTATTATCATGGGGGGACTTTAATCTTCCTGATGTGAACAGGAAAACCAAAACAGCTGGGTGCACCAGGAGTACAAATATTCTAAACTCCCTACTGGGATTATCTCTAACACAAGTAGTTGAGGAGCCGACCCATAAAGAGGCCATATTGGATTTAATACTCACAAATGGAGGTTTGGTATTGGACGTTGTTGTAGGTGAAAATTTGGGATCTAGTGATCACCAGTCAGTATGGTTTAATATAAGAACAGGGATGGAGCCGCACCACACAAAAACAAAAGTTTTAGACTTTAAAAAAACAGATTTTTCTAAAATGAGATTTTGTGTGAATGAGTCATTATCAGACTGGAGGAGTTTAAAGGGAGTCCAGGAGAAATGGGATTATTTAAAGGAAGCATTATTGAAGGCCACAGGCAATTGCATTCGACTTGTTAGCAAAAACAAAAGAAGAAACCACTGTGGTACCACTGTGGTACTCTACAAAAGTGGCCAAAATAGTGAAGAACAAAAAGACAGCATTCAATAATTATAAAACAACTCAGAGTGAAGAAGATAGGCAAACCTATAAGATTAGGCAGAAAGAGGCAAAGCAATTTATAAGCTTCTAAAGCACACGCAGAAGAGAAAATAGCTCAGTCAGTAAAAAAGGGGGACAAAACATTTTTTAGATACGTAAACGAGAAAAGAAAAGTAAAACAAGGATTAGTTAGATTAAAAACAAAGGAAGGAAGGTATGTAGAAGAGGATTAAAAGTCTCGCTGACTGCCTCAATGAATATTTTTGTTCAGTCTTTGCAGAAGAAAAGGAAGGAAAGGGACCTCAGTTAGGAGGAAACACTAACGAGACAGAGGAGGAGGTTCTACAGCAGCTGTCTAAAGTAAAGACAAATAAGTCAATGGGGCCTGATGGGATCCACCCTAAATTATTAAAAGAGCTCAGTGATGTAATAGCAAAACCGTTAACAGATTTATTTAACCAATCCTTGCTAACGGGAGTCGTCCCAGAAGACTGGAAATGAGCAAATGTTGTGCCCATTCACAAGAAGGGTAGTAGGGAGGAATCTGGGAACTATAGGCCAGTTAGTCTTACGTCAGTAGTGGGGAAATTAATGGAAACCATGTTAAAGGAAAGGATTGTTGAACATTTAAAAACATAGATTACAGGATCAGAAACAACATGGGTTTACCTCAGGGAGATCACAAAGATTTGCAACGTTGACGTTCCTGGAGGGATCAGCCAAATGACAAATGATTTAGGTAAACTAAAAAAATGGTCGGAGCTGTGGCAATTGAGTTTTAATGTGGATAAGTGCAAGATAATGCACCTGGGACGTAAAAATCCAAGGGCTGAATATAGAATATTTGATACAGTCCTAACCTCAACATCTGAGGAAAGGGATTTAGGGGTTATTATTTCAGAGGATCTAAGGGTAAGTAGTCAATGTAATAGAGCAGCAGGAAATGCTAGCAGAATGCTTGGTTGTGTAGGGAGAGGTATTAGCAGTAGGAAAAGGGAAGTGCTCATGCCACTGTACAGTGCACTGGTGAGACCTCACTTGGAGTACTGTGTGCAGTACTGGAGACCGTATCTCCAGAAGGATATAGACATCTTAGAGAGAGTTCAGAGAAGGGCTAATAAAATGGTGTACGGCTTGAAGGAGAAAAGTTACCAGGAAAGGCTTAATGATCTTAACATGTACAGCTTGGAAAAAAGACGAGACAGAGGAGATATGATAGAAACATTTAAATACGTAAAGGGAATCCACAAGGTAGAGGAAGGGAGTATATTTAAACGGAAACAAAGTAGCAAAACAAGAGGACATAGTCTTAGATTAGAGGGGCAAAGGTTTAAAAGTAACATCAGAAAGCATTATTTTACTGAGAGGGTGGTGGATACATGGAACAGTCTTCCAGTTGAAGTGGTAGAGGCCAAAACAGTAATTGAATTTAAGCAAGCATGGGATAGGCATAAGGCTATCCTTAACAAAAGATAAATCCAGGTAAAGTATCCATGTAATTGGGCAGACTAGATGGGCCGAAAGGTTCTTATCTGCCGAGATTTTTCTATGTTTCTATGTGCTTCTACCATTTCTACACTGACTCCACATCCGACACTTCCCTCACTCGACAACATTTGTGCTTTTGTCTTCAATCCCTTCCATTTGAAATGTAGCCTCCACAGCGAGCATAGCCTTCATAATCTTAGACCCGCAACACTATCAGCAAAGATTAGCACATACCCTGCCCGTCTGGCAAATATATGAAGTTTCTTCTAGGATTTATCTTAAAATGGGAAAAGAGAACCCACCAACCTATCATCCCCACACACTTGTTCTTCATCAGCTTCTCTCTCCCAAGCATCCATAGGAGGAGCTGAACGTCCTCTTGTGTCATGGTGGTGATCATGGAATGCATGGAGGATATTTTTACCTCCTGGCAGCTTAGTGTACACTGGTGAATAATGATCGATTCCCATTCTGACACTTAAAAAAAAGCTGTCCCCCCCAAAAAGTGCAAAAATCACTTAACACCTTAATAGAAAAAAATCCACAGGATAAAGTTTAAAGCGCACCACTCTTCCCACATTGAAGAGGGCACAGTCTGCCCTTTCCTCTCATTAGTATTGGGGGTAGTATATAGAATACATAGTTTTACGGTGTCT